>OX352271.1:1800000-2124497 GCA_947086405.1 Esperia sulphurella | reverse complement strand
TACAATACAATAACACTTTATTGCACAAACGAATACAGTTACAAGTTATAAAAGTTACAAATGGTACAATTTAGGCGGTCTTATCGTTTTAAGCGATTTCTTCCAGACAACCTTTGTATTGAAGATATTGTGCCAGAGAAATTGTAGGTTGCGTTAATTAGGCAATTTAAATGATATAGGTAGTTCATTGGGGAAGGCCTATATCCAGCAGTGGACTTCTAGGGGCTGCCATGATGGTACATATCGTCGGCTAGCAAACAACACCACACAAGTCGAAACTTGGCGGTTCCTACATTTGGATCACCATAGAAGATAAAGTATAATATAAAACTATAGCGCAGTAACTATATTCTAGTTCCTATAGACTACCGCCTGGGCCTTTGTCGTGGCCGCCGGGGACGTGCGCGAGGGGGGATGGATGGTGGGATGATATTACTTGCGCTAGCCGACGATATGTGCACCAGGTCTTGGCTTTTCCTCTATGAAGGAGGCTAAACTGTTGTATCATCATCAGGTTATTTCTGTCTCCACTGCAGGAGCACAACCCTCTCTCATCTGCCGGAGACGGACGGAGGATTTGGCCTACAGTCCCCGCGCTGGCCAGACGGGTTGGGGAGGCCTGATTGACGTTTTATAATGTATTCTTAGTCGCCTTGTACGACATCCACGGGAAGAGTTCAAAAGAGTTAAACATAACTGTTGTATGCAGTTGTTTAAATCTGCGATAGAGATAAACATTGATGTTTTAATTACGAGTGTGGAAGGGTCAACCACCTACACTAATAATATTAAAGAGGAAAGATTTATATGTTTGTAACGAATAAACTCAAAAACTACTGGACCGATTTCAAAAATTCTTTCACCATTAGAATGCCATATTATCCGTGAGTATACTATACTATACTTATTTTTATAAAAAAATTAGGGATCTCTACTAAAACTTAAGTTTAAAAATGCAATATATCAAAGAAGTATAATTATTATGTTCGGTACAATTCTAGATCGAGATCGAGATCGGGATTGAGAGTCTGAGTGGGATAGGAAGCGAGAGTGGGAACGGGAGCGGATTCTGTAGTCCACCCGAGCCGAGCCGCGGGCAAGCTAGTAAATTAATAAAATTAAAACATACCTAAATATAGGATTCGTAATATCTTTCAGGCAAAAAATTAACAACACATGCTACGAGTAAAACACGAAAACATTTCACAACAATATAACGTTTGTAAACATCGATTGCGTACATACATTAGGCGACTGACATTTCGTTATTAATTTTGTTATCAGTATCTTTATCAGTGCTGGAGATAGGCTGTGCTATCGGCAATACAACGAGTGACAGGTAAACTGCTGTGTTAAATCAAACTATCAAACTAATATTTATTAGAAGTGCTATAGTGTACAAATTTATTCCTACATACATACATAATCCCATTGGTCCCAGAGGGGTAGGCAAAAACGATGGATCGCCTATTTGCGCGATCCTGACACACCTCACTAGCCTCACTCACATTCATCAACCTTTTCATGCACCTCCTTTTATTCTTCTCACTGCGGACCTCAGCCATTTTGAGGACGTCACTAATTCGATAACTGAACGTCCTCCTAGGACGACCTCTAGCTGTAGTTTCTTCCACATTCGCGCTGTAAATTTCGTTTGTCACTCTTCTTTCACTCATACGCTCTAAATGTCCGAACCAACGCAACATACCTTCGTTACTACATCTTCTTTTAAACCATACTACTCACTAATCACTTCATTTATACCTAAATCAATAAATTATTTACTGCTATATAAATAATTGATGGGGTCCTAATGAGGAGATCCGACGAAGAAAGAATGTCATTGACAAAGCCTGATTAGCAAGCTGAGGTGGCAGTGAGCGGGCCACATATGTCGCAGAAGCGACAACCGTTGGGGCAGACGAGTTCCAGAGTAAAGACCGCGGATCACCATGTGCAGGGTAGGATGCCCCGCCAGCAGATGGACCGACGACCTGAAGAAGGTGGCCGGAAGCGGCTGGATGTGGAGGGGAGAAGACCGGGTGTAGTGGCGTTCATTGGCAAGACCTGTGTCCAGCAGTGGACGTCTAAGGACTGATATGACGATGACGATCATTGACACGCACTTGGCCCCATTATTTAGCCTCGTTAATTGCATGTCGTATTATATACATACATAGTGCTCACGCCTTGACCCTAGAGGGGTAGGCAGAGACGACGTAGGTATCGCCACTTTACATCATCATCAGGTTATTTTTGTCTCCACTGCAGGAGCACAACCCTCTCTCATCTGCCGGAGACAGATGAGGATTTGGCCTACACTCCCCGCGCTGACCAGACGGGTTGGGGAGGCCTGATTGATGTATTATAATGTACATATTCCCTTAGTCGCCTTGTACGACATCCACGGGAAGAGTTGGAGTGGTCCTATTCTACTCTACCGGAAACCACACAGCACTTTACTTTATTATCAGAAAGCGCAGCGCCTCGCTTCTGAGTCGCTCCCGTGGCAGCACCAACAGTGTGCTGAGCGCATTGGCCGAGCGGTGGGACTCGCCGATGGTGCAGAGGTGGATGCAACTACATGCCAGCTCAGCACCATTTCGAAAATGATTTGTGTTTATTTGTTTTGTTTTATTTTAATTTTAACCCAAATTTTATTCTAATACAATTTTATTATTCTTTTTGTACAACAAATATGACATTATTATGTTGAAATAAATGATTTGAATTTACGCGTCCTGACAAACATCGCAATTCCTTCGTCCGCTTTTCGCCCCGTGATGTGTGGCGAACAACAGTATGTAGAATTAAATAATCGGTTTCCATTAAAAAGTTTAATTTGAGTTTCCGCACGGTTACATAGATTACGCATAGCTAACGTTATGCAGGATTTTATATTTGAGAGGCAGGGACGCCAGTGCGACGCCGCGTCTATCCGCCTTCATTTAAATGTAAATCTCCACCAAGGCTGAACGTGTCATGAAAAACATTATGGAGTTTTAAATATCCACTGATAAGATACTGCGGGGTCATCCGAGCGTGTCGGTAGTGGACTCCCACGACACCAGAGAGTTTATGTCCAACGTTGGAATTGACAGGGTGTAATATTATTGATAAATTATTAGCTAGAGTAAAAGTTCACGTTTCCAGTCTGCCGTGTGATTCCCGGCTTAGAATAGGGCCACCCCCCAATCTTCCCGTGGGTGTCGTCACGGCGACTAAGGGATTGCACCAGGGATGGGCAGCAGCATTCTCCTGTGTATATTAAGAAAGTTACTGTGATCACCAATCCGCCTGCCAAGCGTAGTGATTATGGAAAATCCACGAATCGACAGCCAAAAAAGTGACATTCTATTGGAGAGGCTTATGTTCAGCAGTTGACGTATTTCAGCTGACGATAGAATAAAAATACTTACACAGAGCCCTCTTGGGCCTAGCTTGGTTGTTTGACTCGAGAGCCAGGGGTCGTGGTTTCCATTTCCATTAGGGGCAGACACTTTTGTGCATGGCCTGGTCTGGATGTTATATTTGTGAATTGTCCTATCCTTGTCTAATTCCAAAGTACAGCGAAAATCTGTCCATCCCTATGTTCAGATACGTCTGGCTCAGAAACGTAAAGAGTCCGAATATTGAAAATTTATAATTTACTTCAACTAAAAACGAAATTACGAAAATTCGAAATCTCGTAAATTTTTTTTTATAAGTGAGGTATTTATTTATTTATACTTTATTGTACACAAATATAAGTCACACAACTAATTTAAACACAAGATGTACAAAGGCGCATTTAGCTCTGTAAAAGTTTTCTTCCAGTAAACCTTTGGGTGAAAGAGAAAAGCAAAGCAGATAGGCAGACAGCAGTGCACATTATAGTGAGAATAAGTAGTGAAAAAAGAAACATATATGTAAATAGAAAATAGAATAATTATTATTTTAAAGACCTTTCAGCGCGCCTCATCGAAGCTTCGGGAGACCGTAGAGCTGGCAGCTTCTTCGCCCAAAGAATCTGCTTGGCGATTCAGAGGGGGAACGCTGCCAGCATATTGGGAACCCTGCCCGGTGCGGTGCGTTGGAAGACATTTTTTATTTATAATTGCTCCGTGTTATTGTTTATTTATAATTATGTACAAATGAATAATAATAATTATTATTATGTGGAAAACTAAGTTATTGTCTCGCCTGGCCAGCAAAATAAAAATGGCCAGACGGACTTCCTCCGGCTGAGGAGTCCAAGCGGCCGGAGGTCAGGGCGATAGAGAGAGAAACCGACGGACAATCCGAGCGGTGTCGAGCAGCACCGCTTTCTGCATCACCGCCGGAAGCGAGCCCACGCGGAGTTCCAACCGCCTCAGGTGGTCAGCGAGGCTGATTGGAATTTTGACTTTGACGCAGACAGGACTATAGGGACGATTTCGGTCGACGTCACACCCCACATGTCGGTAATCTCGTGCGCCAGGTCTAGATACTTGGTTTTTTTATCTGTTTCGGCCTTAACGAGATTCTCGTCATTATTATTATTATTAGAGGTATCATTGTTTAGAAGGTTGGTAATGCTAAAGACCGCCTCGTGACTTAGAGGCTTGATAATTACACTCGAGCGCCAGTGGGTCGTGGGTTCGAATCCTTTTTACGGCATTGGATGTCATATTTGTGAATTATCCTATCAGTAACTAATTCCCTAAGTACAGAACAAAATACATAATATTTATTGGTTACTAGCTATAGACTAGCTAAGAGGCTAGCTATGCCTCCTATAGAGAGTAAGTATATTATCAAGGAATATTGGGCTCGATTCTGAAGGCACAATGTTAAAGTTTGACAGCACTAAAACTGTTGCTATCCTTGTCACACAGTATTATAAAGATAAAGACGAAACCAATTTTAGCGCTGGAAAATTTTAAATGTGTGCCTTCAGAATCGGGTCCAATATAACATTTAAATTAAGAAACAATTACATAAACAATCAAAAAATAAATAATTAAATGTCATACACTTTAAGTATAATCTTAAGAATAATAAAATTAGAGTCAATATCGTCATTAGAAAGGTAAGCGACACATTGGTCGAAAATGAGTTATATATCCCATTCGACTGTATTTTTTTCTGCGTCGATCTGTCTATGTATATGTATATATTTATCGTTTTTTACCTGACTAACATTTTTTATATTTTCAGATGATTTTTCCAAAAAAAAAAACTTTAAACCTCTCTCCTGTAAAGTTGTCAAACTGGCTCTTTAGCGTTTTTACCTTTCCACTGACGATATGAATATTATATAAATAAATATTACATATATACATAAACATTATTGTCACCCCAGAAAGTTGATGAAAAATAATGTATTTAATAAAATATTTCCAGACCAGAAACTTATTGTAGAACAAAAACGATAAACTGCTGTTGTCTGTTCTCCTCTACCCAAAGGTTGTCTGGAAGAAAGCTTTTAGCGATAAGACCGCCTAGATGTACACATGTAAGTTACTTTATTATTGTATCTTTATTTTTTACGTGCAGTAAAGAATAATTTAATTGAATTGAATTGAACTGTCTCCTCAACATTACGACGGTGGTTGAAACGCTAGAGTAGGTGGGTATTCACCCTAATACGATACGTACGAGGGGCGTTCAAAATATTCTCGGTATTCGAATGAAGACAAACAAGTACGAAAAGTTTGATATTTTTATTTTTCAATATACTCCCCCCCTATGTTAATACACTTAAAAGATCGATCAATTATTTTTTTTAATCCCTCATAATAATATTTTTTATCCTTGGTGTAAAAATGCTCGTCCACTGCCGCCTTCAACGCTTCATCGTCAGAAAATCGATTTCCACGCAGATCCTTTTTGAGATTGGGGAACAAAAAGAAGTCGCTGGGAGCTAAGTCCGGACTATACGGTGGATGAGTTATAGTTCCAAACCCACATTCAGCAATAGCTGCCTTGGCAATATGAGCAGTATGGACAGGGGCGTTGTCATGCAGAAGCAGAACACCTTTGGTTAACTTTCCTCGCTTCTTTTCTTTGATTGCATCCCTTAATTGACGTAGAATGTTTGCGTAGTACTGTCCTGTGATATTTACACCTTTTTCTTTATAATCGATTAACAATACTCCTTCACAATCCCAAAATATTGTTGCCATAACCTTGCCAGCGGAAGGGACGACCTTGAACTTCTTGGGATGAGCTGAACCCTTAATGTGCCACTGCATGGACTCCTGTTTACTCTCTGGGTCATAATGATGAACCCAGGTTTCATCTCCAGTAACTATTTTTTGCAGCACCTCATCAGGATTTTCGCCACACAGGTAAATAAAATCGGAACAACAAGCTGCACGTATATCTTTTTGAAGCCGAGTCAGCATTCGCGGAACCCATCTTGCACTCACTTTTGACATATTAAGATGGTCATGGATAATATCATGTACGGTACCAATAGAAAGATTGGTTACTTGAGCTATTGATTTTATCTTCACTCGACCATCTTCCAATATAAGGTTTTCCACCTGATCAATATTTTCTTTTGAAGTAGCTACTACAGGCCGGCCAGATCTAGGGTCATCTTTAATACTCTCCCTGCCACGTTTGAATTCGCTTGACCACTTTTGAATGGTAGATAAAGAAGGAGCATACTCACGGTAAACACAATCCATTTCCTCTTTTATGGTTTTTTGATTTTTACCCTGTTTTGTCAAGAATTTTATGACGGAACGATGTTCTAATTTCGTTAACATTGTTAATTCACTCATAGTGTTCATGTTTGTTCAGAAATTGCAGAAAAACAAAAGAACATCTCGGTTTGAATTATACTTTTATTTTTAGTCAACGAATGAACCTTAGCAGCCAGTAACAAAACAAATTCAAAAAGAGGTTGTAAGATATCAATACCGAGAATATTTTGAACGCCCCTCGTAGCAAAATCAATGTATTAGGCACAACGATCTCTATGTACTACTAGATGGAGCGTTCCAAACAATCACTCTGTTCCACGCAAGTAGCCACAAATCTTTGACATTCACAATGAAACTTGTGCAGTTACTACGCAGAACATTTAATTATTACTAAACTAGCTGTGCCCGCGGCTCCGCTCGCGTGAACTACAGAATCGCTCCCATTCCCACTCCCGCTCCCGCTTCCGCTTCCGCTCCCGTTCCCACACCCACTCCCCTTTTCTCACGCCCACGCCCACGCCCACGCCCACGTCCACGTCCACGTCCACGCCCACGCCCACGCTCACGCCCACTCCTACTCCTACTCCCACTCCAATTGCCAATAGTACGGAAATACTGTTATGTGAAATATATTGCATACTAACCTAACCTACTAATGTATTTGAAAACTAAAAATGTCTATAACTTTTTATTGAGTTAGCCGATTGCGATGAAATAAAGACTAAATGTTAAGTTAAGTTAAGCCTCATGTTTTTCTGAAAAGTCCATCAAAACCCGTTTAGTAGTTTTTAAGTGATGCGTGCACAAACTCACAGACAAACAGATAAACAGACAAACAGACAAAAATTCCAAAAATGATTGAAATGTGTTCTATTACTTATCCTTAGACCCCTCAATTTTATTTTTTGCAAATATCTTCAATGTACAGACACGCGATGCTTACGATTTTATTTATAAGATATTGACGCTACGGTTAAATAATGTCAATATTTAGTAAATAATTAAATGTTCTGAGTAGTAACTGCACAAGTTTCATTGTGAATGTGAAAGAGTTGTGGCTACTTGCGTGGAACAGAGCGATTGTTTGGAACGCTCCATCTAGTAGTACATAGAGATCGTTGATTAGGCATGTCTCCTAATGCGGCGAAGTCTTCAAGTAATCCTTCTAAATGATGAGTTAAAGGTCACGAAGCAGGCGCAATCATATCTAATTGATACAAATATCAATGCCTGCTGGGTCTAAAAATAGAACTTGAGAAACCAAGCGTCTATATGAAAACGATAGGCAAACACTATCAGTACACCTAAAAGCCTATATTTAAAGAGATGCGAAAACATCTGAAATAGGAATTTGAGATTCAGTATTCGCTCCGTCGAAAATATTCGTAAATTAATCATTTTCCTGTAGCATTCAGTTGACTTACTGATTACAATTTCTTTAATTTATAGAATGATATCAATAATCACGCTATAAAGTATGTAATATTTGTACTTACCACAAAATTACATGGTGTTCGTCTAATGCAGCTGGGTTTTCCACGGCGCTGATTGATATAATGACGTCGAAGGGCCAAGGGATGTTTGACATATGTCACGGACAGCGCATGTGCGAGTCTGGCGCAGGCGCTGTGAGCGGAAAATCTTGATTGTGCGGAAAAACCGTGGGAGTATACGCAATCCCACCAAAAACATTACTGTTACTAAGGGGCCAAGTTCTCATTGGACAATTTTGGGCTGACATAAGTATTGAAATCTCATCATAACTATATTCCATTCGATAGATTAGTACTGCCGTTTCCAAGATTGGAGGCCTAAAGGCCTCCAATCTTGGAAACCCCTAAAGGGGGAGTTTACGTTTTGCGGCATCCAAATGTTGGAACGATCTACCGCCTCCAATAAACGAAGCTAAAACATTGGCCTCATTCAAAAAGCTATGTAAGGCATGGCTTTTGTCTAGGCAAAAATCTACCTGCATCTGGTCTGTATGATTTGTTTGTTATCCCTACAGCCCTACGATATGTTTCAGTGGGTATGTGCCATTTTAGCAATGTGATTTTTTTTCTTTTATACATATATTTTTAATTATTTATGGAGGGCCTTACAAAATCTTGGAATGGGGTTAACAGTACTACGTGGTGCTTACAATTTGACAGAGATAACGATCACCACTCCTTTTTATCTAGCTTCGATTTTAGCGACGTATAATCATAATGGCGATGCCTGAAAAGCAGCGTTTCGCTGAGGCATCGACCAATTCATCTGACTATGTACTACTTATAAATACTTAATTGTTGAACTGAATGATGTCGTTGAATAAATTCTCTTTTTATTTTTATTTATTATTCAATATCATTAGTCAAATGAAAACAAATGCATTTCCGTCTCGAAAACAAAATAAATAATAGATGGTGTTTCGAAGTAGACCGCAAAGTTTACTTGATAATATAAACCTATTTCATGTACATGTTACCGAGACGCAAATAGCGTTAGTTTTCTTATATCTATTGATTTGGAATGAAATATAGGTATTAAGTATTCGCCAAGTTGAAAAAATTTATTATAAAGGAATTATATTTTTTCCACTATGTACTATAATCACAGAACGTTCTCAGCTGCGCCTCAGCAAACGTGCCAGAGGTACTACAATAGCAATTTAAACGCATTAATAAATAACTTGGCAGGGACTTGATGACCTGAATAATTTAGCATGATGTCCAATAATGTGTATGTTATTAAGTGTGTAAAATTACTGCTTATCTTGGTTACGGAGGATTCAAAAGTAGCACGAAGCCGTTCGTGTAAATAATGCACGGCGTGCGTGGTTTTTTAGAACTTGGCTGCACGCACGACTGTGCGCTTAGCTTAACGCACGACTGTGCGCTTAGCTTCGACGGTCTAGTGGTTCATGCAATTGCTTTGATTTGAAAGCCAGTGGTCGTGGGTCGAGTGTCTTGTAATTTGGAAATTTGTTGCGCCTGGAAAAGGCGCTAAATAAAAAAACCTAGTATAAAATATGCAGCAGAAAAAAAACAACTCTGCGCTTTTTTTTTAATTGTAACCCTCCAGCGTTGCTGTAAGTAAATGGTATGCATTCTCCTTCGTTAAGTGCGAGCCATGTTTGCATAGCGCTGGTTCGCCCGCCCCTCTGTCCCATAAACAAAAGAGGTCACACAGTGTAGCGAACTAGCACAAGTGTGTACCCACCCGAATGACTCAATAAAGCTGAATACACATCCTGAGTTACTATTAACTGTTTATCTGGCTATCTTTTGCCACCTAGCTCGTTTGATGTTTGGAACAATAAATTAAATTAAATTTTATTTCACACTTAGTAATTAGTTCATAGTTTTGTTAGTATTTTAGTAATGATAATGCTTAGGTATATAAGTTAGTATTGTTATTTTTATTGGTACACATGTATTTTTTTTAAGACCTATGGCTGTCTTCCTGCTCGCCGAGGAGCTGCACTGTGACGTGTTCGTGGACGACAGGAGACGGCTGATGACGGAATGTAAGGGAAATGAACGACCTCCGCGGCAGAAAGGGTAGCTCTAGGACCGCCGGAGATTGCGGGTTCGAATCCCGCTAGGGGCAAATGTTCGTATGATGAATATGAATGTTTGTACCCAAGTCTTGGATGTTTGTATATATTTATTTAAGTATGTCTATCCGTTATCTAGTAACCATACCACAGGCTCTGCCTAGTTTGGGACTGGATAATTGGTGTGAATGTCTGAGATATTTATTTAAAAAAATGCTAGAGATAGGAATGCCTGTTTCGTCTGTACCATAAAAATTATTGTAACGCAATGCAATAATAATCTGTAATGTTTCAATATTTTAAATAAATAAATGTCTAAATGTCTCCACCCAGTGAAAATAAAAATAAAATATGTTTTCAAGTTTTTATCTGTTTGTTTTGAATATTTAGTATTATCTGCCTACGTTCAGCATTTTCGGCTATTGATAGATCAATTAATCAGGACACCCTTAAAACATTGTGAGAAATAAAACAGACCAACTGCCAGAACTAAGTATTACATATTCTTTATTGCACAAATTTTAAAACTAAATACAGTTACAAATGTTGTGTACAAAGGCCAGCGTATCTCTAAAAGAGATCTCTTCCAGCCAACCTTAAAGGGTGTAAGACCAGGCACTAAGAGAGGGGGAAGAGGAGCCGTGGTAGCCGGTTGGTTGTGCACTCGCCTCACGTTCACGAGGTCGTGGGTTCAAACTCCGCCCGTACCAATGAGTTATACGAAACTTAAGTACGGTATATTTATAATACCACAGGCTTTTCGGTGAAGGAAAACATCGTAAGGAAACCTGCATATGCCGAAGAAGAAATTCTGAGGCGTATGTGAAGTCCACCAAATCGGCTTGGGGCACCGTTGGTGGACAGGAGTTTGACACAAAAGATCCTGAAGGGTCGAAGTGTCGCCAGGTCTTCCTGGCCCCCTAAGAAGATAAGATAAGAGAGGGGGAATAATATGAAGTATTAGAATGTTATATATATTACTAGCTGTTGCCCGCGACTTCGTCCGCGTGTACAACTTAATATCACAATGTATTATGTATTTCCCGTAGGAATGGGATGTTTTTTCGGGATAAAAACTATTCTATATCCTATTCCAGAACCTAACCTATATGTGTGCCAAGTTTCATCACTTTTTTTTCAAAATCGGTTCAGTAGATCCAGAGATAACCCGCTAGAACGTCACAAAATGTACATTAGTATAGAAGTACAGATTAGAGAGTACAAATTTGCCTTTTATTTCGGAGTAGGTCCCATGTTGTCAATAGATCCTCTTAGTCGACTAAGAATTATTGAGCATAGAGTGCGACATCAAGCAGTTGGGTTAGGTTATTTTATTGTTTTTAATTCAATTTTAATCTTGTATAATTTTGACATTGTTATTGTTTATCTATAATTTTATGTAATTCCGACACAATGCAATTTGTTATGGAAATAAACTGATAACTGATAACATCTAAGGTAGGTGTATAGTTAGTTGCGGCTAAGGCGAGCGCGGCAGCAGCAGGCAGGCGTTGCAGGAGCCGGCGGGCACGCGCGGCGCGAAGCACTCGCCCGGGCAGACGGGGCAGGCCGCCGCGAACTGCCGCGGGTACTGGCACTCGTCCCCACCAGACCACTGGGAGGGAGTGGCGTTCTGGAAACGAGCAAAGTCATCATCATCAGGTTATTTTTGTCTCCACTGCAGTCTTATCTGCCGGAGACAGACGGAGGATTTGGCCTACACTCCCCGCGCTGGCCAGACGGGTTGGGGAGGCATGATTGATGTATTATAATGTATTCCCTCAGTCGCCTTGTACGACATCCACGGGAAGAGTTGGAGTGGTCCTATTCTACTCTACCGGAAACCACACGGCAATGTATCTTATACATAAACCGCGTGTCTGCCTGCACATTGGATATATTTCCAAAGAATGCTGGACATAGGCCTTTTTGGGTCAAAGATCCTCAACCATTTTTGACAGGCAGACTCAAGTAATTTGAGTTTGAGTTTCATTTCCAATGAACAATATCGAGGGTCTAAGGATAAGCAATAGAACACATTAAGATCTTGTATTAGGAGTATTTTTTATGTATGTATGTTTATGCCCTTACTTATAAACTATACTCCTTCCTTTACTTAACTGCACAACCTACATTTTTCTGTTATTCTTATCTTATCCAAAGGTTTTCTGGAAGAAATCGCTTTTAGTGATAAGATCGCCTAGATGTCTATATGTGCGTTACTTTATAATTGTTGCTTTTTTTTACGTGCAATAAAGAGTAATTTTTGAAATTTTAGTCTGTCTGTTAGTTTGTACTCGCATCACGTAAACACTACTAAATTAATTTTGATGCAGTTTTGGTGTTAAAAATTATTTTTTAGAAAAAAACAAAAACCGACTTCAAGGCTATACCTACACGTACAAACTTAAACTAAAAAGTAGAAAATAATATTTTAATTACTTCAAAGCAAAGAGCATTAAAGAACAATCAACGAAATTATTGATACTTATATACCTATTTACAATTTATAATAAGTTATTTCTGGAGTCGGTGCCAGCCAAGAAGGGCAGATTAATTAACAATTTAAGCAACAACGGGGGGATATGCCTGAGTGAAGTGAGGTATCCATTAAGCTTATTTTTGCTTTGGCTGGCACCGACTCCAAAAATAACTTATTATAAATTGTAAATAGGTATATAAGTATCAATAATTTCGTTGATTGTTCTTTAATGCTCTTTGCTTTGAAGTAATTAAAATATTATTTTTCTACTTTTTAGTTTAAGTTTGTACGTGTAGGTATAGCCTTGAAGTCGGTTTTTGTTTTTTTCTAAAAAATAATTTTATTTTTTACTTTTTAGTGGGTAGTAAATGTATTTTGTTTATTTAAAACGCGCTGCTCAAATGAGACAGCGCCATTAGGAAGACAGTAGTGACAAGAAGAAAGATTGTTTTTTAAGAAAAGTAGGGAAAGAATGCTATAAATATTTCAAATGAGAGTTTTGAGCAGCGGGCCTATAGACTTTCTCAGACACACGAACTTATCAAGGCTTAATGAAAGTCCAGAAAGTCATGCTCAACGACTCAGTTTGATTCACAACGTTTATCAATCGAAACCGAAGAGCAATGTTTTCTTCGTCTTTGCTTGCAACACGAGCATTTATCAAATGAATCCAGATCGACTCGGTTAGATGCTATGCGGCAAGTTTTTAAATCGACCCCACGATGAGAAACCTTTAACAAAAATGACACGCTTTTGTAATCTTTTCAACAAATAGGTAGTTTTCTTTAAGAACAGATATTAATGTATAATTATTATGAAGGCTCCTTGCAAATACATAAAATCTTCTTTGTTCTTAGCTAATGACAGTTAAAAAAATATTGAAATTCCTCATCACAACTTTTGTTAAATGCAAGGATCAAGCATTAAAACCATGGATGACTCATTATACGTTGAAACCTGAAATAAATACTTCATACTTGTCATACATATGGCAGCATTTACTGAGAAAAAAGAGATAACAATTGGCACGCGCGTCATCTTGAAAGCCGGCGAGCCACCAGTTTTGACGTCTGAAAGCTTTTGGTATACAGCTGAATACAATTTTGGTTGCGTTAGTTTTTCGTGAATTTCGTGATTAATTCGTTAGTTATTATGTTCTGTGTAACCTGCTTTTATAATAACTATGGCATGTGCTGCTGTGGGCTGTCGAAACCGAATCTCTTATCCGAAGGTCTTAACGGAAAACAATAACAAATTATCTTTTCATCGGTAAGTTGATTTAAACAAATATGTCCATAATTTGTTCCAGTAAATACTAGAAAGTTATTTAATGCACTGAAATATAAGCCTGATGGCGTCTGTTAACGTGGAATCGTGGAAAAGTGAAGACATTCTACTATTTAAACAATACAGATTCAATATACCTATCTCTTTTGTACAATGACCATTATTAAATGTGTGAAGAAGTCGATTATACTTTTTACTTTCAACTTAATATGATGGATCCATAGTTTTAATGCTTCATCCTTGGCTGAAGGGAACACCAAACTAGCATGTCGTCTATGTAGGTATATACTAAGACTATATTTGTGTCTTTGTTGATTTTTCAAAAAGCGCTGAATGAATTTCAATAAAATTTATATGGGACCACCTCTGAAGTATAGCCTACCATACAAAATATGAACCATCAAAATCCATTCAGAATTGGCGGAGTAATCGCGTAACAAACATACAAAAAAAATAAAAAAATTCCGTCGAATTGAGAACCTCCTCCTTTTTGAAGTCGGTTAAAAAGGGGGTCAAACTGGTTTGCTAGAAGTTTACGACTGATGAATTCTAATTCAATTAGAACGCGAAGGAACGCTAGTAATTTTCATAGAACTATAGCAAACCAATTTGACCCCTTTTTGACAATTTCTAAAAGTTACCATAACACTTTACGGTCTTCTTAGCTAACAAGCCAGAGTAAACGTCAATATGTTAGCCTTCCATATAACAGTCCCGTTTCATAGCGAGTATTCAAAAAAATGAGAGCCCATCTGGCTCTGATGAGGTGGACAATTATTTCCCTAGCTAATCGTGGTACCTCAACAAGGCGGCGATGTTGTTCGCAACACATCACGTCAAGGGGTATCACGGGGCGAAAAGCGGGCGAAGGACAGCCACTTTGCGACATTAGATTCCGCATACTTATATGAAAGTTTGAAAAATAAAAAGAATTAAAACGGCCTAAAACATTGTGTACGAAGCACTTCACTGACCTTTATAAATCCACTCAAAATGCACAACCAGACGTCATAGGCCGGGCAGTTTAGGTAGCCGCCCTGAGCCGGCAGGTTTTCGGTCAGACAGGCCGACTTCACGTGGTCCACCGCCGGCGACCACTCCGGGTGGTCCTTGGCATACTGCTCGAAATGAGCGGACACCTTTGCCCTGTCCACCTTGTCACCAGCCCACCACCCAGTCTGGTTGAATATACATGTGTACTCCTCGCACTGGAAACAAATAGTGAAATAAGTACAATCTTATACACAAATCCATGCCTTTGAGCACAAAAGTAGTCACGTGATCATTTCTAACATCTTGTGGCGACATTACGCCGCCTACTTATGGTAGCACCGTAAGAACGATGGTACCACCGCACGGCTACTCACCGACGACCTCTGATTGGTCGAGAGGCAGTTCGAGTTCAGTTCGACTGAAGTAATGGAGTGAGCAAGTTGATGAGTGGTAAATGCAATTTGTAATCATTTTATAACTGATTATGGTAATATATATAGTGCAGTAAAAATACATCGCAACGTTTCTGAATAAACCCTTGGAACACGCAAGAGAGCTGCGTAATGGGATACGCACCTATACCTCAAATATCCCATAATCTTATCTTATATGTAGGGGGCTGATGGAGCTGCGACGTCACAGCAGTTCGTCAGGGATGCTGGCAGAAGCTGGATTAGATAGCTTCTCTCGCATTGTTAGAAAGCATATCGCTTCCCTGATCCAACGGGTGTAGGGCAGCTCCAACAGCCTCCTGCAGACTGTAGCGGCGAGGCTGGACGTGGACAGTGCTATTATGCAGCACTGGGCGTCCACCTCGTCAAAGACACCAAAATTTCAATATTATTGTTCTAATATTAAGTTACTAACATAGTTATAAGGTATCTCTGTTACTACCACTCTATGCCCTGTGCGTTACCACGCAACGCCTGAAATAAATGTTTTTTTATTTATTTTTTATCTACTGTTTTTAAACATATCTCGGAAAAGAATATGTTTTTCTGCAATTTCCATAAAAGTGAATGTGAACGAGTTGCGGCTACCGATGCCGGAGTCGCAGTTGCGTGGAACAGAGCGATTGTTTGTTCCGCTGCATCGATCTTGGCGTCAAATCGAATTGTCCGTCGGTCTGGTGGATAACTCGATTACTACTGGAGCGATTGAGTTGAAATTTGAGTACTTATAATTTACTACTTACTTTATATATACTTATAAGTACTTATTATTACATGTGTATGTTCCAAATTTCAACTCAATCGCTCCAGTAGTGACCGAGTTATCCACCAGACAGACGGACAATCCGATTTGACGCAAAACAAACAATCGCTCTGTTCCACGCAACTGCGGCTCCGGCATCGGCAGCCGCAACTCGTTCACATTCACTTTGACACTTGTGCAGTTACTATGCAGAAAGAGCCGTGGTAGCCGGTTGGTTGTGCACTCGCCTCACGTTCATGAGGTCGTGGGTTCAAACCCTGCCCGTATCAATGAGTTTTACGAAACTTAAGTACGGTTTGTTTATAATACCACAGGCTTTTCGGTGAAGGAAAACATCGTAAGGAAACCTGCATATGCCGAAGAAGGAATTCTGAGGCGTGTGTGAAGTCCACCAAATCGGCTTGGGGCACCGTCGGTGGTCAGGAGTTTGGCACAAAAGATCCTGAAGGGTCGAAGTGTCGCCAGGTCTTCCTGGCCTCCTAAGAAGATAAGATACTATGCAGAACATTTAATTATTTACTAAATATTGATGCTATTTACCCGTTGCGTAAATATTTAGTAATAATTAAATGTTCTGCGTAGTAACTGCACAAGTGTCAAAGTAAAAGTGAACGAGTTGCGGCTCCCGGAGCCGTAGTTGCGTGGAACAAAGCGATAGTTTGGTTCGCTCCATCTAGTAAATAAATAGAGATCGTTGATCTGCGGTCTTTGTGAACTGTTTGACCGAATAATAATCAATAAGGAACCTACAACAGTGTTGCCATCAACTCTCGTTGGTTAATCTATTTCAGTAGATCGACAAATCCAATAAAAGTACAAGCACCAGCCGTGGGTACTTCTAGTTTGCGGGCGACGAAGTAAAGCAGATGTTTCTAGTACCTCAGCTACCTATCTCATTCGAACTTCTTACTTGGTGATAGAAATGGAACTCTAACCCATGAGCCGTTAAAGTTCAATTTCTACCACCAAGTAAAATATTACTATTTACCTGTGACACGACTGATTGCTGACGGATTGTGTTACACTGCGATACACTTCCCTCGTTCAATAGCTTTGGGCGACCGAGGCAGCGAAATATCTAGTGAAGAAAGAAGAGGAAGAAAATAATAATTAGTTTATTGTTAGCTTAATTAACTGCTGGCCTATTTACCCTCTTAATAATAGGGTTCAGATATAGAGAGACAACGAAGTAGAACAGATAAACAACTTTTTGCGACTTTTGTAAAAAACCTACAAATAATGTTAACTTCACATACAGTTGCTACAGAAAATATGAATTTTATAGGTTTAATTTGCAAGCCACTTTGCAATATTACATTGCGCAAAGTGGCGATACATCATCTCTGCCTACCCCTCTGGGACCAAGGCCAGAGCATTATGTATGTATGTATGTATGTATGTATGTATGTATGTATGTATGTATGTATGTATGTATGTATGTATGTATGTATGTATGTATGTATGTATGTATGTATGTATGTATGTATGTATGTATGTATGTATGTATGTATGTATGTATGTATGTATGTATGTATGTATGTATGTATGTATGTATGTATGTAATTTGTATTAAAAAAGGAAAAAATAATGCCAATAAATGAACATAATGTTATTATGTATCTGGTAACTGTCCACTGTCGGTATTTCGTTACACCTACGTTGCGGGTTATACTAAGTTTTAATAATTTAATCTAAAAAGTTCTGCATTATTATTCCCTCTGTTTTGCTTTTGTTTATCTGTAAACCTTTATGTATTTTTTTTATTATTATTTACTTACAGCAACTGGCATTTCTCCACAGAGGATGGGTGGCGGCGTCACTGGCAAGTCGGCCTGGGACATCTATAGATGACAACGAATTATATTGGACGCCGAGAAATGCACATATTTTATTTATGAATTTTTTTTTTTAAATAAAGTAGAAACTCGTAGATCTATTTAAGTACAACATTTGAAATTTGAGTACTAAAAAGTACCTACATATTGGGTACTAAGTCCAGCTTGAATCAGTGTACTGAAATTCAACTGTGTACGTCACCACTGTCGCCCATTGATTACAGCCTAGGGACAGAGAATACTATGATATTACTATGTACTAGCTGTGCCCGCGGCTCCGCTCGCGTGGACTACAGGTTCCGCTCCCACTCCCACTTTCACTCCCTATCCCACTTCCACTCAGACTCTCAATCTCACTCTCAATCCCGCTCCCGCTCCTGCACCCACTCCCCTTTTCCCACGCCCACCCCCACCCTCACTCCCAGCTCCAAATGTAGTCCAAACTCATCGCAATCTGAATAGTACGGAAATACTATTATTTGCAATATATTGCATACTACCCTTACCTACTAATGTATTTGAAAACTAAAAATGTCCATAACTTTTGATTGAGTAAACCGATTGCGATGAAATAAAGACTAAATATTAAGTTAGGTTAAGCCCCATGTTTCTGTGAAAAGCCCATTACAATCCGTTTAGTAGTTTTTAAATGATGCGTGCACAAACACACAGACAAACAGACAAAATTTTAAAAATGATCGAAATGTGTTCTGTAGCTTATCCATAGACGCCCAAATTTTTTTTTGCAGATATCTTCAATTTATAGACACGCGAAGTTTACGATTTTATTTATTACATTCTCTGCCCGTAGTACAGGATCGGACGTCTACGACTAACCGACAAACCGCTCTGTCACCTGGCTGGATGGTTAGTAATTTTTTTCTTAACCAACAACCAGCCAAGTTGGTTATTTAGTAATAAGAACTTTTAGTATTAGCCAACAATTTTTTATGGACTAATTAATGGTTTGTCACTCTGTCCACATCATAAATTTAGGAAGTTTCATTTGTCTAAGGTCCACATGGTTGGACGGTTGGTACGGCCGTGTGTAAGATGTCCCCACATTATTATATTACTGTTTGGCGGCAAAAAGTAAGACGCAGGCTGGTGACCATCTTCTAGACTAACCCGCACTACAATCCTACCATAGTAACTCACCGAAACTGCAAAAGCAAACAGCAGAGTAATCTTCAACATTATTCGTAGCACTTAATTCAACCGGAGAACTTATCAAGCCGCTGGTAAACAACAAACTGATATGGAGTTATAGACTCACGTCGTAAAGTCAACGCGGTACCTAGTGAGGTCATTTTGTCCAAATGAGATGTCAGTCTCAACCAGATTAAGCGTTGGCCTTGGACAGAAACGACCTATAGGTAGGTTATGTCTGTTCGCACGCAACGATCTCTATGTACTACTAGATGGAACGTTCCAAACAATCGCTCTGTTCCACGCAAGTAGCCACAACTCTTTCACATTCACAATGAAACTTGTGCAGTTACTACGCAGAGCATTTAATTATTACCAAATATTGACGCTAAATGTCAATATTTAATAAATAATTAAATGTTCTGCGTAGTAACCACAAAATAACGGCGCGCGAGCGCCGCTTTACGTACTTTATGTAGTAACTGCACAAGTTTCAAAATGAATGTGAAAGAGTTGTGGCTACTTGCGTGGAGCGATTGTTTGGAACGCTCTATCTAGTAGTACATAGAGATCGTTGTTCGCATGTAAACATCATACGTTCCGATATCAATCTAACGTTTATATGCAAAGTTGTGTTTTTTTTTTATATTCGTTGGTCAATCACGCGTAAAGGTTCATTCGCAGCCATCACTGCAGTATATATGTATGTAAACGCTTTAATCTCTCAGAGTCTACCTATTTTCAAAAAGAGACTGGCGCCTGGCTTGTCGAGCAGGCATTTTATTGCTATGAAGAGTTCTTTCAGAACGCATTAACTTAATTTATTTAGTTTTAAGAGTTTTATTTGACATTTTTATATTTATGTTAGTTATTGATGTTTTTATATTTAATTGTGTTTAATTTGCCTGTCTATAATTTGATTATATTTAACTTGTGTATAATTTTTTTTATTTGACCTGTAACGGAAGTTATCAATAAAGTATGTCTATATCTATGTCAATTGTATCAAAATTAACAACAACAAAAACAAACAAAAGAATAAATATGGACTTATCCCACTTAGGGATTTCTTCCAGTCAACCTTAAAGTAACTGAAAGGACCGGTATAATGCAGTCACAGTATCTGATTCGTTCCGTCTCTGTGTTTTTAGATGCGCCAAAGGAAAATGTGAAAAATGAATACATGCTAACTTAGTTCCTGATGCAATTGCATAAGGTATGTTTTAAGAAATGTCTTAAATTTCACAGAACTCAACTGACTCTGCACTGAAGACTGAAGGGCCACTGACGATCTACGACGACGACGGATCGATAGCCTTTACTGCATTTGAAATATAACACATTATTCCTTAACCTAACTGAAACGACTGGCTCAGGACTGAGGCGGCAATGATAGGTCCGAATCAATCTTTAAAAAAATAGCTTGTTCCAGTATCTTGATATTCTTTTTATTCGGGACAGGGACTATCCAGGTGTCGCGGAACCGACGGCTGTTGGGGCAGACGAGTGGAGACCGCGGATCGGTAAACGCAGGGTGGGACGCCCCGCCGCTAGATGGACCGACGACCTGAAGAAGGTGGCCGGAAGCGGCTGGATGCGGAGGGCGGAGTGTGGTGGCGTTCATTGGGGAAGGCTTATATCCAACAGTAAACGTCGAAGGGCTGATATGATGATGAAATAGTCCAAACGAAATAGCATAGGAACACTTTATGATGACTGATTGATTATTTTCTGCTATAATACACACATACCTACAATAATATAAACTTAAAACAATTTCTGGGGTGGACACCTCTGGATGTCGTTAAATAAAACTCTCGCGTTAGTAATTAGTTATATATAATTCACCGCGTAAACCTAAGCATTGGATACAACAGAGACGCATGAAAATCGTAGCCGGGAAGTCGATCGAACGCGTCTCGTATAAATGTGCGGGCGTTTTGCGGAATTTAGCAAACCCGAACGATCTGAAACACTTACTAATACCGAGTGCAGCTGCTGCCGGGACCTTCTCCATAAGCATAAAATAAATAAATGAATAAATATGTCAGACATTCACACCAATTATCCAGTCCCAAACTAGGCAGAGCCTGTGCTATGGTTACAAGATAACGGATGCACATACTTAAATAAATATATAAACATTATATTTACTACTTACGGCAGCTGGTGGGGCCCCGGTGGGGGAGCGGGTGTCACTTCCGCCCCCTAAATCGAAAACCATAGTTTACTCAGATTCTATTGGGAAAGGTTTCGGTCCTCTTCTGTGTAATAATTTGGACCAACAGGTGACCAACATATGTAGTCCGGAGTTGTCATATAACGACATGTTTGGTAGAATATCGCAAGATACGAGTACATTTGACGCAAATACGACTGTGGTAATCTTGTACGGTAACCACATAAACGTCACCCAAGCGGACTTAAATAGGAGCATAGAATTAATGATAGAAATTTGCAATAAGACTAAGTGTAAATTTATTTTTTGCGCATTTCCGTATTGTGCGAACTTGTCAAAGGCGCACAATAATCGCATATTCAAAATGAATTTACACTTATATAATGCGTTAAGCATTCATAGTGACGCTATTTTGTACTTTGATACAAATAAGTTTATTAACCATTTTACTTTGACTAAAAGTAACATGTATTTGCCAAATAAATTTAAAAGACATTTAGCTACTTTGGTAGCCTATAATATACAACATTGCATGACGAAAGTTAGTTGTAAAACTAATAAACTCATACATTTTTTAGACTAGATACTGTGACAATAGAAAATCCCTCAAATGATAGCTTATCCTTATTAAATAAGAGGCAGGGATCTTCTAGCACACTTATGACAAAAGAAAAGCCCAATTTTATTCACATAATGCACCAAAACATGCGGGGCTTTTCTAGCAGCAAGGAATTAGAATTAGAATTATATTTGGAAAAAACCCAATTAGATATTGTCTGCCTAACTGAACATTGGCAATTACACCAATCCTTTGTAAGTTACGATAATTATAACATTGTAAGTTCTTACAACCGAGAGTCTGCTATTCACGGCGGTTCTTTGATACTAATTAGGAACACCATCAAATGCAAGGAACGCAAAGATGTGGTTGGGCTCTCGGTTGAGAGACATATTGAGTTATCTTGTGTTGAGCTGGACAAGTACATTGTAGTATGCGCGTATTGCCCTGATAGGAGTAAGTTTGAAACAATAGAATTAGTATTGGAAGATGTCTTGAGAATAATTTCCAAAACGGGAAAGTCTATCATTGTTTGTGGCGACTTCAACATAGACATTTTAGTGAAAGATAAAACCAGTACAAGGTTTCTAAATGTATTTAAATCTTTTAATTTAAATTGTGTGTTTTTCGAGCCTACCAGAGTAACGGCAACGACCACTACGTGTATAGATAACATCTTTTGCGATTGTGAATACAATGACAAGTCAACGATAAAATCTTTTAACTCAGATCACTGGGGACAGTTGGTGTCTTTTCCGTACGCTCGTCAACAACAGAGCATCACAGTTACAAAAAGGTCTACCGATGCTGGTCGACTTGAAGAATACATTGATGTGTTGGTTCAAAAACTGCCTCAATTTAATTATGATATCAGTGATCCAAATAAATTTTTTTCAATGTTTTTTGATACATTGGAAACTGAATACAATAATATTTTCAAAGTAGTTACAATAAAAAAAAATACTAAGTTTAAATTCAGTGATTGGGCAACAATAGGTATTAGGAAAAGTAGGGACGTACTATTTCAA
This sequence comes from Esperia sulphurella, assembly GCA_947086405.1. Taxonomy (NCBI): domain Eukaryota; kingdom Metazoa; phylum Arthropoda; class Insecta; order Lepidoptera; family Oecophoridae; genus Esperia; species Esperia sulphurella. The sequence continues at coordinate 2,101,555 of OX352271.1, read as the reverse complement.
TTATATGCAGATAGATCTTCAAGACCCGAAGATTACAACTTTAAAGAACATGTAAAAAATTATTCTAAAATTTTTAAATCTGTCTGTATTGCTGCCAAATCTAATCTAATTAGTAAAAAAATAAAAAACGCGGAAAATAAAATGAAAGTAGTATGGACAATAATTAATAGCGAATCGGGAAGAACCAAACCTCGCGACAACGATATTATCCTAAATACTGACCGCGGCACGTTAACATCGAATGCCGAGGTGGCTCAAGAGTTTGAAACTTTCTTTACTAATATACCACTAAAGACCACAGAAAACTTAAATTCATCGGCTGCTCTTTCTGCGGAATTTTTACGAAAGAACGTTCCCTCTTGCATCACTGAATTTGAATTTAGGCACGTGAACCCACAGGATATTATAACGTCCTTTAAACAAATAAAAATAAAAACCACTGAAGACCTGTGGGGTATGTCTGTTAAAGTATGTAATTCCATCATTGATATTTTAGCACCATATCTTGCCTTCGCGTTTAATCTCTCTATAGATCATGGCACTTTTCCCGATCTAATGAAGCTAAGTAAAACTATACCATTGTACAAATCAGGAGACAAAAGAGATCCTGGCAACTTTAGACCCATTTCGATCTTACCGGTACTTAGCAAAGTTTTCGAAAAGGTCATGCTCAGTCAAATGCTTTTACATTTCAACTGTAACAAACTTCTACATGACCAACAGTTTGGTTTCACTAAAGGCCGCTCGACGACGGACGCTGGTGCTGCTCTTCTGCAAAATATTTTTGATGCTTTTGAGCGACACCACGATGCTATCGGGGTTTTTTGTGATTTATCTAAGGCGTTTGATTGCGTAGATCATAAAACGTTGCTCTTCAAATTAGAACATTACGGTATCAAAAATAAAAACCTTAGTTTATTGAACTCCTACCTAACAAACAGGATTCAAAAGGTTCAGATAAACGGTAAAAAGTCGCAGGGATCTCTTATTAAAATAGGAGTCCCACAGGGCTCAATATTAGGACCTTTCCTTTTTTTGGTTTATATAAACGATCTTCCGTACATGGTGCAGAATATGTCGAAGATTGTGTTGTTTGCAGATGATACTTCTCTGATTTTTGAAGTTAATAGACATGCTCAAAACTATGACGATGTGAACGACACCCTTCGGCAAGTTCATGAATGGTTTATTGCTAACAACCTTGTTTTAAACTCAAAAAAAACTAAATGCATAAAATTCACACTTCCAGGTGTTAAACCATGTGATAATGACATAATATTAAATAACGAGAAGTTAGCATTTGTGGATAATACGGTTTTCTTGGGGCTAACCCTTGACAAGAAGCTGCAATGGGGTCCACATATAGAATTGTTATCAGGTCGGCTAAACTCCGCAGCATATGCCGTTAAAAAGATTAGAGAGTTGACAGATATAGCTACAGCAAGACTTGTATATTTTAGCTACTTTCACAGTCTTATGTCTTATGGCCTCTTGCTCTGGGGTCGTGCCGCTGATATCGATTCTATATTCATTTTACAAAAAAGAGTAATAAGATCTATTTATGGGCTTCGTAGTCGTGATTCTCTAAGAGAATTATTTAAGGAAATAAATATAATGACGGTGCCATGTCAATACATATTCGCTAACATTATGTTCGTTAGACAGAACCTTTCTTTACTCAGCTTAAATAGTGAGAGGCATAATTTAAATCTTAGAAATAATAATAAAATTCAAATCCATCATTCTAGATTGTCTAAGATCAATAATTCTTTTGTGGGGCTGTGCGTGCGTTACTACAATAAGGTTCCGAATGAAATTATTAACTTGCCTGAACAAAAATTCAAATCTTCTATAAAAGTTAATCTGTGCAAGAAAGCCTACTATAAGTTAGATGACTACTTAAATGATAAAAGTCCATGGAGTGCTTGATGGCTCAGCATAGGTAGACTTAATGATTGTAATGAATAAGATAAATCAAAGGTAGGGCCCTGTGCCGTTGGGTTTGTTGCCACTTCTTCCCCTCGGTTATACAGGTGGAAGTGGAGTAGATTTAGGCAGAATTTGACGTCAAAAAGAGAATTATGTGTTCCAATTTTGAAAATAAATATTTTGATTTTGATTTTGACTATATTTCGTATAATATCCGTCGAACTACTAAGCCACTGTGTACTCTCTAACGGGACATGTGACATATTCGTATAAGCTTTTGGCATCTTACAATTCTATACCTCCAATGAACACTACGACAAATAGAATTTGGGTCAATGTTGTTTTTATCACAATCGAATCATCAAATCTCAAATCTCTTAAAAAAAGAAAACATTTAGTTTTATTTATTTCTTCATAAAATTCATGGAGCATAATAATTAGTTAATGATGACTCGATTTTGGTAAAAACAGAAATTGACCCACATTTTAGTTAGCGTAGTATTCGCTTATTGACGAAGCCCCTTTACAGCGGATACCTACCAAATTTTTGAAAAACTGTATTTTCATTCTGACTATTATTTGTTATTACTCATAATAATATATATAGAAATATTATTTTAGACATCTATATGTAAAAAAAAAAATATATTGTATAGCACTGTACATGAAATGTATATACTTAGTTATATTTAATATGTAGACTGAAATAATAAAAATCTAATCTAATCTAATCATTGGAGGTATCGTTGTAGTTAGTCGCCAAATGCTTATCTGTATAGGTCATAACCCCTTAGAGAGTACAAAATAGCTCTTTAGTAGACTCTCAGTAGACTTACGGAGTAGACCTTCTGGTCAATTCGGGCGTTAAGCTGTTCAGCTATAAAAAGCCTCATGTAGTCTCAAAAAAGCATTATAGAAGCTATACAACTGATAAATATGCGTCTTGTAGGGCCGGATTACCTATCCATTAGGCAATGTAGGCAACTACCTAGGGGCCCCGCATCGGCAAGGGGCCCCGCGCCCCGAGTCATTTTTGTAAATGTTTCTTAAAGTGAAAAGAGGAGTAGACGTAGGCCTACGCGTGGGCGTTGACGTGGGCTGCGGGGGCGGAGTCGTAGTCGGATTAAAAGTGAGTAGTCCACGCGTGCGGATCATTGCATTGTAGTAGAAAAACTATATTTCAGGAAGTTAGAATCCGGTAAAGGGGCCCCGACTAGTGTATTTGTCTAGGGGCCCTGACATGGTTAATCCGGCTCCGATCACTAGTTGAAAAGGTAAGGAGAGCACGCCAGCTCGCAGGAGTTGTAGGCGTCTGCAGACACGAAGGGCGTGAAGCATACGTCTGGGCACACGCCGCAGCAGGCCGTCGCGAACTGCCGCGGGTACGCGCACCCCTCCCTAGTAGACCACTGGGAGGGGGAGGCGTTCTGGAAAAGAGCACTAATCAAGTACACACAGTAATTATATACATACATACATAATACTCACGCCTTGGTCCCAGAGGGGTAGGCAGAGACGATGTATCGCCACTTTGCGCAATCTAATGTCACAAAGTAGCTTTCCTTCGCCCGCTTTTCGCCCCGTGATACCCCTTGATACGTGATGTGTTGCGAACAACATCGCCGCCTTGTTGAGGTACCACGACTAGCTAGAGAAATATTGTCCACCTCGTCAGAGCCCCGCATGACTCGGTAAGGCTAATACTGCCCGGAGTCCATGGAGTGCTTGATGGCTCAGCATAGGTAGACTTCATGATTGTAATGAATAAGATAAATCAAAGGTAGAGCCCTGTGCCGTTGGGTTTGTTGCCACTTCTTCCCCTCGGTTATACAGGTGGAAGTGGAGTAGTTTTAGGCAGAATTTTACGTCAAAAAGAGAATAATGTATTCCAATTTTGAAAATAAATATTTTGATTTTGCGTTCACCCAGCTCCGGGAAGTCGGCACGCTTACGACCAGGCTAGCCGCTAGACACATTGAAAGTATGTCCTTTAAGAAAAAAAATAGACCATGCTGTCTCTTGAAAAGTGTCCATGGCAGAGTGCCAATCGACAGGTGAAGGTTGACTACATCATCATCAGGTTATTTTTGTCTCCACTGCAGGAGCACAACCCTCTCTCATCTGCCGGAGACAGACTGAGTATTTGGCCTATACTCCCCGCGCTGGCCAGACGGGTTGGGGAGGCCTGATTGATGTTTTTTTATGTATTCCCTTAGTCGCCTTGTACGACATCCACGGGAAGAGTTGGAGTGGTCCCATTCTACTCTATCGGAAACCACACGGCAAACGACTACATAAGGAATGAAAACGTTTCCTTTTCATTAATTTACCTTTACAAATTCACTCAAAATGCACAACCAGACGTCATAAGCCGGACATTTGGAGTATTCGCCCCGAGCCGTTAGGTCGCTGGTCAGACAGACCGACTTCACGTGGTCCACCGCCGGCGACCACTCCGGGTGGTCCTTGGCATACTGCTCGAAATGAGCGGACACCTCCGCCCTGTCCACTTTGTCACCAGCCAGCCACCCAGATTGGTTGAATATACATTTAAATTCTTCGCACTGAAAATAAATAGTCCTTATCATCGCCTTTAAACCACTGATGGACAAATACCTCTTCGGTTCTCCATCTCCAGTCACTGCCAGACTATCAGAAGAAGAGACTCTCTATCTAACAGTTACATGTGATGATACCTGGGCCCGCCAGTTGGATCCAGAAAACAAACAAGGAATCGCTGCAGAGGAAATTTAAAGGAGAAAAGCCACCAAGGAAGTTCAAGGTCCGGCCATTGTCAGGAAAACTGATGGCAAGATTTTTGTAATAACTACCTCTTCAAATAATACTACGATTCATCATCATCAGCCTGCAAGAATCTACTGCTGGACATAGGCCTCTTCCAAAGCGCGCAAGTGAACCTGATAATCGGTTCTTCTCATCCAGTCACTGCCAGCCGCCTGACGCAGATCGTCGCTCCAAAAGCGGGCGTCCTACACTACATCTGCCCAGTCGCTGTCTCCACTCGAGAATTAGTTTGCCCCAACGGTAATCGGTTCTCCAACACGTGACCAGCCCACTGCCACTTTAACGTACTAACTTTTTGAACTAAGTTCTCTGGCAAGAAAACTTCCATAAATGCTGGATACTACGCCAATTTGCTTTTCAGCTACGGGATGAGATAAAGGAAAAAAGAAGAGAGAACTTCGTAAAGAAATTTTTAATTTTGCACCACACCACAATGCTTGCAGGTTGGTCCGGCCTAAATAAAAATGGCTTCACTACCTCAAACGCCAACTACTAATCACCAGATTTTTGTTTTTCTTTACTTTGTTTAGAGCATGTCCAAGGCTAGGAGTACACTTATAAAAAACTTATAAAAAACGGCATCAGTATTTCAAGATTTAGCCAGATTCCCTTTCGCCCGAAACACCACAACTAGGTGGACAGAGGCAAACTTGTGCAAACTTGTAACGTCACTTGTAGGTATTTGTCATTATTTTCTTAGTAGTAGCTGCGCTGTTCCATTTCACTGGAATTAGGTTACAGTTTCCTACCACCAAGCTAAAAGTTCTTATTTACCTCGGATACGACAGCTTGCTGATGAATCTTATTACACTGCTTCGCACTGTCACCATTCAACAATCTTGGCCTACCAAGACAGTGATATATCTGATAATGAGAAAGAAAATGAATTGGGTAAGGCTGTGGTCAGCCGCTTAAGTTACGTAGGTAATCCACCTATCCCTACCAGCTATCCCCCCTGGTAGGAACTTCTTTAATTATCCATGCACTAATGAACAAGCAGACCCTCAGGAATCTCATTACATTGACCCGTTCGTCAGTTCAAAAACGAACTTTAAGCTAAGAGTTACCAGGCAGCTTATTGAGAAAAACTATTGAGCCATACCCTCGTACCCATGCTCACATTTAACACTCGTTCCTATCTATATAGAACGTATGCATTCACTACCCCTAAGCACACTACCTCCCCCCCCCCCCCCCCCACATACACACATACAACTCCACACTTCATGCACACATACACGCACACAACATCCCAAACACTTAATTTTTTTATTGTTGTTTCATATCTAATTTTTTTCCTTTTCTTCTGAAACATATCCGTTCTTAATTAATTATCTTACATGAAAACCTGTTATTAGCTATACTAAAATGTTATCATATGGTAGCAAATGTTTGTAAGCTGTTGGTTTTCTAAATAAAATAAAATAAAATTATAAAATTTTAGTACCACGTTGGGCGCCAAATGGAGTTCCTTAGTATCTGACACCAAGAGGTCCAATATCTGATACTAAGTGCCCCTGTAACGGCTGTCGTTCTCAGTGATTCAGTTAACAGTTCAGCTGAATGTAGATACTCCAAAGGGGTATTCCTTCCGACCACGTACGTAACCAAGTTTCGTAACTAGTTGCAGCAAAAGAATATTTATTTATACTTCGTTACACCCTGGCTTTTAATTTGTTGTAATACTTTCATAAACGAGTATAATCGGCGAAATGTAACTTGACCGCTTGATTTGTACCGGAGCTTATATTGTATTGTTACTATTTTAATTGCTACACCCCTGTGGGTAAAGTTGCTTGATCAATTACCAAATATTGTACCTACATGTCATCATCATCATCATCATCATCATCATCAGGTTATTTTTGTCTCCACTGCAGGAGCACAACACTCTCTTATCTGCCGGAGATTCCCCGCGCTGGCCAGACGGGTTGGGGAGGCCTGATTGATGTTTTATAATGTATTCCCTTAGTCGCCTTGTACGACATCCACGGGAAGAGTTGGAGTGGTCCTATTCTACTCTACCGGAAACCACACGGCAACATGTAATTTATGGCAATAAACGAATTTTGTGTTTAAATTAGTTGTGTGACTCCTATTTGTGTACAATAAAGTATAAATAAATTATGAATTATACAAATCAGGGCTGAAGTACGTGCCACCAACTATATACTTATATTTTATTCATTCATTGCATTCTCAAGCGGGTATTCCTTCTGTTTTGCTATACTTACAGCAGGTTTCATTTCTCCAAAGAGGACGAGCGGCGTCGTCACTGGCAAGTTGGTCTGGGACTCCTGTTGAGGGATAATTTTGGCCGACGAGAACTGCTGAATAAATGTTAAATTGATGTAGAATTTTTATGCGGGATATAGGCACTGTCACCTATACATTTAGATTGCTGGCCGCAACAAGTGCGTTGCCACCTTATAAATCCTATAAAGATAGAATAGTGAAGTAAGCGCAACACGCGTGCCAGCAATCCTACTAATATTATAAACGCGAAAGTTTGTAAGTATGGATGGATGTTTGTTACTATTTCACGTAAAAACTACTGAATGGGTTTTAATGAAACTTTACAATAATGTAGCTTATACATCAGAATAACACATAGGCTACAATTTATAAAGATATTGTGTGAATTGTCCAAAATATCAAGTAAGTAGGAAAAAATCTACCATCTGCGAGCTATTCTGGCGTGCGCTGCCAAAACCGCTAGAGTTACACATATGTAATGTATGATGGAAATGTTTATCTTAAATAGTCCTACAAAAAAGTTACTCGAAATACTAATCGTGCGCAGACGAAGTCGCGGGCACCAGCTAGTTTGCAATATATTGCAAACACTATCAAACGCTTATAAGTTTCGCGCCGAGTCAAGGTCGGGTAAATATCGACAAAAGATCTGCAAAAGTACCATATTGAGCAGTTACTGGGCTCGATTCTGAAGGCACAATGTTAAAATTTGACAGCACTAAAACTGTTGCTATCCTTGTCACACAGTATTATGAAGATAAAGACGAAACCAATTTTAGCGCTGTCAAATTATAAATGTGTGCCTTCAGAATCGCGCCCACTAACTGCATAACTGTATCTCCTCACTAGAAACACCGCGAGGCATAAAGAGTGCACATGGGGGGCGCTCTGTGTCCGAAAATCGGCACGCTCGTGGCTGAAGAAAGCAAATGGCTGTAACCGCTCTATCTTGATAGGATTTCTGTAGCCACCCTGAGAACTACGTTGAAATGCTTCCTGGTAACGGTTCCCTTACCCTTCAAAACAGAACAGAACGTTCGGCGGTAGAAAAATATATAAGTAGATAGTGAGTATTCGGTGTTCCCTTAAATATTGCATTAGAAAGCCATTCTCCAGTTGAACACCAAAGCGCTCTTTTGGAAGGATCATACCTCGAATAACTGAGCTACGATAATAGGCACCAAGCAATAATTATTTCCTCAAGTCGACGGCATCACTTATTCGTGTGGGCAGAGATAAACATCACATTAACTGACGACTCGAATGACACGACGAGTGCAATGACAAATAAATAAACTGAATAACTCCAGTCCATCCGTGTATTCGTGTAACGTACTATAGAGTAAACTGGTCACGTTGCGCTTACGTTCACTCTCCATAGCTTTGTTAACATTAACTTCAGTGTAATAAACGATACGTTACCCGTGGTTCCACCGCTCTTTACCACCAGTGGAACCACTTTATCCATGGTACCACTGTACTATAACTAAAATTGAAGAATACTATCGACATTCGTCTTCACACAGGAACTTCAATTCACAAAACGTTTACATTCTGAGAAACATACATTTTCATTTGAAAACTCATTTTTATTCATATGTTAAAATTGTCTAATTCACTATCATCATCAGGTTATTTTTGTCGCCACTGCAGGAGCACAACCCTCTCTCATCTGCCGGAGACAGACGGAGGATTTGGCCTACACTCCCCGCGCTGGCCAGACGTGTTGGGGAGGCCTGATTGATGTTTTATAATGTATTCCCACAGTCGCCTTGTACGACATCCACGGGAAGAATTGGAGTGGTCCTATACTACTCTACCGGAAACCACACGGCATGTAATTACTGCACATTAACCCGCCAACAGAAATCCCTAATTAGGATATAAACCCCCAATCACATTATTTTGGAGGAGGTCTGGTGCCGCTGTGGACTTAAGGTGTCCCCACATCTATTAGCATAGTACTGATGATTGTATAGTAGGGAATGCTAGACAGGAATGGCTATTTCGATTTTAGTATAGAAAACTAGCTGTTGCCCTCCGCTTCGCCGGCGTGGAATAAGTGTTTCTCTCTAAAAAAAAGTTTTTAAATCTCCATGACAGAATCTAAATCCTGATGGTGGACATCGTGGGATCGCACAAGGATCCTGAGCGCGCTGGCTGACCGGTGAGACTCTCCGATGCTGGGGCGGTGGATACGACTGCATGCAGTCAAGTAGCCTCGCTGGCGCCGCCCAGTATCGGGCAGCCAAAATATATTTTGTAAACTACTACCATTAGCAAGAAAATTGTTACTATCACATATGGACTATGTCTGAAATAAAATTTATTCTGTTCTAAATGTGACGCAGATCGGTTAAATTTTCAGATTTATAATATTAGTTAGGATATTGTAAAGCTTTGGATCGATTCTGTTATTACTAACGCTGAATCGCCTTAAGCCGGTCTAAAGCAGAAATAACTGTATCTCAACGAAATAAAGACGCTAATAAGTACGCAATTTCTGGTCGGCTAAAACCGAAACCGCGCCGATAGAATTGGTACATCATTATTAGGCTGTTGGTGACAATAAAAAGATGCCAACTTACCGAAACGGCAAACGCCAACAACAGAGTTGTTTTTAACATTATTAGTAGATATTTTTCCGGAGAGGAACCAATCAAGTCACTGGCAAGAAACAAACTGATCTGAAGTGCAATTGTGAAGTGGTCAAATGCAGTAGTGAGGTCATTTTGTGGCAATGTCAGTCTTAACCAGATTAAGCGTTCATTAGCCTTGGGCAGAGACGGCCAATAGGTAATTCATGTTCGCACGTCGTAAACAGAATACATACATACATACATACATAATGCTCACGCTCTGGTGCCAGAGCAATAGGCAGAGATGTATCGCCACCTGACACACCTCACTAGCTTCACATCCATCAACCTTTTCATCATCGTCAGTCTATATACGTCCACTGCTGAACATAAGCCTCCCCAGTAGAATGCCTCGTTTCGTGGGTTTTCCATTGGGGGATTTTGCAATAATCACCAGGCTTGGCAGACGGATTGGTGATAGCAGTAATGATCTTAATATACAGAAGAGAACGCTGCTGCTTGCCCTTGGTGCAGTCTCTTAGTCGCCTTGACGACACACGGGTTGGGGGTGGCCCTATCCTAAGCCGGGAACCACACAGCAAGTATTTAAAAATCAATCGTTAGTCGTTAATTTTGCCAACTCTAATTCGTATTTTCTAAGATGTAAGTATCTCGGCGTTTACTTCGTCCGCTTGTGAAAGAAAGGGACACATCACACCTGTTTTGATATCTCGCTCAGTACGTATTACGGCTGACGATTCATTTTAAATAGGTACTTTGAACTAATTTCTTCCTTCTCGTTAACTCTTACCCCACTTAGCTAACGCGCCACATGTAGTTTTGGATGGGATAGCGTCCGCACCGGTGCAGTGGACGAGCGGAGTCGGCGCGCGATGCGTATGCTTTCGTATCGATTTGTTTGTGGCGCGGAAGCGCGCTGTCCAGCGACCGCCATAACCATAATGCGATTGCGTGCGCAACGATAGAAGTAAATAAAAAAGTTGTTTATAAATTTACATATATGCATGTTTAAATCACTTATCCTCCCATGTCTGTTAAACACGATTCATGAAAAAAATTCCTTTTTTAACACTGGCAAGGACTCCTCATCAACAATAGGTAGTCTATTCTCAAAATGTGGGTACCTCGGATGCCACCAATCATACACATACATATTGACAACCGTATCAAGGATCACAGAGCATTCTGGAAGTATATGTCTAGAGACATTGTGGTGGCCGGAGTTGAAACCAAGGTGCAGGCGGTGGTGACGAAACCCCTGGGAGAGCAGCACGCTCACCGATGATAGGGTCATGCCCATCAGGGGCGGCACTTCATAGAAGTTTTGGCATGTCACCTGCAAGAAACAAATTTAGGTTTTCAACATGCTGGAAGCAGCCGAAATACTTCCAATGCTAAACATAAGCCTCCTAAATTGTCCATTGGGGGATTTGCCATAATTACCACTCTTGGAATGGCGAAATGGTGAACGCAGTAATTATGTTAATATAGACAGGAGAACGCTGCTACAAGTCTCTGGTGCAATCCCTTAGCCGTCTTGACGCCGGGAAGATAGGAAATAGCCGATTTTAAATCGAGAACTGCAGGGTGGATTAGAAGCGGCTCATGTGCTTAGAGTCCCGAAAGTCTAAAGTCAGACAAATTATGTTACAGTTAGGATAATACAGTTTAGGGCAGCGGTCAAAATGGGAGGTGGCCATTTTGGGAATTAATCACATGATGTTTGTTACCCAATCACGCTTCAACCACTGGACGGATAGGTTTGAAACTTGACACACATATAGGTTAGGTCCTGGAATAGCACACAGAATAGTTTTACCATAAAAAAAACATCTCATTCCTGCAGGAAATACATAACAATTTGTGATGTTAAGTTCTCCATGCTGACGAAGTCGCTGGCAACAGCTAGTCTGTTTATATAGTTTATGGACTCTTCTATTTGTATTGTTATCTCAATACTAAAGACTGAGTGCGAGTCTACAATCTATACAAGATATCAATCAACCCATGTCTTTCAAATGATGACAGAATGATATATTAATATCAATATTATTTAATACCTGCAAAACCTGAACATCCTCCTCTGGATTAGCATCAATTCTTCCCAGCTCACTGAGAAAATCCATTACTTTCACATCTATCCTCTCAAATGGATACAGCTTCTTAAACTTGAAATACATGGACCAATAAGCTGGCCCTTTGCTGTACCACACATTGACACACAGGCGTTTGATTAAATCATGTGGTTTACTATCAAAAGTAGCCTGATGTATAACCCGTTTGATAAATACTTTGTGGGTGTGATATAGAGCCCTAATAACTCGTTGCCGTAGTCCATATGTTTTGTAACTGTTTTCTATCCGCAATCTCTCAGGTAACTGAGGACGGTTTTCACAATATCGCTTGTAGAACGTACGCCAGAATGACTCGCGTTTAGTTATAGCATACGTAGCTTTATTTATACCAGCAAATCTGCCAATATCCTCGGGCTTTATGTAGTGAGATATTAGGTACCATACTATTTCTGGATAGACAATACCAGGCCGGTTCACTATGTCCTGCTCAGTTTTTGAGTGATTCCGTTTCTTTTTGTAGATGAAATTTTTCGCTCCATCAGCATTTATTTCTTCAACTATATCAAAGTCATTGTCATCGAATTGGTCCCATGATAGTTGAGGAGTCACAGCCTCTGTTACAGTTGACTTCTTCACCCTGCTCACTGGTATAGGAGCATTAGCAGAGTCGTTAATTGTGAAATCTATAAATTTGAGAAAAAAGGGCAATTTCAATTAATAACATCTAATGATTTTTGCCTTTGAGTCATAGATATAACCTATAAGGGCATTTATCCCTCAGTTGCAAATGGACTGGTTCTTCCACTATAAAGAAGCAAGGAACCAAATTATTTGTGTGTAAAATTTTGATAACAGAATGGAGGTTTTAATCAAAGAGTTTAGTATTGCTGTTCTACTCTATCTAATAGATAGAGAAGTGGAACTACCTCCACTGTAGCGCGAAACGCTTTCAAAACTGAGATGAGTAGCTCTATCACTATATGTATATGGTGCAATCAGATAGAGGATGTCACAACAAAATATTTCACGCCAATCAGAGATTTTTTTCCATAGCGCCCCCTTTTGTACACTCCAACCATTATTTTATGTACCTGATACTAGCCTTGGTGGTGCAGTAACTATGACATGGGCTACCACGTCAGAGTTCGATCTCCGTCTTGCCTAGTAACAATGCATAACTAGTAACAGGGGTTATTCGAAACCTATGTATATTTACAGACTGCTCTCAAACAGTGAAGGTGAGAAAACCCACACATCTGAAGTAATCAGTGTGTGATTTGGGAGCCGATGTTGTACCACCTCTGAAGGTGTTCACCTAGATTTGTAAGGCACCTATTTACCTGTATTTGCATTCTTTCTGTGGCCCTTTTTCTTCGGCATTTATTCTGGTGGTACCCAATGAAATATAATCACGTGCCAGCATTGACAAAGATATTAAATTAAGTAACAATTAAGTCGAATATTTAGATTGTTTTGGATATAATTCCATACTGACCTGTATGGCCTGAACTGAAAGAATTGCAATGTGTCAAAGAATGATTGACAGTGACAATAGTATTCCAGTGTTGCCTGTGATAAAATAAGAATAAATAGGTATAACGGTATTACTTCCATGAGGACTATTTTACTGGGCATCTACATGAGCTCTTCTGTTGGATGGGTATAAATATCAATGAATTAAATAAAAAAGTTGCTATATACCATAAAAATCGTGGGCTACTAAACCCTTCACAAAGACATCGATCAAGTCTTCATCGGCAACGCAAAGATTCCCATTAAAGAGAAGAACGAGAAATCGCCACTCTGATCAAATATGTTAACCAACGTCGCTTCAGCCATCTTCCATGTCACTAGAGCAATCCACTTGATCTGTATCTCGCCAATAAAAATATTATAACAAAAATATATTTTTATACATAATGGTTTTGGATTGGCCGACCCAATTATTGTATGTATGTTCTTAGCAACCTTTGCCTTTACCTTAGGAGGAACTTAAGATTTATCCAAAAAAAAATTATAGCTTCAGTGACCTCTATTGGAAGTTTATAGGAACTTCATCGATATTTAATCCAAAGGTTATTATTTATATTCACAGACAGGACACTGATTTGTTTGTTACTCTTTATATATTTAGAAATAGGTAACTGATATATTATTATACATAACGTTATTGTTACAAATTGTTGGTTGCCATGGGGTTGATATCAACGGAAATTTATTTTAGTAACGTAGATGCTATTGGTGCCCCCCTCGCACTCTGCGCATCAGAGACATGCATCTCTTGCACATTGTTGATACTGTTCTATGGGTTCGCCGTGCGTGCCATGAGTTTTCTCTCAAGCACGGGCCAAAAATGTATGGAACGCACTGCGAACCCGCACAGCAATGAAAACAAACTTAGTCGCAACGTAACGTAACTTGTTGTATGAAATATACCAGTGCTTACATAAATCAGAGCTCAAGTTATGTGCTAACAACCATATTTAATAAGAAACTACTAATCTAATTGCAAACATTAGTATTTTATCCAGCTAAACAAACTAATTACAAAGAAGTTTACCGCTTACTTTTGCGTGCAGTTAGGTATAGTCTGAACTCAAGCATAACAGTATAGAAACCATAACAGAATCGCAATATCTTTAAACTTTAAAGGTTTTCTTTACGTTTTTAAGATTGTTACGGTGAATTGGAATTTTTTCAATAATTTAAACAGTTACTAATCAAATCAACGAGGTGGTCAAGTAACAAAACATGTACATACACAATATTAGGTAACACTAGAGGCAAAGATTCTTCTGAAATGCTCTTAAAGACCGAAATAAAAAAAAACTAAATTCAGTTCGTAAGTAGAAAAGCTTTACAGTGAAGTTATTGCAATAATATCACATTTGTCAAATCTTTTCTAAGACAGCTTCCAGTCGGAATGAGTTATTGCGTCGCTATGGCACGTCGGAAATTTTCAGCTGTTTTTGGCAGAACAAACAAACTGAGGCTTGCCGTTTTAGAATTACACACCTAAATTGCTTACACAAAATAAAATTCGCTCATTGGACTGTCTGCTTGTCGTATTTGACTTCCTATTCTATGATAAGATTGACGTTCCAATTCAAGATGGCAGACATGCCGCTTGAGCCATGATAGTATGGAATCGTAGGAGTTCAATTTTTAGGTGTGTCTTTTTAATTATCGAACTAGAATGTCTCCCGAATTCCTGACTAAAGTTCTATACAAATGTTCAGACAATGTGAAACGTCGCGAGCGCGTGCCGTGCGCTAGATTTAGGTAACACTTGTGCCGGAACATATGTAATAAAACTGATCGTATTTTGTGTTGTTCGGTGTGTCGTGTACATTTTCTGGTTAGATGGTAAATTAAAATGTGGAATATGATGTGCGACGTGATGCCCACGATATCGGAAGACAGTATCAGCCAGCGGAGTTCGCAGTTCAGTGGGGAGGATGCTAACTTCGAGCAGCTTATGGTTTCTATGCTTGATGAGCGGGACAAGCTCGTGGAGAGCCTGCGGGAGACCCAGGAGCGGCTTGGGGACTCGGAGCTGCGGCTCAAGGAAGTGGAGAAGGAGCGCGATTCGCTTCATCGCCAGATCGCCGCCAACTTGCCTCAGGTCAGTGACAATCACCCATTTATATACATCTTAGTCTACATTATCAGCAGTATTTTATATCTACAGGCGTAAAAATGTGAAGGTAAATGTGAATACTGTATTTAACTTATTAGTAAGCAATGATAAGCCATACGGAGTTCCTAAAAAAAATAGCATTCACGTCTAAGGTATTTAAAAAGTCAGCAAAGTGTAAGGGTAACAATTTACATAAACATCAGTCCTGTAGATTCATGTTATTTATCCGGGGGACAGATAGACAGACCAACCAGAGAGACAAATAGACTGTCAAATATGAGTGTAAGGGACCCATTTTGACAGTACCCTAAATAGGATATGGTGTAAAGGTCACCATTTTAAACCAGAAAAGGCCTAACCTGAAATTAATTCAGTGAAGATCCCAGTATTTATGATTTTGCTATGGGCTTTAAGGATGAGAAAAAGTGCTGGGCCAAATCTAGTTGCGATTGGAGTTCTTGAAGACTCCTAATATCTTCACTTACTTCTTCATTTAGTTGTTGCTAAAGATGATAAATTTTCCTAAGCTATGATTAATTTTTCATGTGAG
Source organism: Esperia sulphurella (assembly GCA_947086405.1). Lineage (NCBI taxonomy): Eukaryota > Metazoa > Arthropoda > Insecta > Lepidoptera > Oecophoridae > Esperia > Esperia sulphurella. The sequence goes on along the minus strand of OX352271.1, from coordinate 2,085,700 downwards.
AATCAGCCTTCACAAGAATACAACCGGATAGTTTTGGAGCCTGTCATGAGTGTAAATTAAAAAAGAGTTACACAGTGCCACCACTTAAATAGAAAGTTAAGACTATTTTGCAGAGATTTAATGCCATTTTGAAGGAACTATTAATATAACTAATGTTTGTTATTTTACTATGGGACTAAGACAAACTTACCTAATTAGCCTATCAGTAACATTTTTCCTATCAATTTTCATATACAGTGAATTGTTAAATAGTTTCTCCAAAGACATTATCACTATTATCCATTGGGGCCCACTTTTTTTTTTATATTTACATTATCCCTTTTTGTTCACATGCCATCCTGAATCCTCAAAACCCTCTCCACAACTGTTGTCCTTCGAAGCCTTCTTGCGGTTCGCCCTTCGAATAAAATAAGAGGAAGAATAGTTCATTGACAAGATGTTCTAGGTGCAAGAATCATTTATCAATAGATGCAACTTCAATATATCTACAATACTTGCATAAATCAGAGCCTACTTGGATAATAGCATCGATGCAAAACAGCATAAATGCTGATGTTTTTATTATTAGTTTTTGTTATTACTAATTGATAATCAGAAAACGAAATCTATGTTTAATAGTATGGGTCTCATGTTTTTTCTATTAACCGTAGGGACACAGAACCCAGGCCATCTGACATAGTTACATCAGTGTGGGTTACAACGTTTATGTTTTTTTAATATCGGTATTAATAAAGTTTGTTTGATTTTCCTGTCTTACCTTAACTTTTTATGTTAATAAAGTATAAGTTCATGTATAATTGATATATCTAATTTATGTTTTACTCTATGATTGCCACATAATGGAATATCAAAGTCACTCCTTAGCAATATAAAATGGAGTATTGAGTTACTGGGTCAAGGAAATGAATTGCAAATGTTGTGCTCAGAAGGCAGAACCAATACTGTATTTCTAATACTAAAAATATATATGCTGTTGTTTAGAATTTTAGATAGCTTTTGCTAGCGGCTTCATTTGCTGGAATAACAAAGAAAATTAAGTTTATTAAAACTGTTACATAATACATAATGCTCACTGGTCCCAGAGGGGTAGGCAGAGACAATGTATCGCCACTTTGCGCTTTCATGACAAAAGTCGCAAAGCTTTTTTAAAATAAACCAAATAGAAATGGTCTGGTCACATTGTCATAGAAATCTCTACACATTTCTGTTGATATCACCATGAGGATGACTCCATTGAATGCAGTCTGATCATTGGTCACTGATCAATATAAGAAATGAAATAATATTGTAGTTTCATTTTTGTTTTATTCCTAGCTATGACCACAGTCCCACTCGCATGGACTACAGAGTTACGTTGCTTCTTATTTCTTATTTCATCATCAGGTTATTTTTGTCTCCACTGCAGGAGCACAACCTCTCTCATCTGCCGGAGACAGACGGAGGATTTGGCCTACACTCCCCGCGCTGGCCAGACGGGTTGGGGAGGCCTGATTGATGTTTTATAATGTATTCCCTTAGTCTCCTTGTACGACATCCACGGGAAGAGTTGGAGTGGTCCTATTCTACTCTACCGGAAACCAGACGGCATGTCTTATTTCTTATCCTAACTCCTTTACCTTATTATGTTACCTAAAGTAACAAACTAAACTCAAACCTAGCCTGACTGATAACATAATATATATGAATTTTAAGACAGAGATGTTGCATTTTATAATATGTAACGAAGATTTTCCTTCAGTTTCCAATACTGGGGCACTGTAACGGGTATTTAGAGGTTGGGACAGCTTGTATTATGAATTATGATAGCTTTATAAATGATCAGGTTTTTTGGTAATTTTTATATAATGCAATTTTCTCTTATCAATAATGAGTATTATCCTATCCTACTAATATTATAAATGTCAAAGTTTAGATATTTAGATGTTTGTTACCCAATCACGATTCAACTACTGGATGGATCGTTATGAAACTTGGCACACATATAGATTTGGTCCTGGTATAAAACATAGGATAGTTTTTATCCCGAAAAAATATCCCATTCCTACAGGAAATACATAATAATTTGTGATGAGTTGTCCACGCGGACGAAGTCGCGGGCAACAGCTAGTACTATATAATGTACATTAATGTATAGGAAAAATTTGTAGTTCATTATCAAATAGAAGTGGTAGTAAACTATATGATCTTTCTAACTTTTGTGTCAGCCCCTTTGTTTATACTGTGCATCATCCCTCACAGTTTGCTGCATATATTATGCAGCTAAGGGGCAGAAGCCTGTAGTCTTTGAGTGCAGGGTAAACCACACCCAGGACACTCATTCGCCTTGCAGCTAGTGCATTGCATTCACACAGCACGTGCCTCATCGTTTTGCTGTCCTCTCTACAGGCTCTACAATTGCAAAGTTGAAAAGAGTAGGTATATACATATAAGAACCCATTGATACAACTCTGCGAACTAAACGCCACAAAAGAAATCCGATCAATCGAATAACACACAGCAGCACTTGACGACTGAATTGGTTTTCAAACTCCAATTAAATTATTTTCTTTATTAATTTAGGAACTTTTGTCCAAATTGGACTGTCATTCCCATAGTAAACTATATTTAACCTTAATTATGGGAGTAGTCATTTTTTGTATGAGCTGGGCTCACACTTGACCAATATAGGTCACAATCCTTAGTTGCAGCATCGGCAGTGGGAGCCAATGAAAATGTTTTGTAGAACTAACTTGCATCTCCAACTGTACCACATACCTCACTATTCGGAGAAGCAATTTTTTGATTATATTATATAATGACTTAATCGAATCTTGCAACTAGTTTCAATTGCGGCCCAATATTGCGCGTGCGCCTCAAGCGGCGAAATTTGGAAACTGAGAGTGTAGAGATGATGCTTGAGAATTGGCAAGTGTTAAATTCTTGCGTTAACTTCATACTATATTTCCCTCTCAGATTCTAAGATTTCCCTGCTACAAACTGTCAAATTAATAGTTACTGAAATTGTTTCGAATTCCGGCCGATTGGAGCGCTGCGGTGATTTTTTGCATATGGAACGAAAACTAAAAATACTTTATTCAAAATAGGATGCAAGGTATCACTTTCTGAAAGTTAAATGTAACTATAGAAATTATTTTATTACTGTCTTAAACTTAACCATAGATTTTTCTAAACGTAAAAAGTAACTTTAAAACTAACGAAACTGTAAGTTAATACGTAAGACAAAAGAGTGTTAAACCAAGCAGAGATGCTTAATGTGTATGCATTGACATCACATATCCATACGAGAGAACGTCAGTATGAAAGGGAGGTCGTCGTTGTGCACTGATTATTCGTTGCATATTTCGCAGGAATATTACTAATACTCCTAGTTTTTAGGTACCTTTTATCTTAAAGCGAAGCTTATTTTTTTAACTGTAAAATTACTGGACTAATTGTGCTGAAATTGGAAACATACTCGTATGCCTAGCAATAATGTGAAAATTACGGGAATTCTAAGAAATAAATTTATTTTCGTTTAATTTTCCAGGAGAACTAAAAATAAAATCAACGGGTAATATAGGTTGTGCGGTCGGCCGTGTTTGCAACTTCACAAACGAAATTATACGACTTTAACCAATTATTTCCGACTTGTTTTACATCACGACTAAATTACGATACGTGGTTAGTGGCTAAGGAATCATTACTTCAGATTGTACAGGCACCTTTCTGCTGGCTGCAAATGCTTGCCACCTCGAGGACTCGCTTGGAAAGACTTGTGTCATCAAACTGTCGACGTCTACTGCAGTACATAAGCTTTCCCTAATAAACGCCACCACACCCGACTTTTTTCTTTATTCCCAACGATCTCTGTGTACTTACCTACTAGATGGAGCGAACCAAACAATCGCTCTGTTCCACGCAACTGTGGCTCCGAATTTCAACTTAATCGCTCCAGTAGTAATCGAGTTATCCACCAGATAACCAGACAATCCGGTGTCAAAAACAAAACCAGTGTCAAAGTAAATGTAAACGAGTTGCGGCACCCACAGCCGCAGTTGCGTAGAACAGAGCGATTGTTTGGTTCGTTTCATCTACTAAGTACATAGAGATCGCTGTTTATTCCAAAATAATCACTTTGCGATATACATTTTCTATTGACTACGGTAGCTTTTTTGCAATAGATTCACCGAATCCACGAAACCTGCGGTAGTAGCCCAGACTCCTCGTCCGAATTTTTCATAAACTCCATGGCAACCGTTGAAACGCTCGAATATTCACCCTAGGATCTGTGTCTGGTGCCCGTTTTTAATTATACTGCTGGCTCACTTCGAACGCAGAAATAACTAAAATCATCATCATCAGATTATTTTTGTCTCCACTGCAGGAGCACAACCCTCTTTCATCTGCCGTAGACAGACGGAGGATTTGGCCTACACTCCCCGCGCTGGCCAGACGGGTTGGGGAGGCCTGATTGATGTTTTATAATGTATTATTTCCCTTAGTCGCCTTGTACGACATCCACGGGAAGAGTTGGAGTGGTCTTATTCTACTCTACCGGAAACCACACGGCAACTAAAATGGTGATCGGTAAACACGATCCCACACTAGAGTAATACCATCAGACCTAGAGTTGTTCCCACTACGTCATTCATATTACATCGACTGTAATTATTTTGCCATTACGTCGATTCCATGTCGATTCCCGGTAAGTCACCCGCCACTGGCACCGCCTACGATTGTGTGTCGATTCAGAAGCTTATATAATATACTGGTCTGGATTTTAGGATCGCTGTAATGTATTATTATTGTTGAAAGATATATTTTAATGAATAACACAACATTTTATTACAAACGGATCAATTTGTTTCCCATTATGAACAACATGGAGTGGCTGGGCTGATAATAAGTAATATCTCCTTAGACAAAGTTTTTAAAAAATTACTGGCTACTATGGTGTATTCTTTGTCTATTCCTTTTTCATAAACAGCGGCATTCATTTATTTACTTCTTGGCCGTGAAGGTAAATCCTTTTTGGTGGGCGCCATATTTTTTTATGTTTTTGGCGCCTCATTATTTTTAACATTTCTGAGGCAAAAGTACTGTACGTGACAGTTGCAGGCCTATATTGAAAAATACCCGTACAAGCCTTTTCTTTCATAGTCAGGTAGATTACTTATCATCCACCCCTCGTAAGTTTATACGTATTTGTATAAATAATTAATTAGCCAGGAATATAAGCTAATGCACCACCGTTGAATTTCATCAAATATGAATTAGTTCTGACCCTTCATCAATCAATGCTTTGGAAACTATTGTGTGTGGCTTGCAAGTGGCTATTTGTATAGTAATCGTCTTCATATTTTGCTGGATTTAAGACTTCACCAAGCTCTGACTGGACCAGTAACATAAGTAGGACTCTCCATAGGTACCATTAAAACTGTTTTAAAGCGGAGTGGAGAGTTAGCGTTACTAGTACTAGCAAAATCCTAAAATACGGTAGAGAACCATCCGTTTTGCTTTTTATAAAATTTATATGTTTTGGTGCACAATAAAGAATATTTGAATTGAATTGAATTGAATCCGTCTTATCAGAGGAGCGTTTTCCGCCCACGTCGATGTAAGACTCTGACTGGACCAGAAACATTTGTAGAAGTCTCCATAAGTACAATTAAAACTGCTTAAAAAGAATATGCCAATGAGTAACGCTTAGCGAAGTAGAGAGTAAGCATTACTAGTACTAGCAAAATCCTAAAAAACGGTAAGAGAACCGTCCGTCTTATTAGAGGAACGTTTTCCGCCCACTTCGATGTGAGGCACTTCTTGCATAAGATGGTACTATCAGATACTGTTAAGTGTAGAGCCTGTGGAGAGAACAGTGAGACGAAAACTTGCTGTGCGAATGCAATACCCTAGCTGCAAGGCGAATAAGTGTCCTGGGCACAACTTACCCTGAACATAAGGGCTGCAGGCTCCTATACCTTAACTGCATTAAAGCTTCTGTGCAGCTACGGTTGCCAGACGTCCGGATAAAGCCGGACAGGGTCAGGCTTTTTGCATGTTTGTCCGGCCAAATTCGCCAGTGTCCGGTCTGTCCGGTTTTTGTTAGGTTTTTACATCTTGGGCCATCTCGCGGCTCGTGCACGAGCACGAGTTAATCGAGTCGCCATCTCACGGCTCATGCACGAGTCAATCGAGTCGGATGGAGTTCTAAAAACCTTGGCTTTTAGAGTGTCCGGCCTTGATATCGAAAAGTCCGGGTAAACTGCCTGCCCAGTCCGGCTTCGCCGTATTAAGACCTGGCAACCCTATGTGCAGCGGACTCTCAACTCAGGGAGATGAAGCAACACAACATTTAAATAGAAACGCTGTCAGAAAAGATCTTGTAGGATCGACCTGTCGCCAATTGGTGGTCAGTATACTTCGCATACATGAGTGGTAGTGGAAAAAAGTTTGAGAACCGTTCCATAATTATATATATATATATCTAGAGAGAGGTGTAGTGTCTCACATTACTCAATTTAGCGTTGAGTTGAGACGCTTTTCATCCATTAGCGATGTCGTGACAGCGCGAGAAAGCATACCTACTAAGTGCTAAATGAGTTGACAGATATTTTGTATTTCTATATCATAAAGATATCTCTAATTTACTTAGATTGTAGTTAATAATCTAAGCTAATTTATGACATTTTTAGTCTGTCTACACTCGCAAGAACATACAAGCCATAGTCCATGCTGACGCAGTGTAGGTTTGTGGACTTCTCGTTTACGTATTTGGTATTCCATCGAGCATATGTCATTAAAGCATTCCCGGGGAATGTCCCGACACTGCTAAGAATGCGGTCACGACCTATGTCCTGTCTCGCTCAGAGCCTGTGTGGGAATACTCTAACCATGTGCTGTTGGAATGTATTCACTCGGGTTTGCGGTGAGATCGGATTCAATAGCAGGAGAGGCCTTCGTTGCAGTGGACTGATTTATGCGGACAATAATCTTAACCGAGACAAAATGGGGCGGACTGACAGGCGCTAATGTCACTTTTTAAAATAATGTTGCCATGTTAATTGTAATAGTGATGCATTCAGGTTTTGTTCAGTCATCAATCATGAATGAGTAAATCATGAAATTTCATGAATCAGCGCATTAACTACTATTGCACTAAGTAAAACTAATTAAAATGTTATTATGTCGGAAAATAAAATGCATAAGTGACGACCTTAGGTGTTCAACATCAAATTATTCAGAAATTTCAAGCGTAAACAAAAATCGGGGTATAGCATATACGTAGCACTTGTACACTAAAAGAGAGGTCCGTTCGGAATTCGCAAAAGTTTAATAGGAGTAAGTAGTATTAACGAATTATCTCCATAACATACACAAAAAAAAACTTTTTAAAAGATTTTAAAACTTAAAATAAAAAAAGGATTTTATGAGTGATTGAAGAATTCATTTACTTTCGTCACAACACTATAAGTTTCGTCAAAACCTGGCAACCCAGTAAACTTCATCCAAGTCCATCTAACTAAACTAAGGGACAATTGTATAAAATTGCCACATACGTGGAGTATCGAAGAATACATCTACAGTAACGGAACCAATCACGAGAGGAAAACCGTTTGGTATCCGGTACAGAACCTCTCACAGTCTTCCTGTGGATGTCGTATGAGGGTTGAACTCAATTATAGCACCTAATCGCGTGTTATGTAACCGCGTGCGATGGGCCCTTTTAGACATAGAATATGTATTAATAACTTTTGTTATAGGTAAAAATAAAAACAATTCAAGTTAAAGAATATATTTAACCCAAACCCCACTGAACGACCCAGAGGATATAATATGAGATTGCAAAGATCAAATGCTCACCTGAACCCTCAAATTATTTTAAGCAACAGGGTTGTATCTAGATGGAAGAAATTGCCAGAATCTGTCGTAATTGCCTCATCAATAAACATGTTTAAGAACAGACTGGACAATTTCTTAAAAGAAAATATACTAGTCGACTAATGATATGGAAGCACCAGCTATAAGCTGCCTTTCCATTGTAAATAAAATGAATAAATAAAAAATGAAAATGTCAAATGGAAGGCATAAAATTGAATATAATAATGTCAGAGTTCTGGAAAAACTCTCATTGCTATAAAATGACTGCTTTACATTCGGCCGCACGCCGCCGCGCGCGTTTACATAGACCTTTCTTGTAGGTTTGATTGCGAAGTGAGGGCTGCTGAGTTTGTATGTAGCTCAATCCTGAAACATCTCAAATGATCAATCCAAGTGATAGTTTTGTAGATTGAACTTTATATACATATTCTTAGGGTGATTTTAAAAGTTCTTTATTTAAACAATAAATAGTATACATGTCATTTAACTTAAATAACATTACGTAGTGTTAGTGGTTTTTTACAGACTACAACGCCTTTATAAAACATTTAAATATAAGTAATATATTAGTTTACAGTACACAATTGAAAAAGATAATTCTTAGGGTGAACTTTAGCTAATCGGTGATGTATTTTAATTTGGTGATAGTTATATGCTCTTAACAAAAAAACGTTACGTACAAGTTCCACCCGCTTCCTTTTTGTTTTTATATTATTATTTTTTATCTAACAAAAAAAATTCAGGCGAAGCAGAAATAAGTTTTTTCGTTAATTGTAGCTCGTCTTGCGAAATATCGAAAATATCGACGGCCGATCTTAGGATCTCACTGTGTAGGTACTGTATTGTGTAATCAAATCACGTAATATTTGTTATGACAGAACCCTAAAAAAAGAATTCCATTCCACTATCACTCAGATTCTCACAAAAACAAATTGAGATTCACGACTGGCAGGCCAGAGCACTGATTGTAATTGATAGGGTCCTGTCTTCGATCACAGAAAAGAAATGGATACACCACTTCATATTGCAACTATAAACTGAAATGCAATTGCCGCGACTACGGCGCAATACACGACTGGTCGCGACTGAATGTGTTAAAAGAAATTTTGTTATATTAACCATGAAATGTAATCCCAGTCGCTTTCATATGTTTTATAGTTTGATTTTCGCACCTTTTAATCACGAAAAACGTTAGTTTTGCAATGTAGTTTTTAAATACGCACCCCGCTGTTTGCGTGCTAATGGATCGGCAGAGCGGACGATGAGCGGAGTTTTTGAATTGCGCGGAGCTTTCGCTAGTCGCACCAACATTATCCAGTTTTTTTTCTGTGATCGAAGGGTCCCGTACATTCATCAATCAACCGTTTTATAAAACCCCGATGTAGTTAGAGGCCGCGCTTGTTTTTGCCTCAAATTCGCACGCTTTTTGAGGCTTCGTTTTTGTGGGAAATTAAAATAGGGGTGTTGATTGTCTAACTTCTGCGCTAAGTGCAAACACAACATACAAACATATTTGTATGTATGTCTTATATCAGAGTATACTTCGTTATTATTGCACAGGGTCAGATGTAAAAAAAACGTCCAAACACCCGTTTGATACGACCACACGGAATTGGGGTCATTGTATCAGCTCTTATACGTCATAGGTCTTCCCCAATGAACGTCACCACACCCGGTCCTCCGCCCTCTGCATACAGTCGTTCCGGACACCTTTAGGTCGTCGGTCCATCAGCCGGCGGGGCGTTCCACCCTGCGCGTGCCGGTCCACAGTCTTCATACTGAATTGCGATGTAGATATCATTAAAATTATTCACACTATCCATATTTCATTGAATATGGAAGTCTTCAAGTGAATTTCTTTTTCCTAATTTTTTTAGGTTTGTGACTCAACGACGTCTTTTCCAGCCTCGTAGGAAACATCAATTTGTCATGTTATTCAGACCTCAGTCTACTTTATATTTATAACTATTTTGCCTGATCGGTTATGAGACTGCTCAATATTCTCCTCCTCCTTGACCGTCCTCTATATCCCCATTGTGGCCTACGTTATCTCCCAGAAACTGCCTTCTGTAGGTTGCGTTTTATCCACACTCCAATACGAGATGTAACAAGTCCTCTATTTGGTTACATACGTTACATAGCGGCGAATCAACTACTTCAAAAGAAGGTTAACTTTATTTAAAGGAATGAGAAGTGTCTCCCTACTAAATCCGGCGCCATCAAACCATGGTTTCCGTGGCCAAGTAAGTCTTTCGCTGGCTCTCTATCCCTCAGGTTTTATTTATTAAAACCGACTCGTCAGATTACAACAGAGGTGTACTCGCGCAGGGCCGCCGATGCCAAGTATAAATAGACTGGTCGATATATCTTGTACTCCAGTCTGGATAGCTGCTTTACGAATGTAATGAGATTTATATTACAGATTTATTGCCTGAAGCCTGAAGATGGCGGGCGGCTGGATGCGGACGACTGGGTGTGATGGCGGTAATTGGGGAAGGCATAGGTCCAGCAGTGGACGTCTAAGAGCTGATATGATGATGACTGCCTGAAAAAAAAATTATGATTATTATGTCGCTAAACATATTTAATTTACCCACAGTTGCCATGTCTGGGTCCACTTAACTAGTAATTAATGCATTATAAATCAACTTACGATTAAAAGTTGCAGTCTATTTTTGTTTTTTATTTATCGAGGCTTTGGACTAGTTCATGTCAGCCTTATAATATAATATTTAGTGATACTTTGACGTCAGGCAGCGCTTAGCGAAATAATATATTTCTCTCGCTTCATTCGAACTTTTTTTTTCTTTTCAATATTATGTCCGAATTTGTCGCCAAATAAACGCTTCCAAACACACTCCACCAGCAAATGATAAATATCGTCAAGTGGTTGGCAGTGGCTACATTGTGATGATTCTGCTCTACCTGTCAGATGATAACGTGTATTTATTGGAATGTCGAAACGCCAAAATCAGCTTTTCCCTAGGAATACTAGAATTGTCAAACCAAGGTTTTCTAAGGTATCGTGTCTGTATTGTTTTGCACCAGATTCCTTTTGCGACTAAACTCTCCTAAAAGTAACATGATTCACGGCGAAATATTTTCTATGAATCATTAAGATAAAAATTAGTTCGTGGCGCCCGCCGCTTGTGAATGGACGAGGGCCGCAAGGTGTCACGTCATGTCATCGGCTAATTATGTGTGTAACCGGTCGGCGCGCGCGCACACGTCGCGACCTTGTCAAGGCGAACAACTTATAATCTATGGTGGGATGCTCCATAAACCACGCAGCCGTCTTTTGTCTTGACCTCTCCCTAGGGAAAGAAATGTAGTATTTTTCTCCAGTTGTTAATCTTTAACGCATGCTGTGTTTGCTTTTTATTAATTACTCAGTTAGCTAAAGTTCAATAGTTGGTAAATCTAATAAAAAAATATTGCATATTGCACTACATTGCACTACATTGACGACCTCCGTGGCGGAACGGGTAACTCTCGGACTGCCACGCCGGAGGTTGCGGGTTCGAATCCCGCTAGGGGCAAATGTTCGTATGATGAATATGAATATTTGTACCCAAGTCTTGGATGTTTATATATTTATTTAAGTATGTCTATCCGTTATCTAGTATGCATACCACAGGCTCTGCCTAGTTTGGGACTGGATAATTGGTGTGAATGTCTGAGATATTTATTTATTTATTTATTGCCAGAATCCGTTGTATCTGCCACGACAATAAATATGTTTAAGAACATACTAGAGAACTTCTTAAACGAAAATAACCAAGTCGACTACTAAAAGTACCAGCTACAAGCTGCCTTTACATTAAAAATAAACAATCTTATGTCCACCCCACCCCACACTTCCCACACACAAACTCCCACACATGTATATAAAAACATGTTTGTGAAATTTCTGCATTTGAAGCTCTTATTGTACATGTTTCTTTCGTTTTTGTAAAACATGTCCGTTCTTTTATTTTTTTTGTATGTTATCAGCCACACCATTTTAGTATAACTTCCACTGTAAAAGTATAAAATATGTACGCTGCTGGATTAAAAAAAATTAGGTGCATTTGCACACGGCAGTCAATGAAAATAAGAACCTTCGCGCCTAGAGGCTGCATAGTCCGACAGTCTTCTCTCCTCCTCTACATATACGCCCAAACTGGCCAAGTAGTTTATAGTAGGCCCTTCCTAGCTTATGAAGTGAAATAGGTAAGGCACCGAAATATTTTTGATGACAACTGTTCTGCTGAGAATGTTGAATTGAATTTAGTCTTAGAGGTCGCAGGAATTCCATGTAGAAGTTCCAACGCTACAAGGCCGGCAGAGGCCGCTTACCATCAGATTCTTGTATATCGTAGTTTTTCTTGCTAATCGACTTTTATTCTGTTTCATGGTGAACACTTGCGACTTGAACAAATCTGTATTAAAAATTTATATTTTACTACAGTATAATTTCAACGCGCTGCTATCGAAAATGTCCGATAAAAAACCAAATAAAGTTGCACCGTAACATTACAAAATTTGCAGTACGTCGATTAGTCATAACAGTGACGACTCGTAGTCACACCGGTGAGACAAGCGGGTGTGACAACGGGTCGAACGTAGTTTTTTTTTACAATCTAAAGTGGCAAATGCTTGGGCGACCCGACTGCCTTAGATGGTAGGCTACCACTGTAATAAACCTAACAACAGTCCACAGGCCATAAGTGCGTCCCCATCCTGAGGACTATGTACTGCCCCGGTATACCTGTAAACTTGCTCACACTAGCTCTCCTAACCTTCAAACCGGAAAACAACAATGCCAGCATTGCTGTTTGGCCGCAGTAATGGATGATTGTTTTATTTTAAAATATCTTTATTGATATTTGTAATTAAAAAATACATATTAATCCTAGACACAGACAGTCACGGTACACAATAACTGTTTATGAGACTAAGTATTAAAACGTATATAATGTTATACACTAAATATTTAAAAAGTTATAAGTGCTGTGACTTCAATTAAGACATGGCTTGAAGGTCTGGTAGCCAAGCCAAAATATCCTTAAAAAACACATAACCTTAGTTATTGGCATTATTGGTCTGAGGACAAAACCCACCCAGACTTTTGACTTCCTAAATTTCATTTGTCTAAGTAGATTTATGACAAAACCTCAAGACAAAACAAAATGGTTGATACCATAGACATAGTAAATAAACAAATTCATGGTATGAACAATGAACATTTTAGTTATGTGGTCAGATTTAAGTTGTATATACTCGTACTATATTTTATTAAATAGGTACATAGACAATTTTATGGAAAAGCAGTTAATATAAATTTAAACCTTGACGGGCAGCAGCGTTCTCTTGTGTATATAAAGATCATTATTACGGTCACTAGTCCACCTACCACGCGTTATTAAAATGCCAAGATTGCAAATCCCCCAGTGGACAGCAAACGTGGCGCCTACAAAAGTGGTATTCTTTTGGAGAGACTTATTGTTCAGCAGTGGAAGTGGACATATACAGGCTGATGATGATGAACCTTATTCCGTTTTAGACAGCTAACAAATTAAATAAACTGATACCTTAATATTTTAAAGACTGCAAATCGGTAGAAATAAGTAATATATGTGGAATCCACTCTCCGAGTTTATACCTCTGTTGAGTTAAACACAAATATTTTAATTTAAACTCCTAAATTCGCATAGTCATACAGACCTTGGCATTTGCAAGCGTGACGTGAAGAGTCAAATAATTTGGTATTCAAGGAATTATTGAATGTCAAAACAAAGTCTGTGGGCGAACACCGCAATTGCCTCTAGCAATATCAACATGATTACTAAAGCTTACTATTAACTTCAGTAAGGGAAAATATTGAATGAAACAATTAAGATTGGCTCAGAAGGACTAAGCCTTCAGATTATATAACACATATATTAAAAAAATAAAAACAAAGATTTTGGGGATTTGCAATTTGGGGTTATCTACTGGGGATCCTAGAAGTTTGCTTCAAATAAAAAATCTTTTAAATTTTTGAATCAGAAGTCATAGAACCTTATCATATTAATGTTAGAGGTTGATTTTCATTTTTATTGTATTTTTGGCTGATGGGGAATTTTTCGAGGAGTGGAAGTTTGGTCAACGAAGCTTGCCGAAATTTTGACAATTTTCAATTGACAATATTAATACTTATTGAGTTATTAGTAATGACTTAGAGAAGACTTGCTTAGTAAAAACTTATTTATTACCAAATAATATAATACTTTATTAGGTCCAACATATATTATGGGTCGAAAAGCGGGCGAAGGAAGGTTGCTTTGCGACGTTGGTAGGATCGCGCAGTGGCGATACATCGTCTCTGTCTACTCCTCTGGGATCAAGGCGTGAGCATTATGTATTATGTAACATTGTTAATAAACTTAATTTTCTTTGTTATTCCAGCAGATGAAGCCGCTAGCAAAAGCTATCTAAAATTCTAAACAACAGCATATATATTTTTCTATTAGAAAATAAAGCAACTGGCAGCGACTGGATGAGAAGAACCGAGGATCGAGTTCAGTGACACGCCTTGGGAGAGGCCTATGTCCAGCAGTGGACTCTTACAGGCTGATGATGACGACGAAATTGAAAAGCTGCCTCCCAGAAGATTCCTTAAGAAGGCTATTACAAACTACTTTCCATACAAATTTCTAAACTTCATCATCAGGTTATTTTTGTCTCTACTGCAGGAGCACAACCCTCTCTCATCTGCCGGAGACAGACGGAGGATTTGGCCTACACTCCCCGCGCTGGCCAGACGGGTTGGGGAGGCCTGATTGATGTTTTATAATGTATTCCCTTATTCACCTTGTACGACATCCACGGGAAGAGTTGGAGTGGTCCTATTCTACTCAACCGGAAACCACACTTCTTCTAAACTTAATATCTTTAAACTGGAAACGCCGGTATTAATGAAACGTTAACGTTATTGTTGAAACTTTCACAATATTATTTCAAATATTTTAGAGACTGTGTATTAACTAAATTAAAAAGACCAAACAAAGCTTTCCTTCGTTTAGATAACCGATCACCCGTAGTCTTATGTTTTAAAGATGCCAACCGCACCGGCGGATAATCTGTTTATATCCGGACTATCCGGTCAACGGATATTGTCTACCGGGCAAGTTAATAAATGTTACTGCACCGGCTTGCCTGTTAGTTTTACAGCCATTGTTGAAGGATATGGAGCGAAACATGAATGACAACATTACCCTTCGCTTTCGCAGTGGGGCAAGAAACAGGGTATATTCTATTCCAAATGAACATGTTATTTGCATCTTGGAATCAGAATATATGTATGTATGTAAACGCTTTATTGTACCAAAAATAACAACAACAACAACAACAATAATAAAATAGGAATTATACTGTGTGCCAAGGCGGACTTATCCCATTTAGGATTCTCTTCCAGTCAATCTTAGAGTAACCGAAGGGACAAGTATAATGCGTTTAGTACCAAATTACAAATAAATAAATATAAATGTACAGTGGCGGAACGAGAAGGTTCTTCAGTCTTCAACTTCATTTCTTCAGGATGTCGCGAGCACATGTTACCTTTTCAACCTGTGCCACAAAATAGACCGTTGCATGGAATTATGTTTCATGACAAATTGGAACCACGAAACAGGTTTTCTGATTTTATAAAATGTCAACTAATTCCTTAACTTGTTGTGGAGAACTAAATAAACATATTATTATTAGACCCCCAATATTTTTTTTGCAGATATATTCCATGTACAGACACGCGAACTTTACGTTTTTATTTATAAGACTAGCTGTTGCCCGCGACTTCGTCCGCGTGGACAAATTAACATCACAAATTATTTTGTATTTGCATAGGAATAGGATCTTTTTTCGGGATAAAAACTATCCTATGTCCTATTCCAGGACCTAACCTATATGCCAAGTTTCATCACGATCCTTCAAGTGATTTATGATTGATTTTTCAAAATTCTCTATTCGACAATTTATAATACAGTAGTAACAATATAGGTACTTACAGTTACACATTCCTATATATTAATAATTTCACTTTATCCGGCTGAGGGCACCTTTCAAAGTTTATTACTTAAATATTACATAAATCTTTTAGGCAATGTGTTCATATAAATAATTGAACAGGATATGGTTTGAACTTATTGTTGTCTAAGTTCACTTATTGCATGACTATTAATTGGTAAAATAAAATAGCGGGTAGGTACGACTAGTCCACTAAGATCCTTCAAGTGGTTGAAGCGTGATTGAGTAACAAACATCCAAATATCCAAACTTTCACATTTATTAGTAGGATAGACAAAATGTAAATGACTTGTTTACTAATGAAATGTTTCTTTTTTCAGGTAATTTTATTCGTCATTCCTGAGTCAAGTCCGGTCCCATCTTTAATGTGAGTTTGCGGCACTGAGTAATTTATGTTAGGCTCTTTGATAGATACAACTGGAAACATAGAAATAATATTTTAATAATTATTTTAGCTAGGTGTGACGTAAATATTTAAATCTTAGTGTTTATTTAACAGAAGTGTAAAAATATACTAGAAAGTATGGCAATTATGTGACGCAGAGATTTTTTGGCGCCCATAATTTTTTCACTACTAATTTGATACTTGATAATGTTTACGTCATCGCCGTCCTTTTTTGTCGTAAAAAAATAAAAGCGCCTCTAGCGGGAAAAGTGACAACTTTTATTAACGCCTTCAATGTCTGTAGTTCGCATTGTATGCATTTGGTATTTTTGCCACCCTCCGACAGATGGCGTTACAAGAGAAAAGCTTGAGTTGTTGTTAGCATAACGATGTTTAAAGAGTTTTTGGCTTGGTTACTAGACCTACCTGTCGGGCGGTATGTCACATTTTAAGAATTTCCAGCAGTGGAGGATTACCCTGAACCCAAGGAGATGCAGTAGACTGTATAGGATGAAAGCACCGTATAGCCAGATGGACTGATACTAGAGATCCCATAGGGTCGAGGTGTTTGCCGGGTACCTATACCTGGCCACCTACAACAAGATAAGATTCCAGAAGTGGACATTTTAAGAAGTTGGTCTTTGTCTGTCGAAATGGTTAAATCTATGTTGAGAAAAATTTTCAAATACAAATTCTTTTTTTTGGTAATTTTCATTACATGTCAATTGAAATATATGGAAAATGTCAGAAATAAGTAAATTAAATTTTCCTAGTACAATAAAAATTCAGTTATTAAAAATAATAAAATTAAAATAACTAAATAATACATTTGTTTTCAACGATTTCACTTCATGTTTATACGCCTGACCCTTAAGAGTCCCCGCAGACTGCAAACTTTATATCGGCCGATAATTTAGTCAGGCTCTTAAACAGTATAAAGATGTATGCAAGTGCGCACACTATGACGATTTGTTGGCCCAGTGTGCGGCACTAGCAGCTCAATCCGACTAAATTATCGGCCGATATAAAGTTTGCAGTCTGCGGGGACTCTAACCGCTTTATTCAGTACTAACAAATAAAACGGGTTGGGTAGTTGGGTAGAAGCTACTACCTCAGGTTTCGTGGATTCGCTGAATCTCTTGAGAAAGAGTAAGGGGTTGATAGAGATTTATTTATATCGTAAACTGATTATTTTTAATGTTAAACCATAGATTATACTATATTCCAAATCCGTGGAGTAGTTCCGATTCTAACTCACTTTATATTGAGTTGTGACCGGCACGCGGCTCAGCTACGTGAAGCGTTTATTTTTTTTGTAATCGGAGAATCGAACTTTACGATCTCTCGAAAGTACACATTTTTCTTAATGCAACTTTTCTTGGATTACGTCAAAATGTATAGAAACCTCAGATCAATCATCTGTTATCTAATTTAATAACCAATTAGTGTCAATCATGAAGGAAAACACTTTGGGGTGAAACTATGAGGTACGAAAAATTATTTTGCTTCATGGTATGAGGCTCCATTCGTTCTTCTGAGGTATGAGGTGTACAATGTGCTAGGTTACAGATTTCTATAATCTAAGATAAAAACTATATAGTTTTTTTGTTTAAGACTTTGGCAACATTGACATCAGTCTAATCACGATATCTTTTTATTTTCTGTTTCCTTTTAGTATCAGAGTTCCTCAGACCAACGTTGATATTTATTCAGACTTTGATAGACATTGATAGTAAGGTTTTAGGTTAGGAAGTTCTCTGATTTAAGAAGATCAGCTTAGCCACGTTTATTTATGTTTCATTCACAGACATTTGTTGCATAATATACTATCACTACTAAACGTCAAAGCCCGAAGTATTTATATATTATTTTGGAAAAACAAATACATACATACATAATGCTCACGTCTTGGTCCCAGAGGGGTAGGCAGAGACGATGGATCGCCACTTTGCGCGATCCTGATACACCTCACTAGCCTCACTCACATTCATCAACCTTTTCATGCACCTCCTTTTATTCTTCTCGACCCCAGCCTTTTTAAGGACGTTACTAATTTGATCCTTGAATGTTCTCCTAGGACGACCTCTAGCTGTTGTTCCTTCCACATTCGCACTGTATATTACTTTTGTCAATCTTCTTTCACTCATACGCTCTAAATGTCCAAACCAACGCAACATACCCTTCTCTACCTTCGTTACAACATCTTCTTTTATACCACACTTCTCACGTATCACTGAATTCCTCACTCTGTCACATAACTTCACTTCACATATTTTTCTTAAAGACCGCATCTCAACCGCATTTATCCTGCTTTCATGATTCTTCTGCCATAAACAAATACACAACAAATAAAAACTCGAAAAAACGCTCGAAGCGCCTCCTATAACTATACAGTAGAAAATGCGTTCCTATTGCGAAATATAGAGTATGGTAAGTAAGTAGTGCATTATAGGTTATTTGTTTAAGATAATAGAGGTAGACAGTTTTACGAGCTCCCGTCATCGCTCGTTCCATATCGATGCGTTACGCTAATATTACGTAAACATTTATCTTTTCACCAAACAATGACGTCATGTATTATGTGCTCTTTTTTATCGGCGGCGGTAATGGGTTATAATTTGAACTACATAGAAGCAGATGCTTTATTCGAAAGAAAAAAAGAACCTAATTGCATATTTTTTATGCACTAAAATAAGAGACGATTGATGTTTGTAGCATTTATCGAAAACTTTTAAGTTAAGCTTATCGAGTTAGGAAAGTGAACGAGTCAGAAAGTGGACGTGTTAGAAAGTGAACGAGTTAGAACGTGGACGAGTTAAAAAAGTGAACGAGTTAAGAAAGTGAACAATGTCGTCCTGAAGGTTAGGACTACATCGTTCACGATTAGGTGTTTCGTGTAGTTTTCATAAACCTGTATTTGAGAATTTGCTTCATCCAATATTTATAACACCCAGTTGAGGACCAACTTTTATAAATTGTGCATAAGACCTCGGAACAATACATGCATACATAATGCATAATGTCGTAATGCATAATATACGTAATGCCTTGGTCCCAGAGGGGTAGGCAGAGACGTTGTATCGCTACTGTTCACAAAGCGACTTTCCTTCGCCCCGTTTCGAAACAATAATTTAGGACAATGTGGTTTTAGTTAAATCTTATGAAATTTTGATATGTTATGACGACCTCCGTGGCGGAACGGGATAGCTCTCGGACTACCACACCGGAGGTTGGGGGTTTGAATCCCGCTAGGGGCAAATGTTCGTATGATGAATATGAATGTTTGTACTCGAGTCTTGGATGTTTATATGTTTATTTAAGTATGTGTATCCGTTATCTAGTAACCATAGCACAGGCTCTGCCTAGATTGGGACTGGATAATTGGTGTGCATGTCTGAGATATTTATATTTATCCGTTTCGGACTCCTGGGGGCGAACTCCGTAACCATTTCGGAGAATATCCGTCAAACAGAGTCATGGTGTACTCTCTATAACGGGTCATATATATTTAGATCAGCGGTTGGCGTCTGTGACTCCTGCCATGACCTTCGCGCTCCAATGGCCATAAACAAACAAGATTTCAAAACTAATATCCGCCCATTCGGTCATTTGTTGCCAACGGATTGACGAGACGGTGGAACAAAGAACTGAGAAACCCTAATTCGGGAGAACTGAGAAACGATCTCACAAATGTTGCGACTGTTCTGGGAACGAGTGAATGAGCGGGAGCGGTTCATTGAGTGTGAACACTGATATCCGTCCGGAAACGATACGGGTATCTGATTCCGGGAACGAATCCTGGGAAAAAAGTCGGCAAAGTGTAAAGTGTACGTCGTATGCGGGTTAATTCTTTTTAGTTTTATTTTAATATCTTTGAAAATAAAATTTGACGGAAGTATATATTGCACTTCGCGGATCAGCACGCGCAGGTGGCCGCAGGTTGAAGAAGGTGGCCGGAAGCGGCTGGATGCGGAGGGCGGAGGGCCAGGTGTGGTGGCGTTCATTGGGGAAGGCCTATGTCCAGCAGTGGACGTCTAAGGGCTGATTTGATAATGATATCCCTCTGTCGCGGCGGCTAACTCCTACAGTTTGACAGCTTACCTATCTATATCTATAAAATAAGAAACTGACTGACATATAAAGGGATATAAGTCTTAGAGGTTTGACATTTTGCACAAAGGCTCCTCGTGTTGTTGTTAGGTGGGTATTTCTGAGGAAAGGTTTTAAAGTTTGTATGGATAACTATTTGATTTAACTATACAGAAAGCCTAATTAAGCAACTCATCTAATCATACACGACACATACACACACACACACATACATTACACTCATATTCTCCACACTCATAAACCCACAATCACACTCCCTCACCCTCCTAATAATATTATAACTTTCTTTTTCTTTCTAACAATATTTATTCTGTCCCACAGTTTGCAATGTAACCTGTAATCTCAGGCTCCCCGATACAGACTGCGTGGTCTAGTGTGGGAGCTCCAATATGTATTGTCCTGTTAATTTTTATATTTTAATCGTACTAAATTGATGTAATCATATAATTTTAAGGATGACTGTAAAAATCTATGAATCTGGTAATTTATTAATAATAAACTATTTGAATTAGATGTTCCTATCAATTCGAAACTTTCTAAAAGTACTCTGAAACCTGTTTTACCGTTTTTGAAAACCATGTTGTAAGGTTATCGTAAGGAAATTCATATATGATAGCAATAATAGCCGTCTGGCAGTCGTTGGGTCTCCTTACACACCGGTCTTATCCAGCCGACTGATGTTACACTAGCCCGGTTTAAACGTTCGATTTGCCCGCTATATCTGTCGGTCTACACACCATTGTATACACATTTTTCTCTCTCTAAGTGTTTTACGTATATACGATTACGTGCGTTAAAACTATATACTACGCATGTCATTGAAAAAGTCGCGTGAGTCGATCTAAACACAACGTATCAACAATTCAAACCTCGATCTGCCGCGGCTGGCATACCGCCTGGCGGTCATGCGACTATTTTTATACGCGCACGCTCATTCAAAGTTCATTCATTCGTGTTTAAATTTAGAATAGTACGTCGGTTGTAGTGTAGGTGTCAGACGTCATCCAGGACAAACGGTTTTGTTACGATATATGAAAGACTACCGTTATTGTGACCAGGCTCGCGTGAAACTCGTGTTGTGTTATGAAATCGTAAATTAAAACCTAGGTAACTTTTTAAAACAATTTCTGTTCCATTTTTTGGGATACGAATATAAAGTACAATGGATTAATTGGTAGGTATTATAAAATGTATAGCAACAAACACACAAGTGCGCATTCGCATTATGGCGGTTGACCTCGACGCGTCGCTCGTTGCGACCACAATCCGATACAAACACGTTTTTTATAGACAAAGTACGGCGCGACGGGCGATAGTAGGGTTCAACCCTTTTTTTTAAACGCCTTCACGCTAACAATTATATTCTTTTCATCATCAAGAAGAGATAGCATACTGTAATGATACCTTTGACCAATATCGTAATCATATCGTCTCTCAAAATCACCCCAACTTTTACAGTACTAATCGTCTACTAGATAAGCTGAGCCGCGGCTGTCTGTCTGTCTGTCTGTCTGTCCAACAGATTGATCGCCTCAACTCAACAGTATTCTAGTCTAAAGCGATCATCTATAATCAACAGTAATTTGTCTCCGTCCGTCTGTAACAGTTTTGCATTCTATTAGTCTTTTTTTATTGCTGATCGGTTTACGCTTGACCTCAATCAGCTGATGGTAAGTGACGATGACTCAAGCCTCAGGAGATGGAGCGCGCTTACCCAGAAGATGCTTATTCACACTTCCTTTAAAAATATTCAAAGTACTTATCCAGAAATACCGAAGATGGCAGGGAATTCCATTCCTTGGCACACATATAGGTTAAAAAAAAAAAAAAAAAGAAAAACATTTATTCACTACCACAATTGGCACACACAAAGAAAAAACCAACAAAGCAAGAAAAAAAAAACTTATAAGAACTAGAAAAAAACAATTTAAATTTTTTTACATAGTCAAAATACGAGTACCTAGTATGCGTGTACCGTGGCAGCAAAATGGCAAACGACTCAGCATATGCCTAGACCAAGTAAGGTGCTAGGCGCTGATTTTCAGTCGCACCCGGTGCAGACAAGGTTAGGTCCTGGAATAGGACATAGGACAGTTTATCTCATTCCTACGGGAAATCCTACTATCCTACTAATATTATAAATGTGAAAGTTTGGATATTTGGATGTTTGTTACTCAGTCACGCTTCAACCACTGGACGGATCGTCATGAAACTTGGCACACATATAGGTTAGATCCTGGAATAGGACATAGGATAGTTTTTATCCCGAAAAACATCCCATTCCTACGGGAAATACGTAATAATTTGTGATATTATGTTGTCCACGCGGACGAAGTCGCGGCCAACAGCTAGTAGTTCATAAATTTGAATCTGATTATGTCAATGAATTTTGGAAAAACTGGCTTAAATTATTTTTTATCGTACTGCTCAGCGTAGTGACTAACGCATAAGGGTTGAACCTCACTATCTTGGGGCTCGTCGCACTTCGCCGATGCAAAACGCGTGTTTTGTATCAGATCACGCCCTCATCGAGGTGCAAAGGCGCGGCAGGTACGTTTGTTCATGTTGCGAATACGCTTGTATATGTAGGTCAACCCTAAATCAATCAAACACCACCGGTAGTTTACCAGACATCGCCGCTGTCAGTTAGCGTCGAAAGCTGACCGTCGGAGGCAAACATCAAACATTTGTCTGTGATGGTTGACACACATACCTTACCCAATATTTGTCTGGAGACGGCGTGGGCGCGGCGCAGTACTGTACCCAGTATATCGCAGGCCAATTGAAAGATAGGACTTATATGAAATACTAGCTTTTGCCCGCGACTTCGACCGCATAGGTTTCGATATTTACACATCTTCACTGCTCAAAATCAAAATCAAAATATTTATTTTCAAAATTGGAATACATTATTCTCTTTTTGACGTCAAATTCTGCCTAAAACTACTCCACTTCCACCTGTATAACCGAGGGGAAGAAGTGGCAACAAACCCAACGGCACAGGGCCCTACCTTTGATTTATCTTATTCATTACAATCATTAAGTCTACCTATGCTGAGCCATCAAGCACTCCATGGACTTTTATCATTTAAGTAGTCATCTTTTAACGATTAATTTGTTTTCCCGCAGGAATGAGATGTTTTTTCGAGATACAAACTATCCTATGTCTATTCCAGGACCTAAACTATATTTGTGCCAAGTGTCATCCCGATCCGTCCAGTGGTTGAAGCGTGATTGAGTAACAAACATACAAACTTTGGCATTTATAATATTAGTGAGATGGTATTGTAAAGATGATTGATTTTGGCCTTGTGGTTCCCGGCTTAGAATAGAGCCACCCACAATCTTCCCGTGGGTGTCGTCAAGGCGACTAAGGGATTGCACCAGGGACGGGCAGCGTTCTCCTGTGTATATTAAGAGCATTAGTGTGATCACCAATTCGCCTGTCAAGCGTGGTAGTGATTATCGCACCCTTATGCGACTGCCGCGCTACTGCAGTGCCTCGTGCATGTTCGCCGAGGCGCGAGTGCCGTTATGAGAGCGCGCGTGGCTTCCTTTTGGGAGAGGCTACGTCGCTCTATAACAGCATACTTAAAGCCATCTGCTGTGACATGGACAGCCTGGATAAAAGTTCATCGGAGCGTGAACCAGAAATAGAAATAGGTATTAGTGACGTAATGACCACCTACCGCATTATTGGTAGTAGTTTGGTAGGCATTTTATTTTATTTTATTTTGAATTTTTTAACTTTTGTATTTTGTGTTTTATTGGTCTTTTATGCCTTTATTAAAAAAACATTATTATTATGCAACAAATATAAATACTTTATTGATAATTTTCATTACATGTCCATTTAAAATTAAAAATAACCACCCAATGGACAGCCCACCAAAAGTGGCAATTGGGAAGGCTTATGTTAAGCAATGGACGTTTTTCGCTGATAATGAAAGCTTTTACTTACATAAATACAATATACATCTATAGATTTAAAATTCTATATAGACTCGTCTTTTAGATATGGCTCGTAGCAGTCGTAGCGTAGCGTAGGCGTCTACGAATTGTGTAGTCCAATCAGAGGCACCCGTTTCGCAGGCAATTCAATTAGATATTGCCGTCTCTTCAACCTGCTGGCGAGAAGGTTAAGACAGGAGCGGCAGCGAGGGCGATTGCTTAACAGTCCACGTACCATGGGACCTGATATTTTGAGCCATGGTAGCCGGGTTGGTTGTGCACTCGCCTCACGTTCTTGAGGTCGTGGGTTCAAACCCCGCCCGTACCAATCGGTTTTTCGAAACTTAAGTACGGTTTATTTATAATACCACAGGCTTTTCGGTGAAGGAAAATATCGTGAGGAAACCTGCATATGCCGAAGAAGAAATTCTAAGGCGTATGTGAAGTCCACTAAAATCGGCTTGATGCCTTGTTGGTGGATAGGGGTTTGGCATAAAAGATCCTTAAGGGTCAGTGTCGCCAGTTCTTACTGGCCCCATAAGAAGATAAGTCAAAGTCAATAAATAATAATAAATGTTCCAAGATGTGTCAACTATTACGGTGAGCGTACCAGCGGTTATGTTATGGCTAAAATTTGGAATTCTCTGCCATCCGATTTAAAATACATTGTGTCAGGTGGATTACTAAAGCAGGAACTGCACAAGCATTTCTTGTCAATGGGTGTAGACTAATGTACTGATCACGTGAGCGCTCTGTTCAAATACAAATAGGCTTCAATTTCTGTGTACATTACTGTAATGTATATATTGTAAAATTTTATTGAATTAAAAAAAATAAAAGTATTTATTTGCATTCTATGAAGTTATGAAGATGTTACAATCAATTATCAGTACTAACATGAAACCCATTTGGGTATGGTAATTATGAAATTACATAAAATTAAATGTTATCACATATTAATAGGTACTTTACAACAGAACATGTGGCGGATATATTTAAACCAAAGATACTTTAAAGATCGTCGGCGAAAAATTCCCCTCCGGAGCGATCGGTCTACTTTCCCCATCGGTCTACTTGTCCAAATGGTCAACTTTCCTCTTCGGTTCACTTTCCTCTTCAGTCCACTTTCCACTTTCCCCATCGGTCCACTTTACCCATCGGTCCACTTTACCTTTCGGTCCACTCGGTATCGGAATTTTTTTGTTCTTTTTTAAGTTTTTCAGACAGCTTGTTATGCACTTTTATTGCCATGACGTATGGACATAGTGTGGTACATTGTCATGTTGCCAGTGAGTATAGTGAGTGTGTTCGTATATCCGGACCTAGGTTTCTATATCGTCTTTTTTATACACCTAGGAAGCGGTAGTCGATAAAAAATGACGTGTATAAATGTACCAAGTGTGCATACAATAAATGCATATGCAATAAATGATTTTGACTTTGACTTGATTATGCTTGGGAAGATATTTTTTTATTATTTCGCATAAATTTGGACAGTCCAAGAATATATATAGAGGTAAAATAAATTCTTATGACAGGATAAGTGTTTGGCATCTAATTTCGTAGCTAGACGCTAAACGTCACATGTCACGTGACCCGTTAGAGAAGTACAACATGGCTTTTTAGTTAAAATGTATATTATCCGAAATGGTTACGGAGTAGGCCCCCATATTGTGTGCCCTGTGTGCTGGGGCGAAGAATGCAGCCACGGTATCCACTGCCTGTCTTAAAAGGCGACTAAAAAGGGTCATCTGGGGCGCGAGTGCATGGAGCGGGGGCTGTGTGTCATCCATGCGTCCCCGGGGAGGGCGGTAGCAAGGGGGGGTCTCGTTGCTGCTGCATGCACCGCGCGGTGTCAGGGGGACCCGATCTCCCCCGAGGTGGGCCGCGTAGCCAGTGAGAGGGGCACCGGAAGCGTGTGCCTTTGGTGGCACCGGAGTCCCGCGATCTGTGCCGACGATGGCCACCGCGGGGATTTAGTCGGTATGGAGCCCGACATATCCGCTCGTCCCCCCGAGACGAGTGGGTATGCGACGCATTTCCCCGCGTCAAATCGTGCTCAC
The DNA here is from genome assembly GCA_947086405.1 of Esperia sulphurella. Classification (NCBI taxonomy): domain Eukaryota; kingdom Metazoa; phylum Arthropoda; class Insecta; order Lepidoptera; family Oecophoridae; genus Esperia; species Esperia sulphurella. Next base: position 2,059,288 of record OX352271.1, on the reverse strand, counting down.
CAGTTATCCCGAAATTTGCAAAAGAAAAAAAACAATACCAAACTATTTTTTGCCTTCTGTCGTCTGCGAAAACCCGTTAATGGCTATGTCGCATACTTTGTGAGGCAGTCTACCGGAAAAAAAAATATTTTAAACCTATTTCATTAAAAATACAGCATTCTTTGTGATGTTTTGTGTGTGACCAACGATCTCTACGTGCTCCCGGAGCCACAGTTGCATGGAACAGAGCGATTGTTTGGTTCGCGCCATCTAGTAAGTACATAGAGATCGTTGTGTGTGAAGAAGTCGCGGGTAACAGCTATTCGAAATAAATAATTTTAAATTTGAAATAAACATTGAGGGCGCCCACGAGTATTGAGTTACATTCCCGCACCCTTTTTATTACAAAGTGTTGAAGGGACGGGCAGGAAAGGGCCGTCGACACCCAGTTTATGCGTTACTGATACATTCACGTATAAAAAGAAATTGTTTTGTATATTCGCGCGTATCCAGGTCGTGAGCCGTTTGTTTTTACAGTTCATAAGGCTCGGAGCTACGAAAGTATGAATGTATCATTTTAGTAATTTGCTCTCGTTAGTCGTTTACCTCTACCTACAAGTCCGGGCACCGAACGCAGCGTAAATATTTGAGCATTTCGACCGCCATCATTACCATAACCCCAAAAAGTTTTTGAAAACCCTTTACCTTCAAAAGTGGAAGTACAATACCAGTTCAACGTTCTTGTTACACAATAAGTTTCTGCACAGATTCTGCATTTGTGAAATATTTAATGAAATATTATTATTTTTCATCAACTTTTGGGGGCGTGGATAATGACAGCGGTTGAAACGCTTGAATATTTACCGTTCTGTTAAAGTGCTGAAGTATGCAGGGGCGAATATACGAATACGAAAACACAATTAAATAAATATTTCACCTGTGGAGAATCTGTGCTCACGCCTTGGTCCCAGAGGGGTAGGCAGAGACGATGTATCGCCACTTTGCGCAATGTAATGTCGCAAAGTGGCTATCCTTCGCCCGCTTTTCGCCCCGCGATACCCCTTGACGTGATGTGTTGCGAACAACATCGCCGCCTTGTTGAGGTACCACGATTCTGTGCACGGACCAGAAACTTGACCAGAAACCAGAAACTATAATAAAAACGATGAACTGTTGTTGTCTCTTCTCCTTCCCCAGGCGGGGGGGGGGGACTGCACTCTGATTGGCCCGGCCACGGCGCGCATTAATGATTGGTCGGATTTAAAATGACGTTTACGCTTGCTACGCGGCGTCTTCTATCTCACACATAAGGCCTCCTTAATGTACCGAATGCGCGGGAGCTCTAACAGCATCCTGAAATGTATAGCCGAAAGATTCGACAGCCCCTTCACACGGCATTGGGTGGAGGTGCTTGTGAAAAATAATAATTGTATTGATACTAACATGGTTTTATTGAGTTTTACTTTATTTATTTTTTCTTATGTGCTTACTAACAATTTATGGATCATTGTTTTCCGAATTAAAGACTTTCATTTCATTTCATAAGTCATGTGTGCCTTATGTTATGTGTTTCCTTATGGCCTTTATTGGTGGACGTGAAGTGTAAACGAAGTAAAAAATGCGATTTCATTTCGTTACAACTGAGTTCCAAGAATTTTTCTCGTCACTGCCGTATTATTATATTATATCAGCCCTGTTGTAACGCCGCTTTATCTCCAACAAAGAGCCAAATGCTTGTTTTAAGATCACTTCTGTATTGTAAAAAGCCATTTCGTTTTGCTGTATATCTTTAGGGTTAAACTTCACTCTAGCGCGCCGCAGCAGCACCGCCACGGCGGGCGGCCGGTCGCGCGCGATATCACTCCTGTATAATGATAATTAAACACGTATCTTGGAGGAGACCTTTACCCGTAAATGGGTGCCCCAATAATAAATAAAAAATAAATAAAATAAAAATTAAATTATCTATGTGTACCTGCTTGTATTTAAGATTACTTAAATTAGAATTAATATTAATGTTATTTTGAAATCTATATTATTCAATTGCCTTAATTTAATTTAAGATCAATTATTATTAATTTCATTTTATAATTAGAATTTTATGTAAAATTATTAGGGAAAATAAAGGTTTTATTATTATTATAATGATAAATTAGACTAGGAAAGGGATCGCATAAAACGTACGACATTCGTGATGTATCTACGAATAAACATCGAAATTCTAATGGAACCAACCAGAAGACTTCAGGATAGAGAAATCGTTTGGTATCATGTTACAGAATAGTACATATCCAGTCTTCCTATGGATGTTATCTGAGGGTTGAAGTCCACTAGCGTCACAAATCACTTGTTTTGTATGGACAGGAGTGTCGCGTTCGCATTGTTCTTAAATTGGTTTAACGATGCCAGATGCTAAAATTATCCTAAAGTTACTAGCCTATTCAGCCATTATCAATAGCATGCAAAAGTATACAACTATTTACTCACATCAAAAAAGTCAAAGTTTGTATGTCAAATGTCTTTTTTATTTTTTTATTTGGTTTAGCTTTACTTTATAGCCGCTATTTATTTTGTGGCGTTTTACCCTGTTATTGATTTATACTGTGTTGCATTTGTACTGTGTTTTTTATTCCTTTTTATTATTATTATATTTTATCCTGGGAATATGTCAAATGTCATCCGACCTATGTTGTGTGAACCAGAAGCCAATTGACAAGAGATATTTGAAATCGGTTATTGGGTAAATCCTTTATATGGGCAGATATTTTATTATAAATCTAAAAGCACATACACCGAAAATTTTGCTGATAACGACCGGTCTTTGGGGCAAGATCAAGAGCTAACCCGTTAGGGTTCCTGGTATTCCTGGATCGTGCGCGATCGCAATGACATTTCGTACATCATATTGATTACTATGCATTATTAATATAAACAAGCATTGCCGTGTGGTTTCCGGTAGAGTAGAATAGGACCACTCCAACTCTTCCCATGGATGTCGTACAAGGCGACTGAGGGAATACATTATAAAACATCAATCAGGCCTCCCCAACCCGTCTGGCCAGCGCGGGGAGTGTAGGCCAAATCCTCCATCTGTGTCTGGCAGATGAGAGAGGGTTGTGCTCCTGCAGTGGAGACAAAAATAACCTGATGATGATTAATATAAACACTAACATTTATTTAACAACATAAATTGGACCGGTTTGCACTTGTAATAAAAGAAAATGTGTAGGCATGTACGTATCTTCAAACGTAGATAGAAACGTAAACATCACGTACCCTCTAAGGTAACGCTCATGGCAGAATATCATCGTCGCGCCGCTGGGCTGCGACATTATGCTGAGTGCGGGCCCTTTCTGCAGCACAGCACGGACTACGCTGTTACTGTTTCATTGTTATGTTTGTTTGCTGTACTTCTGTACCAATATGTGACCTATTTGTAACATTGTATTTTGTGCTGTGTTTAAGAATAATTCAATTATCTATCTATCGTATTTTGTTCATGGAGTGGAGTGGAGGGGAGAGCGGTGCCTAACGCGTCGAGTTGCTTCGCTGTAGTCAACCGCCGTAATGCGAATGCGCGTGTGTATGTCGTTCAACCCTACGCCGTTTTGTTTTGCGATATCTCTTTATTCTTTTCGTTGGCCGCATAATGAAGCGCCTGAGAGAGATAGCGGGTGTAATTGCTGTGTACGCGCCTCGTTAGTTGTTTTTAATTAAGTTCCTTCAGAGTGTCCTGTGGTTTTACAAGCCGCCATGCTTTTGCACATTTATCGCTCTGACCTTTTTTTAAGAAGAGCTTTCATTGCGCTGTTTACGACATCTTTCATGGCGGTATACGATTCAATCCGAAATAAAAACGTGTCAGTATAAACTAAATAATGGGCGCTAAAATAAATACGAACACGTTAATGGAGTTAATGTACAAAAGAACTACCACCTACGTTAAAAGCTGTAACTCCCATCTTGGTTCTAGTTATATAGTGACGTCATAGATCTTTTTTGCCCCTACAGTTCTATGATAGAACTAGTGTAATTTATTTAACGTAGAAGGGTACGTCATCATCATCATCAGCCTAAATAAGTCCACTGCTGGACATAGGCCTCCCCAATAGAATACCACTTTTGTTAAGTTGTCCATTGGGGGATTTGCCATAATCACCACGCTTGGAGTGCGGATTGGTGATCGCAGTAATAATCTTAACATAGACACACAGGAGAACGCTGCTGCCCATCCCTGGTGCAATCCCTTAGTCGCCTTAATGACACCCACGGCAAAGATAGGGGTGGCCCTATTCTGAGCCGGGAACCACACAGCTTAAGGATACGTAATTTAACATTTTTTTTGTCGTTAATGTGCTGGCTGCACTTACAATACACGAAACGTCCCCCATCACCCATAGGTTGCCTTAAAGGAGATGAGGCCGCACACTATATTCATCCTTCTACGTTAAATTATTCATCATCAGTCTGAATGAGTCCACTGCTGGACACAGACCTCTACCAACGTGCGCCCTTTAACCCGTTCTTCTCATGCAGTCACTGCCAGTCACCTTACGCAGATCGTCGCTCCATCTAGTCAGGGGCTACGCCTGCCCAGTCGCGGTCTCCATTGAAGAACCCGTTTACCCCAGCGGTAATCGGTTCTCCGACAAATGTGACCAGCCAACGTGCTAATATTTTGAGCTATGTCGAAGGCTTTATTAATTCTCTGTCGGATCACCTCATTTCGGATCCTGTCCCTTAGAGAAACTCCGAGCATAGCTCTTTTAATAGCCTGCTGAGAAACCTTGAGTTTACGGAGCATTTTGGACGTTAAATTATTCATCATCATCAGGTTATTTTTGTCTCCACTGCCGGAGCACAACCCTCTCTCATCTGCCGGAGACAGGCTGAGGATTTGGCCTACACTCCCCGCGCTGGCCAGACGGGTTGGGGAGGCTGGTTAGCGTTGGTTAAATTATTATATTTGTAATATTGTCGTTAGTGCAAAGTGTCTGATGTAAAAAAGGTTTTTACAGGAATAAAAAATAATTCATTGATGATTTATATTAAAACAACAAAGATTTTTACTTATGGCCTAGCGCTTCCTGTTAAAACTATCATTGTGTACCATTTAAAAGCAGGTTTTTTTGACATTTGGAAGTTTACATTAACATCCAATATGGGTTTCGATGTAAAATGAAGAATTTTTCGTCTTATACTGGGAAAACAAATTATCTATGTTATGTTGCATACTTCCTGAAATATAGTGTTATGTATTATATATTTTTTTAATTCTACTATTATTTATTTCAAAACAGTTTTTTATTGTTTTAATTTTTTTTCGTAGTATAATGGCGATTTGATTGAAGAATGAATCTAGTGTAAAAATTTTTTGAAATAGTTTTGAAACTTTTGTATTTATTTATTTAACAATTTATTGCACACATAGAAGAAAGAACATACAAAACAATAAAAGTAAGGAAAAAAATGTACAAATGGTAATGCTTATCTCTTTAAGAGTTTTCTGCCAGCCTACCAGCAACAGAGAAAGCTTCGTGAAAGGGTAGACAAGTGTGTACATATATAACAAACGATACTAAATAAATATATAAACTACAGATACTTCTACGATATATAAACTTAGAATACATATACACTCATACATATACTCAAATAGATACATAAATATGTATCAATAGATACTTATACCCTATAAATATCATATATATAGTATATGAGGAATATTATGAAATATATATACTAAGGAAGTTAAAGATAATGCTCTTTTACTCTTTTCTTGAAGATCGCGACGGACTGGCTTAGCAGGAAGTGAGTTCCACAGCCTGACCGCATGTACCGTGAAGGAGTAGGAATAGAAGTCGGTAGAGTGAGAAGGAATTTTAAGGAGGGAACCAATGTGCGATCTGCTAAGTTTGTCAGCAGGACGCAAAGTGGCAAAACGTTCACGTAGGTAGTTAGGGATAGACGGGTTTTTGAGGACATTATAGATATACAATAATAAAGCTTTAAAGCCTACTGTGTTTCTACCAAATAAATTGTGTTTTTTCTTTTTCATATAAATGAAAAGGTCCATACATAATTTGATTGATAAATCATATCACTCCTTTGGCCCCTAATACATTCCTTTGATATCCAACTTTTGCAAGAAAACAAATCATAATATCAGGTTCCTGTGACGTCATACGACCTTCGCCGCAGTACGGCCGCGCTACGAGCCGTAGCTGGAGCGGCGTAGCAGTGTCTACGGGCGCGTTGTATGAAGCGAACGCTACGGATCGCTACGTGCGGCTACGAATGTGTTTGAAGTTTAAAATCACGATTTGTCGTTGAAGGAATGTGACATAATTAGTGATTATTAAAAATAAAAATAAATGTCTAAAGTTAGTGAAAGTGGCGACATAGTCCGTAACTTGAAAGGAGTTTGAATTATAAAAAGTTTTAGCAAAGTTTTAATGAAGAATAATTTGGTCAATGGATGGATTTAACCGCCTCGTGTCCTAGTGGCTTTATTGTTAGACTCGAGAGAGTACATGAGTTCTATTCCCAGTAGTAAAAGACAGACAACTTGTGAATTGGCCTATCCTTGTCTTATGGACATTTAGAGCTATGAGTGAAAGAAGAGTGACAAAAGAGATTTACAGCGCGAATCTGGAAGGAATTATAGCTAGAAGTAGTCCTAGGACGAGTTCAATTATCAAATTAGTAACGTCCTCAAAGAGGTTGGGGTCCGCAGTGAGAAGAATAAAAGGAGGTGCACGAAAAGGTTGATGGATGTGAGTGAGGCTGGTGAGGTGTGTCAGGATAGCGCAAAGTGGCACATCGTCTCTGCCTACCCTTCTGGGATCAAGACACGAGCATTATGTCTTATTCCCACAGTACAAGAGAAAATCCTAGATAGGATTAATGTTTATTAAATAAAATATTTATTTAAAAAAAATATATATTTTTATTTTAAGAGTTTACGAGACAGATAACTGTGAAATACATAACATTCGTCTTAACTATTTAGTATTTATGTGCATCATCTGGTGAGGTCAAAAAGTGTCTGATATTTTTTTAAGAGATAAATTGCTACGCAAAGCGGACTGTAGGCGCCTAGCTTTCATTCTTAACGTGATTTACGGCTTTATTGTTCACGGCACCGCAAAACGACATTATTTACAACGTTTTTGATACTCCTGTGATGTCATTGATAATGAACCGGCTTAACTCCAAAAAGGTGTTCACTCCACTTTCTTCGATGACTGTACAGTTGGCTTCTAGGTAGAATATCATCATCATTCATCATTATCATGTTATTTTCGTCTCCACTGCAGGAGCACAACCCTCTCATCTGCCGGTGACAGACGGAGGATTTGGCCTACACTCCCCGCGCTGGCCAGACGGGTTGGGGAGGCCTGATTGACGTTTTATAATGTATTCCCTTAATCGCCTTGTACGACATCTACGGGAAGAGTTGGAGTGGTCTTGTTCCACTCTACCGGAAACCACACGGCAGTAGAATATACCATATGTCAAATGTACAAAGACCTATAGTGTAAAAAGGGAATTTTGAGAAAATTAAAAATAGATGCCCATCTGGTTTTCTAGAACTCTATGACCATTTCTACATTCTCCTTTAAGAAAAACAGTCCTGGATTTTCTAAACTGGTCAACATAAATACATATTAATTTCGCGTATTAACCGTGGTCCCACCGCTATGCCCCACTGATGGGTTCACATGTGTTTTTTCCCCCTGTAGAGTGGGTCTAGAGTGGGCACTAGAGTTTTAATAATTTATTCTATTCAATCCGTCCCCGCGGGTAATTTTTAGATTGTATTAAAACATACATAAACGATAATTTGAATGACAAATATGCGTGGTACTAATTGTATGCAAACTTGATTTTTAAAAGATGTGTTGCGTGAAATTTGTTGCGCCTTTCCTTCTTCACAGCGCTAACACCTAGGAAGCGGTAGTCTAAAAAATTTACGTATATAATTGTACCAAGTGTACTTATATGCAATGATAGATTTTGACTTTGACATGATATACACTCCCGACAAAAAGTATGGGTGAATTCGGCGGTCTTTTTCGTACATTTCGAGATGCTGGCTGTCCGGAGTATGGATAGAGTAGGTCTGGAGTGTCAAACATACCTTTCTGATCAGGCAAGCAGTCCACACTAGACTTTAAAATCCTAGGTGTTTGGATTTACATACATTTCGATGACATTTCAGACGTTTTTTTATTGAATGAATGAAAACATTTATTTCTAACTGAAAGTCTATATTTTGATTAGTAATTAATACTTAATAACTAGGTTATAATAATCAGTGGCTTATAGAGGTGCGATGTCACATGCTGCCCGTGCTTGTCGAATTAACCCCTGCTGACTTGTAGTCACACCAGATTGTCACACCAGTGTGACAAACAGGATTTTTTTTCTCGTTTGTCACACTACTTTTCCACGCCTTTTATCACTACATGTGACCTCACAGAGTGTCTAATTACAAGACTATCTATCCTATCCCTAATAATTTTCAGGAGTAAGTTGTTACTGCCCCGTACATCCATCCTATCCCCAATAACTTCCAGGGGTAAGTTGTTACTGCCTCGCACTGTAGACAAATGAGATGCTAGTCGTTTGCGCAAGATGGCATGAAATCCATCTGTATGTATCATCCACACTGCCCACTTAATGGATAATTTTGATGATAACTGTGAATTTGATCAAAGAGAGAGAAATATTTTGCCTCAAGTGTAGTTGGAAGCCGGCGGTACAAAGTGTGAAAGTATAAAAATGTAGTACGGTTGTAAAGTTGTGATAACGATGTGAAGTGATGGGAGAGGGATCTGCCCCGGTGGAGGGTGCGGGCGGGGGTGGAGGCGCTCTCGAGGGGGTTTTCTTCGCGGGGGGAGCCAACGGCACGGGGTATCGGCTGTCAACGCGGGGGGCGCGCACCCTGCAGGGCTTCCTGCGCGACCACGGCGCCGCCTGCGTCCGACAGTTCATGCAGGTCAGCGCTTCTATATCCTTCCAGCTTTTCCCTTGAAGAACTAAAGTCAGTAACAGTTGAGGGAATGCGCGTTGTGTATATTGAACCCTACACCTCTTGAAACTATATTTGTATTAAACATATTTAACTATTAGGAGATGCGCTTCATTTACCTATAACGACTCGAACTCTCGTCTGATCACTATAAATTACAAGATCAAAGCAAATACATTGGTATTTTAATCCATTAGGTTATATTCGGAGCTTGTGTCGCATTTCTTTACATGCTACAGATTTGTTATACATCATCAGCCGAAATACGTCCACTGCTGGACATAAGCCTCCCTAATAGAATTCTACTTTTGGTGGGCTGTCCATTGCGGGATTTGCCATAGTCCCCACGCTCGGCAGGCGTGCCAAACAAATCGAAATTATGGCAAATCCCCCAATGGACCCAAAAATGGCTTTCTGGTGGTGAGGCTTATGTTCAACAGTGGACGTATTTAGACTGATGATGATGGGTGTGGCTATAGTATTTGAAACAAAGCAGACATCTGCCGCAGCTCGTCCGCTGGATATGCATAGAGCCTTAGGTGGCAGGTGTCGTTGGCATGGTAGTCGCGTACTTAACGGTATGTATTACAAGCATAAAGTCGAAATTGTGACGTCATTAAGACGTCCGGGCATGACGAGGGATGCAACTATGTAATCGGATGGCAGCAATTTTCTCATCTGTTTACACAACTGACATTGATCTATTGCCTAATCTTTCTTCGCGTTTACTCGAGATATGATATCGATATCGGCAAAATCTACTACATAATGTCGACCCTAACCCGCTGTAATAAACAGGATGTTGCTCGCGACTTCTTCCGGGTGGAACTTCATAGTTTAAAAAAATATCTTTTTTTGTGGTCACTACGTCATTTTATGACTACTTTTCAATTTCGCATGCTTATGAGAAATTGAAAAGTTAAGCTCTCAGTACTTATGATCTTTGGGAAGGCCATAGGAGATATGTAGCCTTTCGGAGAGTTAGGACCACAACTGAAAGTGACCACTTTTTAAATGACCATCTTGAAATGATCTCTTCCGGAAATGACCACATCTTGAAATGATCTCTTCCGGAAATGACCACATCTTGAAATGATCTCTTCCGGAAATGACCACTTCTTGAAATGATATCTTCCGGAAATGACCACATCTTGAAATGATCTTTGCCGGAAATGACCACTTCTTGAAATGATATCTTCCGGAAATGACCACATCTTAAAATGATCTCTTCCGGAAATGACCACTTCTTGAAATACTGATTTCTGAAAATGACGACTTCTAAGGACAGTTCTGTTTGCTTCTCAGACCACAAACCCTGCATCAGGGTAAACATGTAACCAGAGGTCTGTACTGATTCAGTGGAACCGTGACACGAATGATAAATAACCACGAAATTTATCATGGGAAACAAAATTTTCAAGATAGTAAATAAAAAATACGTCAAATACCATATTTAGGGATCGAACACCTAGGAAGCGGTAGTCGATAAAAAAAATGACGTGTATAAATGTACTAAGTGTACTCATATGCAATAAATGATTTTGACTTTGACTTTGATCCTTTTTTGTCTATCCGCTGGATAACTAGAAAACTACAGGGCCGATTGATCTGAAAATTTTAACGTAATTGATCAGCATTAATGGGAAATTTTTAGAAGTTTCAAGGTTTTTTTTATTCGGGAAAACTAAGAAACTTGTAGAATTTACCTCATATTTTGACCTTGGGGTCTAAAACTCTATATCATGTCCTGGTTACTCAGGGCATATTGTTCTTCCTCTACGTCAACTTTACGACCGTTTTATCAAGTAAACTTTTTTATTTACACTTTTACGATGCCAAGTTTTAACATGTTTTTGTTGGATTTGTTTCAGGTACTTCCATTGACTTTGTACTCTGTGTCGAGTGCGCACACGTAATCTCCTAATCGTACGTACAAGCCGTAGTACTAAGGGTTGAACTACACGCCCGCATTCGCATTATGACAGTTACCTAACGTCGGTCAACGCGCTCCCACGCTCGAACAAACCGTTTTTCGAACGTTTCAACCGCCCCGTCATTACAGTTACCCCCAAAAGTGGATGACAAATAATATATTTAATTAAATATTATACCAAAGCAGAATCTGTGCTCGGACGAGGAACGTATTGTATAATAATAACGTTGAACTGGTGTTGTATCTTCAACTTTTGAAGATGAGGGTAATGGAGGCGGTTGAAACTCTCGAATATTTACCGATGAAAGGCCCATGAGACGCCGCTGCTCAATGCGACCGCTATTTCATACGCAACACGATTTTTATACGCAAAAAGTAGTAGAGTTCAACCTTTAAACTGCTAACATAAATTCGTCGGCTAAATGTGTTACGAACGCTATTTTGTAATAGGGTATATAATTGCATAGCAGCCAAAATGGAGTTGGGAGGTTATCACATTTAGCAGACATTGTAGCAGATTTGTCGTACCAAACATATATTAGCCTTTTTGTTAGAACTTTTCTCGCTTCGGCAGATTTACTCCTAAATACGCTCAAATCTCCTTGTGAAATTGAGGTTTGTTGAGTATATTTTACGCAGCATAAAGCCTTATCTTCAAAGATGACGAAACCTAATTTACAACTCATTTTACTTGACATAATGCTGTACGGGTTTCTTAACATTAATACTCAGGTCGGTGGATAACGGATTTTCTTTTAACTAAAACGAACAGCGCATACTCCGTAAGCATTTCGTATAATATCCGTCGAACTAAAGAGCCATTTTGTACTCTGGAACGGGTCACGTGACATATTGACATAAAGACTCCACGTGAGAAAATATATATTCTCACGTAGGAACAAGTTCAGTAACGTTTTTAAGATGCCTTTATAAGAAAAACCCTCACTATCCTTACATGTACCTATCTTACTCGCTTCTTAGAGGGACATCTAGGTTACGACTTAGTAACGACGAACTGAGGAGGAAATTGGCCCAGGTAAGGTTCGTCTTAAACGTAATCAAAAACGAGATTGATTGTGTAGATATTATCAGTAGGGTAGAGCTGTTCGGCTCCCTGCTCGCCGAGGCACCGCACTGTGACTTGTTTGTGGACGGCAAGGGACGACTAATGACTAAATGCAAGGGTAACATCTGTAATGTTTCAATATTTTAAATAAATAAATAAATGTCTAATGTCTAAAGAGAATGCTAGAGAGAGGAATGCCTGTTTCGTCTATAGCATAAGAAGTGATTGTACCGCAATGGATTATTTAAAATCTGTAATATTGCATTTTTTTTAAAATAAATTAGTAAATAATTCTTACCGTGTGGTTTCCGGTAGAGTAGAATAGGACCACTCCAACTCTTCCCGTGGATGTCGTACAAGGCGACTAAGGGAATACATTATAAAACATCAGTCAGGCCTCCCCAACCCGCGTCTGGCCAGCGCGGGGAGTGTAGGCCAAATCCTCCGTCTGTCTCCGGCAGATGAAAGAGGGTTGTGCTCCTGCAGTGGAGACAGAAATAACCTGATGATGATGATGATGAAATAATTCTGATAAGCCTTTGACGTCTTAACAACCATAGTTAGACGCCAAGCGGTTAAAAGACTATGTGTGAATGTCCCTCAGAACGTGTTACCCATATTATTGTTATAAAATTAAAACTTCATAATTATCTCAACTGAATTCGTAGCAACTGTAAGTTTTTGCTAACAATAATTACGAGACACTAACCACGAAAGAAACGCAAGAGAATAAAGTGTTTCCGGGAGGATAATAACCTCTAGAGTAAAACGTGGCTTTCCGCAAATAATAATTGAGTTTTATGTTAATGTAGGTACTAAATTGTTCTGTATTCAATTGCTGCTTTAAGTGTAAGGTCTGGAAAAAGTATTAAAAAAGTAGGCATTTTCTGGGTAAGCACTTCTGGCGAGGGTGAATTGAGTCTCGTTTCTTTAAGTATAGTTAGTATTCTTTGCCATCGTGGTAGTTAGGGTAAGGGAAACCATCATCATCATCATCAGCTGAAATACGTCCACGGCTGAAAATAAGCCTTCCCAATAGAATACCACTTTTGCTTGGCTGTCTATTGGAGGTTTTGCCATCATAACCACGCTTGTTAGGCGGATGGGTGATCGCAGTAATGATCTTAATATATACAGCAGAACGCTGCTGCCCGTCCCTGGTGCAATCCATCAATCGACACCCACGGGAAGATGTGGCCCGGTTGTTAGTAGGGAACCACACTGCACTTCTAATTAAGATAAAATGAGATCAGATCAGATGAGAGAAAAAAAATTATATAGAAAAATAATTGAGTGGAAATATTAATTTTAGTTTTTTTTAAATAGCCATATTTGGCTGGTTGTCCTAAATGATACCTCGTTACCATGGTCTGCCTGACTGCCACCACAGATTACCTAAACACATTATCAAAAGCGCTAGCATTAAATACGCGTTAAGCGAAACTCAGGCCATCATCCCATCTGATGGAGCGAGAGGTAACTCGCGAAGGCTTGATCAGAACCGTCTAGCTAATTAAAAGCTTGTTAATTTTCTCCAAGTAAATATCTACCACATGTAACGAGTTACATGCGGTAGATCTACTTAGGTACGTGAATTTATAATTGAGGGATTTGACATAAACCTCGTTCATGAGGGGGAGAGTTTCGGTAGAAGGCTACGCTGGGCTACGTGATCCCTTATTTTCTTAGCTTTAGTTCGGATCAGGTCTAATAATGAAATCCTATTCGTCGATACGCGCATCTGTGGCTCAAGTCTGGGCTACGCAGTATTACATTTTGTTGAAAGAGGTTATTTATTTGTCTTATTTTACTGCCCGTAGTGTTCTTATACGCAAATGCTCCAGAACCTAATGTATTTTTTACCAGGGACCGGCAGCAGCGTTCTCATGTATCATCATCAGGTTATTTTTGTCGCCACTGCAGGAGCACAACCCTCTCTCATCTGCCGGAGACAGACGGAGGATTTGGCCTACACTCCCCGCGCTGGCCAGACGGGTTGGGGAGGCCTGACTGATGTTTTATAATGTATTCCCTTAGTCGCCTTGTACGACATCCACGGGAAGAGTTGGAGTGGTCCTATTCTACTCTATCGGAAACCACACGGTTCTCATGTATATATTAAGATTATTACTGCGATCATTAATCTGCGTGGTGATTATGGCAAATCCCCAAATGGACAGCCCACCTAAAATAGCATTCTGTTGGGGAGGCGAATGTTCAGCAGTGGACCTATTCCGACTGATGATCATTCTCTCTTAGAACACTGAAAATACTTCCTTTCTTAAACCGTAAAAAAATAACTCTGTAAAAATACCGTAACCCCGAAATTTGATAAAAAAATAATGTATTGAAACAAATATTTCATAATCTATGCTAGGACCAGAATTTATTGTGCAATGAAAACGAAGAACTGGTGTTGTTTTGAATGAATTTTCCCTTCCAAATTATTTATTCAAAGAGTTAATAGTAACAAGAGGAATTCAACATTAGGAATACGGTGTACAATCTACGTTACGTTAAGGAAGAACTGATTAATGTGTGGTAGTGCTGCTCCATCATCGAAACCGGAGAGTTTGGCAGCGGGCATCCGTCTGTGGCGAGTGCCGCGAATGCACATACTCGTGGCTCGCGGCTGAATCGCTCGAATTTACCCAACCAAGTTTATCTCTGGGAGGACAGGGTGTCAAGGGGCGTCCAGCCATGTAAGGCTGCATGGGGTAATAGAGGGTTCAAAAAGTGGGAGCCTTGGTAAACCACTCTAATTAGAGAGTTTCCATTTATGTTAATTAGCTCCTATAATCTACATATATACATACATTTAGTTTAGTTAACATTCTAAAACAAACATATTTTTGACATTTAATTTAGCACTATTGTATGTACAACTTTCTGTCTTGGAAGAGTGGGAACCCCTGAGGTTTAGTAAGGTAAGGGGTGCAGTTTTTGACATTACATTCAAAAACTGTATTAACTGTAAATTGTTGCAATAAATCAAAATCATTTCATCTAATACATAAAAACGTTAATTTTACGTGTCTGTACATTAAAGATATTTACAAAAAAAAAATTGCGGGGTCTAAGGATAAGTAATAGAACACATTTCATTCGTTTTTGAAATATTTGTCTGTTTGTGCACGCATCACTTAAAATCTACTGAACCGATGTTGATGGACTTTTCACAGAAACATTGGGCTTAACTCGGAGTAACATATAAGCTTAATTTCATCGCAATCGGGTTACTCAATCAAAAGTTATGGACATTTTTAATTTTCAAATAAAGTAATCAAGGTTAGTATGCAATTTAGCAAGGAAGTATAATTTTTATGTTCGGTACTATTCAGATTGCGATGAGTCTGGGCTACATTTGGAGCTGTAATGGGAGTGGGCGTGGGCGTGGGCGTGGGCGGGAGCGGGAGCGGGAGCGGATTCTGTAGTCCACGCGAGCTTAGCTGCGGGCACAGCTAGTTCATATAATAAAACAGTAAAAAAAGCGCTTCTGTACATTGAAACTAAAAACAAAAAACTTTACTTAAGACCAGTGTAGTCCAAAAGTTATTTACCATGTTCGTAATTGAAACGTAGTGTCTGATATCTAATTGATATTATAGCAACAAGCGGTTTCTTTACGAGTAGGCAACCCTATTTTATTAAGAGACTAGATGACACCAATAACCTAAGCCTAACGATTTCGATGTTTATAAATAAATAAAATAAATAAATATCTTAGACATTCACACCAATTATCCAGTCCCAAACTAGGCAGAGCCTGTGGTATGGTTTATATGCGTGAAGTTGCACTACGACTACGAAAAATGTTTACAACTGCATTGTTAATATTACAGCGCGGACAAAGTCGCAGGCAACAGCTACTATGTATATAAAATAGAAGAAAATTACGATTTCGAGAGTAAAACTCAAAAACAAATCCTTTATTTATACCCTATGTATACTAACAACAGCAGAGCTTAACGAATCGTTTCCTATTGCGGCCCCAAATATTATCTTGCAAAATTTGTTTGAAAACAACCAGGTGGGCGGACAATCAGTCGATTTACATGCGCGGGGAGTCAAACCGCGACGTCGCTGCCACCTGCCGGCGTTCCTGCCAATTGAAACCCCATTGTATTGTACGATCTGTTTATGGAACTTTTCCTGTTCCCCCGCTTCGAATGCTAACAGACGAATATTTTACTTCTGTGAGATTGGATTTACTTTTAAAGTTTGACGCACCAACCAATCGTGATGTCGCATCTGAATCTGATTTTCAGTTTACCTATTCAATGTTCCTACGGAATTAACCAATCCTTTTTGTAATTAATTCCGTATAATACTCAAAGTTATATGAACGCCAGAAGTCTTTTTATGCAGTTTTAGTCACGTTTCATATTTTTTCCTCACTAATTAGAATAGGTATAAGAAATTCGAGTAATATTATTGTTAATTAGTTCTTTAACTAATCACAAGAATTTTTTGATATGAAAATACTACAGTTTAATACCTTAAACTTAATGCTCCGTACAGGAACATTGCCGTGTGGTTTCCGTTAGAGTAGAATAGGACCACTCCAACTCTTTCCGTGTATATCGTACAAGGTGACTAAGGGAATACATTATAAAAAATCTATCAGGCCTCCCCAACCCGTCTGGCCAGCGCGGGGAGTGTAGGCCAAATCCTCCGTCTGCCTCCGGCAGATGAGAGAGGGTTGTGCTCCTGCAGTGGAGACAAAAATAACCTGATGATGATGAATACCTTAAACTAGCAAAACGCCAGTGTATGGTTCGATGAAGGGAGCCTTAAATGATTTTTTTAACAATCTATAAAGTTTCTGGACACCAATATATCAAAGAGCTAAGTTGTGGAGTGTACAGAGCGTTTTGGCGTGAAACTTAGTCATCGCCCCCTTTTGTACATACTAATGGTAGATTCCCGCGTCTTGGTTCTCAAAGGCATATCAGAGCGCCTAATGTATTTTTGTTATTCTCTTTGTCCTTCTGCCGGACGGGTGCTACGCTATAAGAGGGTCCGCGCGGCCAGGCAAAAATGGTAGCGCCGCTCACGAAAAAGATATCTCACGAAGAAGTTATCTTTATCTCAGATTCTGTTGAACAAAAGTGCAGGGACACGTTTTATATGTATCTCGGCTCCTATGAAAGTACACAAAGTATCAATTAACTAAGTTCTTTATTTTATATGTAGCTATGCTTCTATGAAAATAAATAGTCTAGATGAGCCAAGTTCCCCATTTTGTATGTAACTATCCTTTACGAAACTACACAGTCTAGATGAGTCAAGTTCCCCATTTTATATGTAACTGTCCTTTACGAAAATACACAGTCTAGATGAGGCAAGTTCCCCATTTTATATGTAACTTTCCTTTATGAAAATACGCAGTCTCGATGAGCGAAGTTCCCCATTTTATATGTAACTATTCTTAATGAAAATCCACAGTATCGATGAGCTATGTTCCTAATTTTATATGTAGCTTTGCTACTATGAAAATACACTAAGTTGACAGTCGTGCGCGATTCGCCTAGGTGCCCCGGCAACAGGGGCCGCGCCGCGTAGGTATATTTTCATACCTAAAATACGGAGTAAAACAAGCCTGTCTGAACCCACAATTTTTTGATCGAGAACGTACTCGTATGTCAACGTTTTGTTGCGAGTTATAGCTTACAAGTAACTATATTCAAAGGTCAGTGACCCGCAAGTACCCCTAAGCCTCCGTGTGCATTAACTGAGAGGCCTATCGGCTGAAAGGTGCCACGGGGGAAACCCTCGCCGGGAATGGCCTCCGCCCTTTAGCCTTTGTGTTTTAGTGTTACTGGAAACGGTTCGTAGTTGGCTTGTATTTCATTTTGTGTTGGAATTTATGTTTTGGTAGGTACCGAGGTTTTTTTTCTTGCTGTAGTATAGAATAACAATCGGGAACATGTTTGCACAAATATCAAAACTATCGCATTTATAATATTAGTAGGATCATCATCATCATCATCAGGTGGTTTTTGTCTCCACTGCAGGAGCACAACCCTCTCTCATCTGCCGGAGACAGACGGAGGATTTAGCCTACACTCCCCGCGCTGGCCAGACGGGTTGGGGAGGCCTGATTGATGTTTTATAATGTATTCCCTTAGTCGCCTTGTACGACATCCATGGGAAGAGTTGGAGTTGAGTACTATTGTACTCTACCGGAAACCACACGGCACGGCATTAGTAGGATGTTGTGTGAATATTCTAATCTAAATGTTTCTAAATGTTTTAATTTTGTAACTACTTAATTCATCTATTACGAGTACAACCGTATGTATAGATAGCGTAGGTAATACTTAAGTAATGTTTGCCCTAGTAAAAACAATGGAATACACAAAGAAAAAAAAACATTTTTAAATCAACAAAAAAAACTTATAATAACCTTTTCCTCATAGTCCCAATTCCTGTGTATTCCCATGCTATATGAGCTCGAGGATTCTACTATAAAGAGCAAACACCGCATAATAAATGTCTCTGACCAATATGTCAGAGGATAAAAAAAAGTGCGGAACAAAAAAAATATATATATATTCTAATCTATACATATAATAAAAATGTAACTGGTCTATGTCTGTACATGGGAGATATTGTAGAAAAATTTATATGAGGGGTCTTTATAGGGCCAATAGAAGCCAAAATAATTGTTTTTAGAATTTTTGTCTGTCTGTCTCTTTGTCTTTCTGTCTGTCTGTATGTATGTTTGTTACCTCATCACGCAAAAACTACTGAAAGAAATTTGATGCAGTTTTCACAGTTGCTTTGCTGGAGGTCTAACTTAAAATCTGGTGCATGTTTCATCTTGATACGCCACTTAGAACCTGAGATAATAATAAAGTAAATTCGCGTGGGCGTCGGGGTCAGAGTCGTAGTCGGATTGAGAGTGAGTAGTCCACGCGAGCGGAGCCGCGGGCACAGCTAGTATAATATAATTTTCCACTCAGCGAGCTGGATGTCACTACTAAGTCTTTAAACATTACAAATGGACGTGATTTGAATATAATTATGTTTAAAATATATCTCAATGTAAGCATATAATAATTAATGTGTTTTAACGTTCATTATTAGAATAGGACCACTCCAACTCTTCCCATGGATGTCGTACAAGGCGACTAAGGGAATACATTATAAAACATCAATCAGGCCTCCCCAACCCGTCTGGCCAGCGCGGGGAGTGTAGGCCAAATCCTCCGTCTATCTCTGGCAGATGAGAGAGGGTTGTGCTCCTACATTGGAGACAGAAATAACCTGATGATGATGAACGTTGATTATTATACCAATTTAACTTTATAATGATGGGTGTCGTCACGGCGACTGAGGGATTGCACCAGGGACGGGCAGCAGCATTCTCATTTGTATATTAAGATCACTATTACGATCACCAATCTGCCTACCAAGCGTGGAGATTAGATTATGGCAAATCTCCCAATGGACAGCCCACCAACAGTGGCATTCTATTGGAGAGGCTTATGTCCAGCAGTGGACGTAGTAGGCTGATGATGATGAAACATTTTGAATGCGTGCCTTCCGAATAGGGCCCAGTAACTGTGTAATCCTTAATTACTTTTCCAAAAACAGTGCACTGAGTTTCCTGAATGTAGAGCTCGGTTGACATCGTTAGTGATTCAATCACGAATCTTTGCTTTTAGAGACGGTCCTATTCAGTACTCGTGCCTATGTACGAGTATGACTGAGCCTAGTCCTGTTCAGAGCTGTGACCTGTTTTTCTAGTTCTATTCTGCACTAAAGAAATTTTTATTTTTAAGTATCTGTTTGAACGGATTACCTTGTAGCGAAGCTTATTCTGTCTGTTCGGCGGATAACTCGAAAACTACTTGACCAACTAAACTGATATTTGAACTGAAGAAAACTTAAAAAAATAATACGAACCCGCACATTCTGAGTGGCATACACTTACCTTTTATTTTTTTTAAATCATCATCAGTCGACATCTTTTTTGGCGAAAAATATATTTTTTAACAAAGTACATTTATACATATATAGAGGGCATGAAACTGAAAGGGCGTATCTACAGATTTTCCAAAATATACTATATATTTATTACTATACATTTTTAGGGCGTATGTCCCTATTTTTTAGCTCTACAACATACTAAAAGGGCGTAACAGTGCTCAAGAGACCTAAGCAACATAAAAAATAAAATAAAAAAGTTATCAATGATTAACCATTTGCATTATTAAGTCCTTTCAGTTTGATGCCCTCGATATAAACTCGTATTGCTCATCCCTAACTGGTATTTGAATGTTTATCGATATTGCACACTCGGCCTCTAATAATAGGTAGGAATAACGATACGAATAATACTTTCACATTCGTCCTTGACCGTGCCATATGTCATATAGGAAATCATTTCGTGCCAGCTTGGCCCTGTGGCCCCCGCTGAGGCCCTTATTGTAATAACTGTGGCCCCATTTCGACACAATTGTCATGTAATTGGGGTTGTGTCTCAAGATGCTGTGACATTTAATGGTACCTTGTAATTCGGGAGAGTTATATTGAACTAAAGTATATGACGGTACAGGAGGCCGATACTCATTATTTTCGGTCATCTTCAGTATCAAAACTTCAAAATAATAGTTTATAATACCACTTATAGTTTTACTTATAATTTATAACATCAATTTATATGTGTTCTTCACAATACCTTATCACTAAACTAGGTAACATCTTGTCTTTCTTTGTTATCAGATCACTAATGAGATTTAATTAACAAATATTTAAAATAGTTCATGGACACTATCGAAACTTAGGGTCAGTTTCAAGGTACGAAGCGACTATCTCAAGCTCGCTCGCAACACTTGCTGTTTCCCCCTAGCCGCTGCACCGAGACTCTGCCAAAGCGCCCTGAAGCTAGCTGCAGGTATCGCTTGCGTTTCGTAGTACCCATGATGATGATAACTTGAGGACCATCTATATCTATAAAAGAAGAAACTAACTGACTGATTGGCTGACTGATTGACTGACTGACCGACCGACCGATAGCTATAAGGTTTTCTGGAAAAAATTGCGCTTAAAGCGATAAAGTCGCCGCTTGTACATTTACTTTATATTTGTATACTAACTGTTGCCCGCGACTTCGTCCGCGTGGACAACTTAACGTCAGATATTATTATGTATTTCCCGTAGGAATGGGAGGTTTTTTTCGGGATAAAAACTATCCTATGTCTTATTCCAGGACCTAACCTATACGTGTGCCAAGTTTCATCACGATCCGTCCAGGGGTTGAAGCGTGATTGAGTAACAAACATCCAAATATCCAAACTTTCGCATTTATAATATTAGTAGGATACTATGTATTCTCTGTGACTTTGTGTGTATATTCATTCGATCATTCATTCATTCATTCATTCCTTCATTCATTGCACCAGAAAAGTGGAAAGAATCCCAAATTCTATCGCAACATTAAGTAAACATACTCCTAACATATTAATGTATGTTATCGTATTGAATAACAATTCCTCTTTAAGTAAACGTGACGCCTAGTTAAATTACTTACCTACAAAGTGCTATTATAGTTCCATCAAGACCATTACGATACACCTTTCAACCGTAGTACAGCGTTCGAGGTTGTTTTTCTTACCTCATATTACTGCGCAATAAGACTATAGTGTTCAGTTAATCAGGATTAATATAGTATTTCAGTATTGATAAATGTTTCTGATGATTTAAAAAATATGCCAGGTGTTTATTGTGGATTCTTTCCCCGCATATATTGCTTAGGAAGTTTACACTGCTATGGAGATCCACCGCACGGACCATACATTTTTCATTAGTGCGTGTGATTAATTAATGGTGTGGTCCTTGCATCGTATACGCATACCAGTCTAAACGCCCTTGTAGACTCTTGGACATACCTCATTCAAATAATCGTCTACTTTATTAGCCTATTACTGTAATTCTTAAACTTTCTGCCCGTCATATTTTAGATTTCCTCTTGTAATTTATTGTAGAAGCGTATATATTTCATTGAGCGGTTTACTGGCCTTAAATGCTAGGTTTAATTATGGTAATACAAGTTTATTTTTATTACAAAAGTATCATAAGGTATGAAACGTTATCTCGGCCGCAGGCCTATTAAACCGTTCATTCTTTCAGCGCTATTCGCGTGTTTTGCATTTAATTGTACCCTTGAGATGGTAGGTCTATTACGATTTTAATTCTCTGCTATTCTTAGGTTATCTAATTATATCGTCGTTTAGGTTTTTATACACCACCGCTGGAGTCCTCCTAGGTTTTGCTGAAGGAATGGAAGACGATGCACCACAAATAATATAATTGTAGTTTAGGGTGTCGCCACCTCTTGTTACCTATGATTTACTCAAGGATTTTTTTACGTGCTTACGCAGTCGAAAGAAAATAATGATGCCTTTGTCAGCATACTTTCACTACCGAGAGTGTGTACTTAAGTCAGTTCGCAGTTTCTCAAAATAGGGACGATATTGACAGATGATCAACTTCGCATTCTTTTTGATATAGTTTTTTGGTTGTGGCATTGATTGCGGGAATATGTGAGTGTGTTTTGGTTGAAAGGAATATAGTCCAAATCGTGACAGTCAATATGTTCAATTATTATAGAATAGAAATGCACATATTATAAGTTGAACAGATACTTTGATAAATGAGGTTGCGAGGTCTAAGTTATACAATGGCCGGAAAGCGTTATTCAATCGGCCAGTTTAAATATTGAGTAAATACGATCTAATTAATAATAGTGTCGGGAGAGCGTTTCTCGGACTGACCAGCTTGGAGACTCAGTAAGTACTGTTTTAACCAACGATCTCTATGTACTACTAGATGAAGCGTTCTAAACAATCGCTCTGTTCCACGCAAGTAGCCACAACTCTTTCACATTCACAATGAAACTTGTGCAGTTACTACTCAGAACATTTAATTATTTACTAAATATTTACATTATTTAACCGTAGCGTCAATATTAAGTAATAATTAAATGTTCTGCGTAGTAACTGCACAAGTTTCATTGTGAATGTGAAAGAGTTGTGGCTACTTGCGTGGAACAGAGCGATTGTTTGGAACGCTCCATCTAGTAGTACATAGAGATCGTTGGTTAAAACAGACTTACTTCAATGTACAGATTCGCTTTTCTTTTGTTTTTCTGTTGTTTTATTATATGTATATAGACTACCTTTTAGTTGGGACTTCGCTCATTCATTCGTTCACTCTGTCGTTCATTTATTCGTTCACACATTCATTTAGACAAAGTTTATTCATTTAGACAGCAGATCCTATTTGGAACACTCAGTTTTAATTAATCTCTCTGATGGGCAGCATTTAACTCCGTATACTGCGATCAAAGAGTGGTGATTAGGGAATACCCTGCTATTATTTTCAGAGAATTTAATTTCAGTCCAGCAGTGAATTTAATTTTACCCCCATCAGTATCCGTCCAGTAGTTTTTGCGTCATGCCCCTAACCCATACAAACAAACAGTCAGTGACAGATATACATTTATCGGATTCTATAGGGCATCAATTAAAGAAGCAGCCCTAGGTTATTTGTATTTTGGGTTTATTCAGTTTTAGCGATATTTAGTGTGTAACGATCACCACAGTATTCGTTAATGTTTGTGAATAGAACCGATTTATCGATAATTAAAAAAAAGGTGATCCAAAATCGAAAAGTTGAGTATTCGATCTAAAATTTCTGATACAGGGGTTTTTGGGGTCGCTGATTACAAATCTGTGATTGAAAATGCAAAATTATTTAAATAATTTAAATTTAATTTAATTTAAAATTGTTTAAATATGAATAAACAATTATTAAATAAAACATTTTTTCAATATTGGACAAGCTGCATATGGTTATACCGGTTTTTTGGGTCGCTGATTACGAATCTTGTACTATAATTGCAAAATTCTTTTATTTAAACAATTTATGAATAATCTTGGACAAGTTGCAAATGGTGATATTGTTTTTTAGGGTCAAGTAAGTCGATTTGTATAACATTCAATCAGAATGACATTAATTTTATTTGTGAAAAATAGACGAAATTCAATAAATTTAGAAATCAATTGATCATAATCTGATTCGTATGCGCCTTGGCTAGCGCATTTCCCCGCTGTATGGCGAGGCTTATCATGCCTTTAAATTGGTCATTTGTCGCCTCGACCTGAAATATATGTATACTAGCAGTTGCCCGCGACATCGTTCGCGTGGATAAGTTACGTATGGTGCGTATTTTAAGGACCCGCAGAGAGCCGACATGACAGTTGACAGCTTTCACAAATCGTCGTTTTTCTCATATTATAAACAGAACTTTCCGGATCATTATTGTTTTCTTCATAGTTCATTTATTAAAATTAAATATATTCTAGAACATTCTGGAAAATATCTGGAATATTATAGATAAGTTATCAATCACTCACAAACGCACTTAACGCCATTCAGCACGATCTCGAGTTTATATGAGCCGTACAGTGTGTTAGAAAAGGATAGAAGTATCCCATCACACGTTTTTACCATTCACTTCCACCCACTTCCATCCACCGTAATCAAACTCCCTTACTTGTAAGTGCAGACCAAGGGCTATCTACTGCAACTGGGTGGCAGTGGATGGTTATGGAGAAAAGGCTGGACATAAATACACACACTTTCCTTTTATATATATAATAGACTAGCTGGTGCCCGCGACTTCGTCTGCGCACTATTAGTATTTCGAGTAGCTTTTTTGTAGGATTATTTAAGATAAACATTTCCATCATACATTACATATGTGTAACTCTAGCAGTTTTGGCAGCGCACGCCAGAATAGATCGCAGATGGTAGATTTTTTCCTACTTACTTGATATTTTGGACAATTCACACAATATCTTTATAAATTGTAGCCTATGTGTAATTCTGATATATAAGCTATATTATTGTAAAGTTTCATTAAAATCCATTCAGTAGTTTTTACGTGAAAGAGAAACAAACATCCATCCATACTGACAAACTTTCGCGTTTATAATATTAATAGGATAGATATGTTTTTCGAGCTTTAAACTTTATTGCTATAAAATTTCCAAAGGCGTCTTTAGTGCTTTTTCCTTTCCTCTATCAATAAATATATTATGTTCATATATTATTTATGTCTACATTCGAGGTTGCCAAACGAGAGAGTTGGCATTCGTTAGAATGCGACGTTAGAATCCTTACAAGTTTTTAATCAAACATTCATGAATGACTAAGAATTCCATTCTATTCCCTCGGATATATACGAGTATAGGGACCGTCGTTCGAGGCTCAAGTTCATTGCAATTTAGACTCGCATCACAATAGTAATCTATACCGTATTTAATAAAATACGGTATAGATTTTTTTTTTGTAATTTATTCAGGATCATCATCATCAGGTTATTTTTGTTTTGCTCCACTGCAAGAGCACAACCCTCTCTCATCTGCCGGAGACAGACGGAGGATTTGGCCTACACTCCCCGCGCTGGCCAGACGGGTTGGGGAGGCCTGATTGATGTTTTATAATGTATTTCCCTTAGTCGCCTTGTACGACATCCACGGGAAGAGTTGGAGTGGTCCTATTCTACTCTACCGGAAACCACACGGCAATTATTCAGGATAACAACAGCTATATTCTAAAATTAATTCTAACTTAAATTTACTACACAAAAAGCATATTATAGTTATCCACATTTTATAGTAATCGAGTGGGATAATGCTAGGTCACTGTAAAGAATATTAATATCTAGATGACAATATTCTGGGTCAATAAATAAATAAATGAATTTATTTATCAACTCAGTATCATAGCGTCTCTTTCATGCATTGAGCATTTTTTCTTACGCTCACTATCGAATGTACGCTTTTTTGAGATCCTTCCGGTTATTGTTTACACGGATGGCATAACTTTTACTGATATTTTTTTGTACAATGTATTAATTTTCAAGTCGGTTTACTTTCCCGTTCTGTTTTCTATTCAATGACAATAGAGATAAATCTTAAATTTCTAGTCTTTTATCTGAACCAAAATTGAGGTTTATCTGTACAAGACGAGTTCGCAACAAATAAGTTATCTACTTTTACAGTTTATTATTATAGCATATACCGACATATAATTAAGGTACATTTCAGATTTAAAAAATATTTAGTTTGAAACTAAATTTCTATCTCTAATCTGCAGTGAAAAACACTGAATACTGCTTGGAATTGAGCTCATTTGCGATTATTCGCGATCATTCGCGACAGTCTCGACAGGTGATGCCTTCAAAATGTCAAGTATTCTCATAAGAGACTAACAAATTAGAAATTCAACAAAGACATTATTAATGTGAGTGAATATGATTACTTTTATATTTTGACAAGCACAACTTTGGACATTTCCTACTGAAGATTTTGTTCAGAATTCATTGTCTAGTCTAAACATTAGATCACTGATTATAGTGTAATGGAAATAGATATCTCATAATAGTGTTATTTGTCGTCATTATGCATATTTTCATAAATCGTAGTTATATAACATGAACGACGTAATTCCGTGACCAAATGGACTGATGCAATCACAGTGGTATTTTAATGTAATATGTTTGTCCTGTGTCATTGTATGGCTATTATAATAGTGAGCTCGCATCGCACCTGTACACGACATACACGAAGGCATACCATATTCGTATATGTATATAATTTAACCCATAATATCTACACTAATATTATAAAGAGGAAAGATTTCTATGTTTGTAACGAATAAACTCAGAAACTACTGGACGAATTCCCCAGGCATCAGAAGCAATGTAATCAACAATAACACTTTCAGAATTAAATATAAGAAATATCTAGTAAACTCATTAACGTAACCTCAATCCTTTTGTGCTAATATCAAAATTAAAAACTTTGTAATTTGCTTCGCTAGTCACCATTGCTTAGTGATATTTAGTATTCTCTGCAATAGATGTGTATAAAGTAAAGCTATTTCTGCCAACAAACTGTGTTATACAGTTTGTCGGAGTTATTGTCTTTATATTTTTTGGAGAGATGAATAAATGATTTTGTTATTATTATTATTTTTATTATTAAAACTTCTTTCACCATTAGAATGCTACGTCATCCCTGAGTAACGTAGGCTATATTTATTACTATAAAAAAATGGGGATTCCTATTAAATCTCAATATTATAACCTAAGGTGTAAAAAATTTGCCATAAAATGTCTCATATCGCATGCGCTGCGGATCTATTGATGATAGAACCTTCGCGTATCCTGAAAATATTTGCAGGAGTCGGAGCTGGAGCTGACGCGGGAGGGGGAAGGGGGACGGGAATTAACGCTTAATAAGTTTCAACTTTATTTAATTCTCTAGTCCACGCGAGCGGAGCCGCGGGCACAGCTAGTAATAAATAAAAAAACGGACAAAGCCAGAGCGAGACTTAAGTATGGGCAATGTGATTCGCATTCCAGACAAATTCTCTTTAATCATTTTAATTAAGTTAAAATCTAGAACAGTTTCGAAAATTAATTTATCTAGCGCGCCTATCATATACCACATTCTGAGCAATTTGGTGATGGAACCTTTACCATCAAATGTGTGAATTTATTCCATACAATCCTATTTATCAACTTAGCTGCCATCGCTCCGGTATGTGGGTGTCTTAATAGCAAAGCTATCAAGTATATCATGTAGTCCCTGAGTTCATCCCACGTACGCTTGTCAGCCAGACACTAATCAGACAGTCGCTAGACGGCCAAGCCTGCTCGAAAATCACATTTAACAGCTGCATTTACCTGAAAAAGTTTTGCGTCGTTATTTATTATAATCAGCCTATATAAGCCCGGTTCTATATAGAGTGGGTACAATAAAATAGAGCAGCTGCGTTTAAAAAAAGGATTGTGTAAAAATTTCCATCCGTTTTTGAAAGTCAAGTCAAAATAATTTATTACACTTGATACATGCAACGATCTCTATGTACCAGATGGAGCGTTCTAAACAATCGCTCTGTTCCACGCAAGTAGCCACAACTCTTTCACATTCACAATGAAACTTGTGCAGTTACTATGCAGAACATTTAATTATTACTAAATATTGACGCTACGGTTAAATAATGTCAATATTTAGTAAATAATTAAATGTTCTGAGTAGTAACTGCACAAGTTTCATTGTTGGGTACATGTACACACGTAATTATTATTCCTAGGTGTTAGCGCTGTGAAGAAGAAATGGCGCAACAAACTTTAAGCAACACATATGAATAATAACTGTTCAAAAATTCAAATTTAAGCAAGACTAAATTCAATTGTTGAATATTACATAGTATATGGTAACGATTCTCTTTACTTAAGAAGCGGTTCCCGCGTTTTCTGGAGAAGTGTTGTAAATAAATAATAATAAATAAATATGTCAGACATTCACACCAATTATCCAGTCCCAAACTAGGCAGAGCCTGTGGTTTGGTTACTAGACAACGGATAGACATACTTAAATAAATATATAAACATCCCAGACTTGGGTACAAACATTCATATTCATCATACGAACATTTGCCCCTAGCGGGATTCGAACCCGCAACCACCGCCGTGGTAATCCGAGAGCCATCCCGTTCCGCCACGGAGGTAGTCAGTCGGAGGTTGTGTATTTGTTTTTCGAAAATAATGTATACTTCGATCTTTGGTGTTTAGTAATGATATTATATTATGCAAGAAATGTATCTGCGTGTAGTGTACACACAATTTTACTGTGAAGGAAATATAAATAAACGTGACTAAGGTGATCTTCTTATAACAGAGAACTTTCTAACGTCAAACCTTACTAAAGCTTACTATCAACTTTAGTAAAAGCAAATCTGGAATGAAGTGAGAAAACTATGTAAGACTGGCTCAAAAGGACTTAGCTTCCAGAGCCGTAAAACACATTAAATAAAGTAAATAATCTCTTTTCCTAATCATTATTTCCAGACTGTATAATGTCATTCAAAAATAACTACACAATTTTTTTTATTAAAATAGTAAACGCTACAGTAGTCGCTACCCAGTAATAATTATTGTGAGAAACACTACCCTCCTGCTATAGTAACCAATACAATTAATTATTAGACGAATTAGATTAATATCTCAATTCCCCAGGCATTTAGTCATGTCGTCGTAATAACAATTAAGCTTGTGGTACAATCAATAAGTTTGCATCCATTGCAATCCATCTCAGTAGACCCCAGTTAATCAAACAGATAACTTATACACTGGTAACTGCGCTGTAAAACACACACACATACATTCAAACATACATCTACTCTCCCACTTATTATGAAAAATTTATACAAATACGACTTAGATTATTTCCTCCCTAACTTCAAATTGTATAAACAATTATAACTTCTTAATATTTGTTAGTAGTTTTCTTCCCTCTATGTTAATATGAATTCGTAGCATGTAAAATTACGAACTTTATAGTGTCTTATACATTACATTATAAAACATCAATCAGGCCTCCCCAACCCGTCTGGCCAGCGCGGGGAGTGTAGGCCAAATCCTCCGTCTGTCTCCGGCAGATGAGAGAGGGTTGTGCTCCTGCAGTGGAGACATAAATAACCTGATGATGAATGTCTTATGTTTATGTATTAGTTGTTTGTTTTATCAAACGGACATGCTGTAAAGTTTGTGGAAATAAAAATATATAATTTGGGGACCAGGCTCGGCTCCATATCGACGCAAAAAATCCTAAACGCTGTAACCGACATCAATGTAAATTTTTTGTTATTACAAATTCGAAATCAAAAAACAAACCTACGTCGAACGTCTCTTACGGGACCCAGACCATTCGACGTAAAAAAAAAACGAATTCCGAATTTGCAATATAAATTTTCATATCGATGTGGGTTATAGCGTTTATGCTTTTTTGCGTCGATATGGAGCCGAGTCTGGTCACCAATTTATTTTTATTACATGCAAACTTTACAGCATGTCCATTTGATAAAAAAATATATAAGAAATGAAATGTAAGTTTTTATTTCGGAAAACAATGATCCACAATTTAGTATGCAACTTAAGACAAACTATATTAGTATCAAACTATTAATGTTCCAAAAATATATATGTCTGTCGATTTTTTAAATCCATGGGATCTTTATATCCATTAAACTTTTAATTACTGCATCGCATTCAAAATTCCCTATCGTCCAGACGTAATACCTCCCTGGACACCGCGACCGCGTCTGTGGTTGGGCCGACAACGCGGCAGATGGGCGACACGCGCGCTCTTGGCGGTCGCGTTAATCGCGCGCGATATATTTCGGGAAATCGGTCGGTAATATCGCGTACCGCGCCAGTGTGACTAGGTTCTGTAAATTGTTTTGTTGTGTTTTATCTACTCAATACTAATTGTAATAAAGAGGTGACGTTTTAGTGTTTAAGCTTAATGTCCGGAATATAGTATTAATTTTTTAATTAATCCGATATCGAATATTCTTTCCACGTGTATCAAAGATCTCTATGGGGCGTTCCAAACAAGCGCTCTGTTCCACGCAACTGCAGCTTCGGGAGCCGCAACTCGGTTACATTCAGAATGAAACTTGTGCAGTTACTACGCAGAACATTTAATTATTACTAAATATTGACGCTACTGTTAAATAGCGTTAATATTCAGTAAATAATTATATATTCTGCGTAGTAACTGCACAAGTTTCAAAGTGAATGTGAACAAGTTGCAGCTCCTTGCGTGGAACAGAGCGATTGTTTGGCACGCTCCATCTAGTAGTATATAGAGATCGTTGACGTGTATGAGTTATAGTATATAGAAAATAGTGGGTTCTTAGGGAGATGTAATAAAGGAAAGAAAGAATTATAGAAAATTAGCTGCTGCCAGCGACTTCGTCCGCGTGGACAACAAATTATTATGTATTTCCCGTAGGAATGGGATGTTTTTTCGGGATAAAAACTATCCTATGTCCTATTCCAGGATCTATTCTATATATGTGCCAAGTTTCATCACGATCCGTCCAGTGGTTGAAGCGTGACTGAGTAACAAACATCCAAATATCCAAACTTTCTCATTTATAATATTAGTAGGATAACTCGATCTTTTAGAAAATTAATGTATTTTGGGGTCTTTCTTCATATTTGTTAAGTTAAAACTTCAAAATAATAAAAATCTGGGGCCTACTACATCATTACGGATAATATCCTACTGTCGAACTACTAACTCATTTTATACTCTCTAACAAGTCATGTATCATATTCTGATATGCGTTAGATTTCTTATTATTCTGATAATTAAATGCCAAACGCTTATCCGATGCTTACAGAGTAGTCCCCCCCCCCCCCCACTTTTTTAAATGACTTGTCGTGACTGTTTTCGCGCGCAGTGAACGGAAAGTTCTAGTAAGGTTTCGTGATCGTTCGTCAATTCATGGGTGATGTGAGCGGTTACTTATGAATAATACAAATACAAGTAATAAAAATGGCTTAAAACAGAATTTTAGTATATCAAGATAATAGGAATGATTCAGTAGGCGAATACTACACTGACAGCTTCGATTTAAAAAAAAATAGCTACAAAATTAATGCTCTTTTTGTCAGTCAGCTGATGCCTAAGCTGGCGAAATATAGCTTATGGTTGCCATAAGCTATAAAATGCTCCATAGTATGTAATGCACCTAACACCGATATACCCCTGCTATAGATCTGTTAAGCTATAAAAAGGCTGCATATTTCGCTAGTGCAAGCGAGTGTAGTTTTAAATTATCGTCCGACAAGCCGTGTGACGCGATCCCGGCGTGTGCACCCGACCTCTAGATTTAGTATTGTATTGTTTCTGCTTGTACTGTATGTGTTTTGTTGCAGCCAATAAATGATTATTCTATTCTATTCTAGTGTGCTGGTTAGGCATCGGCTGTCAGAAAAAAGGGCACTAATTTTATAGCCGTTTTTTTTTAAATCGAAGCTGTCAATGTCTTATGCCTACCGAATCGTTCCTATTGTGATAGACTAAAATTCTGTCGTACGTTATTTTTATTATTCATAACCACCATCACCCACGAATTCGCAACGATCACAAAACCTTACTAAGAATTTCCGTTCTCTGCGCGCGAAAATCTTGGGTGGACTGTTTTTCCGATCTGTCGCAAAATATTAATATTGTAGAGCAAAATATCTTTTATGATATATATAGTACAATAACTTCAAATCCCCGTACAAGATCTGTATTTTGTAATAAATCCGGGCAGAATTATCTTTTTGTCAAGGGAATTTACCTTACTGCCTCCGGGCAGGCTGACAAAAACACGCTTATCGCCCCCTCGCTTCGCCGGTACATGCGCCTCCCTCAACGAGAAGATTAGCAACAGGCGACCAGCTGCGACTGGGGACCTTGGGGTTCAGGGGTCAGAGAGGGAACTAACAAATTATAGGTTTATCTACAAAAGCTAATGCTGAAACTAATAGCTACTCTGCTGTCATAGATTTACGACATTAAGTGGTTATTCTTTGAGACTTTCTTGTAGCATTGCGGTCCAGATTAATATTCTGCTGTAAGTACATATTACTTAATAGCTAAATACAACATTTAGAGTTCAATCAATTGAATGCTCATGTACTCTGTACTCATGTACTCTGCTGCACTACAAAAAATACACATATATGTCGTAGGTTCCTGGTTCCGCCGAAAATGTGGTCTCCCAAATTGAGTATAAGACCGTTTGAAGTTAACACGTTTACTGGCTTCAATGACACTACATCATCAAATAACGATTTTAGAAGGCAGACGTTCCGTCAGCGCGTGCTCGCGACGATAGCCGAACAAAACCGAACGGCGCGCCGAACACGCACTGTGCCTTCAAATTAGCTCCTCTTTTATTATTTCGCCGACATATACAATAAAAAGTACTTAGCTTACAGATAGGCGATCTTATCACTCGATTTTTAGATTTAAAAACATTGAGAAACTTCAGAATTATCTACAGTTGTATCTAGTTGTATGTATGGTATGTGATTTCAGTTAAATTGGCTGAAATTTTGATATGCTTTAGACCTGGGGCTCGTCAGACTAGATAATAATGTTCACCATGGGTATATAAAAGCATCGTTTCAAAGGTTATATTTTGTTTACCAGCCTGTAACTAGATGTCGCTGTGTGTATCGTCACACTTTCCTAAAACGCGGTGTTAAGATTTTTTAACAATTAATTGTTATAAAAGTGTTGTGTAATAAAGTTGCCTTTCGTCTTGGAATGGTTCAGTCATTTGGTAGACAGCGACTGTACGTCGGTAACTCACTGATTAATTCGGATCACGGTTGCGATGAACTAAGCATATTAAATAAGCCCTAACAATAGGTGGGTACTTAAAAGAATTCTGCAGACGGGCGAAGGTCTTTTTTGCAATACCTTTGACTTTCTTAAAATATTCCTTCATCTTAATAAAAGTGTTTTCGTGCAT
Source organism: Esperia sulphurella (assembly GCA_947086405.1). Taxonomy (NCBI): domain Eukaryota; kingdom Metazoa; phylum Arthropoda; class Insecta; order Lepidoptera; family Oecophoridae; genus Esperia; species Esperia sulphurella. Next base: position 2,025,865 of record OX352271.1, on the reverse strand, counting down.
ATGAAGTACATTATACATTCCAGTTTCGCGACTTCATTCGAGTGGAATTTTTGTTCCATCGGAGGTGAAAATTAGGAAATCCTTTCGACTGGTTGTGTCATTTGTTGAAACTCTATTTTTTTCTCCGACTTATCCATCTAAGATTGTTTTACTTTCGACCATATAAAGAAGGTTCGTAGTTAAAAAAAAATTACTTTTCTAAAAAAAATTCTATACCTATAAAAAAAATTCAAAACCTTTGTTCGTCCGTCCGTCGTTCGAAACGTAAGACGAGTGGGCAGAGAGAGGGAAGTGGGGGAGGAAGAGAGCGGAGACACATATATCAGTGGTCTGCGCTTGCAAAAGTCGCGGACACAGTTAATATATTATAAATCCGACAGCGAGTTTCTATGTTTCTAGTGTTCATGAAATTTTGCTATTCTATAGCATGTGCCACGAAGATGAACATAGTCCAATTTTTACCATGGGAAAACTTCCCGCGGGCTACAGCTAGTGATATATTTACTAATACTAATTACTTATTGTATATATAAATAAATAAATAAATATCTCACACATTCACACCAATTATCCAGTCCCAAACTAGGCAGAGCCTGTGGTATGGTTAATATTCTTAATATCTGTATTACAAAGGCTATATTTTGGCGCAGGTAATTCACTCGATTGCAAACCTCCTTCAAGTCGTGAGTTCAATTATAATTTATGAATATCAGTTTCAGATTCAAACTTCGCGTGACCGAAAAACGCGAGCTTGTGAATATAATTCAAAATGGCGGCTACTTTTTCCGTAATCCTGTTATGTTTTCTTGCATGCTTGGCTGTTACATTATGATTAGCGATTTAACGACTATCGCTGAATCACCATATTTACTCAAGACGCGCCACGGGCAAAAGGCAGTATAGATAAAAAATATCTATACATAAATTTTGTATTATCTTATTGTTGTACTAGCTGTTACCCTGGTGAATATTCGAGCGTTTCCACCGCTTTGATTACCGCAACCCCAAAAAGTTGATGAAAAAATATATATTTAATTAAATATTACATTTATTTTGCCGTGTGGTTTCCGGTAGAGTAGAATAGGACCACTCCAACTCTTCCCGTGGATGTCGTACAAGGCGACTAAGGGAATACATTATATAACATCAATTAGGCCTCCCCAACCCGTCTGACCAGCGCGGGGAGTGTAGGCCAAATTCTCCGTCTGTCTCCGGCAGATGAGAGAGGGTTGTACTCCTGCAGTGGAGACAAAAATAACCTGATGATGATGATGATGAAACATTACATTAATAAAGAATCTGTGATAGGACCAAAAACTACTTGTATAACAGAAACGATGAACTGGTGTTGTCTCTTCAACTTACGAAGGTGTTGAACGGTTGAAACGCTCGAATTAGTTGTTACCCGGGTGAATATTTTGAGCGTTTCAAGGAGAGAATGCGCTTGTCGCGCTCTATCCTTAATTAGTTAGTACTCCAGAACTGCACGGTAAGCAACATGAGCTTTTTCATACCATAGGAAATATAATTTCCTCTTATAGATATGACTATAATAATAAATAACGAAGAAAAAAATATTAAAGAAGAGTTATAGATCTATCTATACATACATACTGCTCACGCCTTGGTCCCAGAGGAGTAGGCAGACTGCGCGATCCTGACACACCTCACTAGCCTTACGTTTTCACGCACCTCCTTTTATTCTTCTCACTGCGGACCTCAGCCTTTTGAGGACGTTACTAATTTGATTTTTGAACGTCCTCCTAGAACGACCTTTAGCTGTTTCCTTCCACATTCGCATTGTGAATTTCTTTTTTCAGTCATACGCTCTAATGTCCAAACCAACGCAACATACCTACTCTTCTCTACCTTCGAACTATCCATACAGGAGAAAATCCTAGTTTGGGAGTCGTAGTGTACAAGTATGTAGCTATATGTATATCATCATCATCATCAGGTTATTTTTGTCTCCACTGCAGGAGCACAACCCTCTCTCACCTGCCGGAGACAGACGGAGGATTCCGCCTACACTCCCCGCCCTGGCCAAACGGGTTAGGGAGGCCTGACTGATGTTTTATAATGTAAATATTTCATATGTATATATGAAGTATTTACCTATTATTAATAATAACGAAGAAAAACATGACAAGAAGTCCAATGTACTTAGGGGAAAAGAAAATATCAACAAAACCTTATTGAGTCCGATACGTCATTGTGTATTAAAAATCAAATCCCGAGATATTTAAACAGAATCCCTCGTCCATATAATCTCGAATTCCCTTTATATCTCGTACCGTAAGAAATATAGCAAACAAAGTACGACATTAAGGATTTATAGGGTATCGCTCGGCGAATTCTCAGCTTAACTGTTCCTAATGCAAGGTGCCTGCTCCATTTTATCCCTCACTAAATGCCTTGTCTTCGGGAATCGGAGTATTAGGGAATAAATAAACTGAGCTGAATGATAAACGGATAGACTAGAGATTTTACATTACCTAAGTAAAGTATATAAATAGCAGTAAAACTACATGTTGTGATTGAGTGTGAAGCCTACAGTGTGGCTAAGTACAAACAGTTAACATTAGTAAGTAAGGTGTGAAGCCTACAGCAAAGAACACTTAATATTGCTACGTAAAGAAGCGACACTCACCTCCCCCGCCAGTTTAACCTCGCATGCAAAATAGAGCATCGTTGGCAGTACCCACTACTGGGCTTTCGATCGGCCGGCGGCACCGAGAGATACACGCTATAAGTTAGAAAGATAAGCGTTTGTGTTGTTGACGTATAACGTTGTCCCTCTCTCGATCGACTGTGTTCTAGGTGCAGCAGCCCTGTAATTTATGCACACACACACACAAACGTGTACAGATAGGCAGGCGCACCTGCCTATCTGTACACGTTTGTAGTAATAGTAGTGGTTAATCTGTTCACCTGTGTAGAGTGCCGGGCGTGTGCCTCTACAGTGTGGCTGAACTAACAATACATATAGTGATTGAGTGTGAAGCGTACAGTGTGGCTGAACTAACTATACATGTAGTGATTGAGTGTGAAGCGTACAGTGTGGCTGAACTAACTATACATGTAGTGATTGAGTGTGAAGCGTACAGTGTGGCTGAACTAACTATACATGTAGTGATTGAGTGTGAAGCGTACAGTGTGGCTGAACTCTAAACTATACATGTAGTAATTAAGTGTGAAGCGTACAGTGTGGCTGAACTAACTAAACATGTAGTGATTGAGTGTGAAGCGTACAGTGTGGCTGAACTAACTATACATGTAGTGATTGAGTGTGAAGCGTACAGTGTGGCTTAACTCTAAACTATACATGTAGTAATTGAGTGTGAAGCGTACAGTGTGGCTGGCACTAAAAGTTGACATGTGTGATCAGGTGTGAAGCGTACAGTGTGGCTGAGCATTAACAGTTAACATGAAGTATTTGTTTAATTTGCCATAAATTACATGTCATTTACATAGGTGGAATGTTATAACTTATAATTTAGTGGGTTTCATGTAAATTTATACAAAGGGTTGTATACCCTGCAAACGATTTCTACTTATAGTAATTTATACTTAATTAATATATAGTTTTGATAACTATAATATATTGGTATATGAAATCGGTAAATGTTAACAGGCGACGTAAAATGTGACATCAATAGTTATTTTAATTTTAAAATAAGGTTCTGAAAATAAAAAAAATAGTATCCAGGGATAAATAATCCAAATTTTTATCCAACACAATTTTCTTATTTCTCAAACATTGGCCGTTACTAAAATTTTTGCATAACAACAGGTAGGAAAAGCTGGTTGATTTAAAAAAATGGGGTTTACAGTACAGAGTTATGTTAACACTTTTCACCCTGTATACCTAACTTAGGTATGTAAGTATATTTTTAGTCACTGATCAAAAATGTTCCTTGGGAATGTCAAAAGTTATATATATATACACTAATCATATTCTTGCCGTGTGGTTTCCGGTAGAGTAGAATAGCACCACTCCAACTCTTCCCGTGGATGTCGTACAAGGCGACTAAGGGAATACATTATAAAACATCAATCAGGCCTCCCCAACCCGTCTGGCCAGCGCGGGGAGTGTAGGCCAAATCCTCCGTCTGTCTCCGGCAGATGAGAGAGGGTTGTGCTCCTGCAGTGGTCCTATTCTACACTACCGGAAACGACAGGGCATGAAGTTTATTGCACCGTTTCTTCTTCACAGCGCTAACACCTAGGAAGCGGTAGTCGATAAAAAAATAATGACGTGTATAAATGTACCAAGTGTACTCATATGCAATAAATGGTTTTGACTTTAACTTTGACGTTGTAAGACATCAAAATGTATAGATGTCTAAACTACGAACAGCTATATTGTACTTTATAAACATGACGGTGAAGTACATTTTCCTCGCAAGTGTAATGCGATGCTCATACAAGCACTTGAAAGCATCGAGTGCGCTCCACTCTAACTAACCGATATACTTGAACATACTTACCTACATTACGGATTTATTTTCTCATGTATAGTTAGTTAATTTTTAAGTTTTAAGTTTTTACTCAGTTAATTTTTAAGGTTCCGACCCGAAGGGTCAAAACAGAGAACTATTTGGCATCCACATGCATTTGCCAGCGAAGTGTCAAGAAAAATTCCTTCATCATCATCAGCCGAAATACGTCCACTGCTGAATCTAGGACTCCCCAATAGAATGCATCTTTAGTGGGCTATCCGTTTGGGGATATACCATAATCACCCATGCTTGGCAGGTGGATTGGTGATCGCCTGACCTTAGTGTATATTAAGGAGAAAGCTGCCATCCACCCTCGTGCTATCCCTGAGTCGCCTTGACCACACCCACGAGAAGATTGGGGGTGGCCCTGTTCTAAACCGGAAATCTCACGACTAGAAAAGAAAAGATAGTATTTTGAACAAAAAAATTTAACTTACGCAAAAATAAAACACAACAGAATGAATAGGTAAATCTTCTTAACAGTTTTTCGAGTGATTTTTATGAAAAATTATAATATGATCAACATAAACAGCCAATATAACAACCTCGTTTCCTCGAACTTCCCGGTGTAGTCTACTCGGTGTCGGAGATCTCGGCGCTATACTTTTCACTCGCTTCGCTACTCGCCTCGCCACGTGCCCTTCCACTCGCTTCTCACTTTCTCGAATATGTAAACTGACCAATAGGAGTGACAATATACAAACTCGTTTATTCGAACTCCTAGGTCCTGGGTGTAATTCCCGCCTCCTTACCAATCTCCTTCCGTCACTCCTCTAAGCGAGGATCAACAGAGCTACACGAACACATAAGCACCTACCAGTGAAGGTTGGGCAAGTCCCAAGGACTGAATCTACGCTACCTTCGGCCCCAGGCAAATTAAATTAAAGAAGTAAAGAGTCAAAGTAGGGAAAGAGTTCCCACTTCCCCTCTAGCAAACAAGCGGTATGAGTCGATTTTGATATACTTGGTCTTCTCATTTCACTTTCCACTACCCTCGCCACTCTCCTCGCTACTCTCACGAGTATATAAATGGGTCAGTAGGATTGACCACGCGAGCTCCGACGAGCCGATATAGGACGGAGTTAATTGCATGGAAAAATTGTGCTGCACCTGGAATGCACTTGTTAACTGGGACTAGTTCTTGTTTAACACTTTTAGGGTTCTCAAACAAAATTGGGAAATTAAGCTTCCGTCCGTCAGCTACGGACGTAGCTGAATACAACCTTTTAAAATGTCTCGTATTTACCTAGCCGATACATTGTCGATTGTTATAAGTATTTTGTAAGGTCGACCACAACTCAGGTTATACTCAGGATAGAGATCTGGAGCCTCTGATACAGGGCGATATAGTTTAGGCTCCAGTACCACATATTTACACTTTTAACTATTCCTTAATTAATTTAAATTACTGTAATTTTATGTAAATTTTGTCTTATGTGAACTTACTGCTTAAATAAAGTTTATTATCATTATTATACAAACCCAAAGCAAAATATCAATTATTACTGTTGCGCAAAATGTCGTGATTCGTCTGCGTTAGGCGTTAATCTGGATTCAAAATGTAACACATGGTTTCGCGGACAGTTATTTTGAGACATTTAAGTATATATAGATTTACTTATTTCCGGCGGGTGGCGACAACCCTATATAGCGTACTGCCACTACCATAGATATGTTAAAAGTAAGAGAGCAATTTCTGCCAACAACACTAGCCATGCTCTGTTTTCCAGGCGACGTGAAACTGGCGGGGAAGGGGGGCGGGGGGGGGGGGTGAGTATCACTTCTAACCTAGTAATATTTAGTATTCTCTGACTGTACTAAGAGTTAAGAACGACTAAACTTTGCTTCAGCTTTATTTGTATAAAGTTTGCACCGCAACTCGCCTCGCAAGCGCAATGCGGCCGCGTGCATTTTAATTTCTACGCCTTCATTTCTTGAAAATTGAACTGAATTTATTTCTGTTTAGTTTGTTTCTAGACTTATTTCAAGATTTGTACAAAACAGTAACCAATTATCAACACAGGCTACTAGTGCACTGGTAAAATGTGCATGGATATTGAAATCTTATAAATAAAATCGTAAACTTCGCGTGTCTGTACATTGAAGATATTTATAAAAAAAAGAATTGGGGGGTCTAAGGTTAAGCAACAGAACACATTTCGATCATTTTTGAAATTTTTGTCTGTTTGTCTGTTTGTCTGTTTGTCTGTGAGTTTGTGCACGCATCACTTAAAAACTACTGAACGGATTTTGATGGACTTTTCACAAAAACATGGTGCTTAACTTAACTTAACATTTAGTCTTTATTTCATCGCAATCGGCTAACTCAATCAAAAGTTATAGACATTTTTAGTTTTCAAATACATTAGTTAGGTAAGGTTATTATGCAATATATTGCTTAAAGTAGTATTTCCGTACCTACTATTCAGATTGCGATGAGTTTGGATTACATTTGGAGCTGCGAGTAGGAATTGGAGTTGGAGTGGGAGTGGGAGTGGGAGTGGGAGTGGGAGTGGGAGTGGGAGTGGGAGTGGGAGTGGGAGTGAGAGTGGGCGTGGGCGTGGGGGGTGGGATTGAGAGCGGAAGCGGAAGCGGTAGCGGTAGCGGGAGCATAACCGGAGATGGACTGGAGCGGGAGCGGGAGCCCGTACCAGTGTAATTTGAGTGTTTGAAAATTCGCATAACTTTTGACTGAGTTACCCGATTACGATGAATTTGTGGTATACGTATGCAACAAAGTAATGTTGGTCGGAATTTTTTAGATTTGTTACGAGGACTACATTTGGAGAGACGAGGGAAAGAGGTTTGAGGGGAGGGTTGAGGGGAGAGCTGAGGGGAGGGTTGAGAGGAGTGTAGAGGGGAGGGTTGAGGGGAGGGTTGAGGGGAGTGTTGAGGGGAGGGTTGAGGGGAGGGTTGAGGGGGGGAGGGTTGAGGGGAGGGTTGAGGGGAGAGTTGAGGAACTGGAACTGGACCTGGACCTGGACCTGGACCTGGACCTGGACCTGGACCTGGACCTGGACCTGGACCTGGACCTGGACCTGGACCTTGACCTTGACCTGGACCTGGACCTGGATATGGACCTTAACCTGGACCTGGACCTGAACCTGGACCTGGATTTAAAGTCTGATTGGAAGTGGGATAGGGAGCGGAAGTGGGAATGGGAGCGGATCGTGTAGTCCACGCGAGCGGAGCCGCGGGCACAGCTAGTTTTATAATAAAATACTGTACTATACATAGAATAAATGAGTAGGTATAGCTACTGATACATACTAATATAAGTTACTAAGTAAAGTATATACATAATACCATATATATAAATAATATATACTATATCACGGCAAGTTAGATAGGAAGTGCTCTGTGCATCTCAGTTTGAACGACTTTATTGTGGGACTGTCACGAATGTACTACTTATAAATATTTAATTGTTTAACTGAATCATGTCATTGAATAAAGTCTCTTTTATTTTTATTTATTTATTTATTTTTATAGCAAAAGCTACACACATCGTCTCCCTTTGTGAAAATAATTCTAAAATATTGTATTTATTTCACGGTTGAACATTTTGAACGCGTCTTGCAATGAATAATGTATTTAATAAAGCCTCACCCGCTGCGGGACTTTAAGACCTCGATAATGAAATGTAATTAAATGCAACCAACCCTTCTTTCTTCTTTAATGAAGATTTTGTTTAATAAATAATAGTCGCTAAGGAAACCAGCAGTTTTATTTAGATTCTAAATCGTCGACTTGTTGCAAAACCTATATAGTAAGTACAATAAATTGAGAATACAATTTGAATTGATTTTTTAATCAATTTAATAAACCCATAACGCCGATAATACAGTCAAACTACCACATTGTCAATTTGCAGCAAAGAACAGAAAAATAAGATGTCATAAATAAATATAAAATGCAACGCATAATACATTCACGTCGTGCGAGAACGGGACAAAACAATTGGGTCGGTCATGAATTTAAAAAAATTCGATCGTACCAGGTCCAAGCAAAAAAGTCTTTTTACACAAAACCTTTTTTAACATACTAAACTTAAGTTTTCTGTAATTCAAACTTTTAATATCGGGTTTACATCATAAATTTATACAAAAAAACTGCTAAGTGTAAACATTGTGAAGTACCTACCTGTCTACAAAGAAATTCTCCAAATAACAAAGGCAACAATGAGTTAACATTTAAGTAACCCATCCGCTATAAATATCTCGCAAGTGAAAATGCACCTTCCAGCACGATCTCAAATGGAAGTCTCGGGTTACATTTAAAAGCATCCGCTGGCGAACACTTCCGTAAAATATTGTCTGCTTTGTGTAGTTTATACCAAATGCACATTTATCCTACTAATATTATAAATGCGAAAGTTTGGATATTTGGATGTTTGTTACTCAATCACGCTTCAACCGCTGGACGCATCGTGATGAAACTTGGCACACATGAAGGTTAGGTCCTGGAATTGGACATATGATAGTTTTTATCTCGAAAAACATCCCATTCCTACGGGAAATACATAATAATTTATGATGTTGTTCAATCTGTAATGTTTCAATATTTTAAATAAATAAAAAAAATCTAAATTTCTTATAAGTAAAAACGTAAACTTCGCGTATGTTCATCGAAAATATTCGAAAAAAAATTGGGGGTAATAAGTAATATCATTTTTGGAATTTTAGTTAAAAGGAAAAATGTTAGGAAGTTAGGAGTAGGAAGAAAACGGAAAGAGAAGTAAATAATAATTACGACGAGTAAGAACCACATACGCAAACCAGAGATACCCAGGTTACCCACCTCTGGTTTGAATTTTTTGGTTCTTACCCGCCGATAGGTTTGAATACAATCAACAAACGATCCTACGCCAAAATATCCTATTAACTGGACTTATAGATATTCTCGAACATGAAAATGTAATTTCACAGTCTATCAACCGAGTTTAGTTCTATCCAACTGATTGAAACCGCATCAAAGTATCAAACGTTAATTAAAATAGTTTCCCTGAGTGTTCCTGTCTCGATTGCGTTCCTTTATGAGGGCAAAGCAATACCAAGTGCTTTAAATGCCAACCTCATCTGCTCTGGCGACCTAACAAAGGCTATCCTGTAAACTCGATGGAATCCCTCGTATTATCATGAGCCGAAATACGTCCATTGCTGGACATAAGCCTCAAGTTTCAAGTCGCTCAGCAAGCTATGGAGAAGGCTATGCTCGGGGTTTGTTTCATCATCAGCCTAAATACGTCTACTGCTGGACATAGGCCTCCCCAATAGAATACCACTTTTGGTAAGTTGTCCATCGGGGGATTTGCCATAATCAGCACGCTTGGCAGGCGGATTGGTGATCGCAGTAATGATCTTAATATACACAGGAGACTGCCCGTCCCTGGTGCAATCCCTTAGTCGCCTTGACGACACCCACAGGAAGATTGGGGGTGGCTCTATTCTAAGCCGGGAACCACACGGCTAGCCTACTGTGATAATTTTTTCCCAAAATCATTCACTTAACTTTTTTTAAATCATCGTTTAATAGTCCATAATAATCATATTTATTGCAAAAAATATTTACAAGTAAAAAAGATAAATAGATTGAACGTATCAGGTAATTAATAGATAATACATAATGTTATACAAAACCATATCAATTAATATCGTTCAGGACCTATTCAACTGAGTAGTAAGACTTAGAAATAAGCAATTTTTTTAAATACGCAGGTGGTATGCATTTAAACGATTTATAAATGACTAGCTGGTGCCCGCGACTTCGTCTGCGCACGATTAGTATTTTCGAGTAGCTTTTTTGTAGGACTGTTTAAGATAAACATTTCCATCATACATTACATATGTGTAACTCTAGCGGTTTTGGCAGCGCACGCCAGAATAGCTCGCAGATGGTATATTTTTTCCTACTTACTTGATATTTTGGACAATTCAAACAATATCTTTATAAATTGTAGCTTATGTGTTATTCTGATGTATAAGCTATATTATTGTAGTTTCATTAAAATCCATTCAGTAGTTTTTACGTGAAAGAGAAACAAACATCCATCCATACTTACAAACTTTCGCGTTATAATATTATATATATATATCTGTGTACATAATATACCCACCCTTGGTTTTTTTTTAATCTGTCTGTGGCAGGTAGTATTTTGAAGTAACAAGAATTGTGAAGCCAAAAGAACGTCTGGTTTATCATTGAACTTTGACATTTCAACTCCATTAATTTTTCTCTTGTGGGGTTTTGTAAAGTTTGTTCCTAAGAACGCTAAGAATAAGATTTAGGCTTCGTAGGAGTTTTGAAATCGTTGTAAGAAAGTCTGTCTCGATGTTACGGACTGACGCGCCGCCAATCTGATATAAATATTTAATTTTCCTCCTAATATATAATAAATAAATAAAAGAGAATTTATTCAACGACATCATTCAGTTCAACAATTAAGTATTTACTCGTATAAGTAGGACATAGTCAGATGAATTGGTCGATGCCTCAGCGAAACGCTGCTTTTCAGGCATCGCAATTATGATTATACATCGCTGAAATCGAAGCTAGGGAAAAAGGAGTGGAAGAATAAATACAAACTTGTGCCTAAGTACATGAGCGGTTAATAAAAGAAGACATTTTCTTTTAGGCACATGGTAATGAGAAATATATTAGCTTAAAAAGAACTTTAACGGGACACTATGCACAACACGCCAAAGAATTTCGTTGGCAACACTGACACAGACAGTGACCTATAATAAATTACAAAGCTCGTTCTAATTTTATCTTTATCGTCATGGGATAAGGTGCTAGGACTGGACACTTAATTTGGAATGTGTCTGTACTAAAAGAGGTTCACTGTTCAGTATCTAATAAATAAAAGCGTAAACTTTGCGTGTCTGTACTGTACATTGAAAATATTTGCAAAAATAATAATTGGAGGGGGTCTAGAACACATGTCGATCAGTTTTGGAATTTTCGTCTATTTGTCTGTTAGTTTGTGAGCGCGTGACGCAAAAACTACTGAACCGATTTTGACGACTTTTCACAGAAACACAGGGCTTAGCTCGGAGTGACATTTAGTCTTTATTTCTAAGCTTACTGAATCAAAAGTTTTGACTATTTTTAGTTTTCTTATACAAATAAGATGTCTGTCAGAACGTCAGTTGTAGAGCTGGAACACTGTGCCAATGCAATATTCAGTGGATGCAGGTCTGAAGAGGAAATCTAAGTAGGTACCTTGAATTTGGCTTACCCGAAATCCGCGGACTACAGTCTCTTATCTCTATCTGCATTTGAACAGCATCTTACACTAGGGATGACACTAAAGATTTAAAAAAAAAGTGTAATAATCGTAAAGATTGGTTATCTTTCTTGAAAAAAACAAGATAAGTCAATTTCAGAGCTGTGCTGTGAAAAGTATTCAGAAAACTACCCTGATGCGAGAAAAGGCCGCTAAATCGTAAAAAAGGTACCAAACTGGTTTTCTAGATTTCGATGATTGATGAATTCTAATTCTCCAATTGGTAAAGAAAATGTAGTAATTTTCAGTGAATTCTACAAACCTACCCAACTAGCATACTGGCTAAATATGCAGCCATAAGCTATAAAATAGGTATATAGTGGGGGTATATAGGTGTTAGTGCACCTAACACCCATATATCCCCACTATGGACCTATTAATCTATACAATAGCTGCATATATCTCGCAGTATGCTAGTTTGGTACTTTGAAACATACACATAAAAAATTTCTTTTTCACACAGTGTAAAACATACGATTACTTAGCGGCCGGCTTTCTCTTGTATCAAGTCAGAATAGGACTTAATATTACTGTTATTTTTCTGTCGGTTGTCAAGACGACGCCTCCTGTCCCCAGCAGGCGGTCCCGGCGGAGGTCTCTATAGTAATTGGCGTGGTTTACGAGCCGCTCCGATCGGCGCGTCATCAGGAAGGGTGGGCCGCCACTCCGAGCACAGCGATATATACCATAGACTTCATTTAAATTATGAAAGTTTTTAATTCGAAAAACAATGATCCATAAATTCTTAGCATGCACATATGAAACATAAAATAAAACTATGATAGTATCAATACAATTTAGATTATAAAACTAAAACTTAAACTATTATATTATTATTTTTGACAAGCACCTCTACCCAATGACGTATGAAGGGGGCTGTCAAAGCATTTTCTCTCACAATAGTCGTGCCTAATTTAATTTAACATAGTAATCACGCACCTATGTTAAATTAAATTAGGCAAAACATTGTAAATTCTCACTTCGGATCGTTTACAGATCAAAACCGAGCCGAAGTGGCTGCCATATAAATTGTACGTACGCTTGCCCACTACACTCGATTAAAAGCGGATCAGTGCGCAGACGCTATGCGTGAATTTTCCCAGCCGTATTTTTACGTATCGAACAAGAATCGGATACGGATAAAAGCGAAAACGTCAATCTTGTACGATGTATTGATTAATATATTGTACTTGATTGATGACTGTCAATTTTGTACAATGCTGGTTGATTAGTAAACTGTATAAAGCCTTGAACACACATTTACATATTATGTCGACTTCTTGCTGAAAAGTGGCAATTTAGCCTTATCTCTGTAACTAATTACGTAAGTCTGAAGTAGGGACTAAGATGAAAAGTTTTCAGCTTGGATAATTATAATGGTTATGATATGAGTCAGGGTAACTTTGTATCCTAATAACAAAGTAATAAGAATTCCTTATTTTTTTAAGTATAATTGCAGAAACAAGATATTTTCAGATTTTTTTATTTTCTATATAAGTTATTATTATATAACTATCTATGCCCGCGGCTCCGCTCGCCTGGACCCTCTTCCCTCCCCTTTCCTTATGGAAGTATCCATTACCCCTTCCTTAGTCCTAACTCATCTCGATCTGAATTCCGTCCAGCATTATATTTGATTGTTGTATACTAATGTAAAGTATATGAGTTTTAGAAAACTATAAATTCGCATAACTTTTGATTGAGTAAAAAGTTGAAATAAACACTAATTACATGTTTTTTTCTGATAACTCCATCAGAATTGGTTCAGTAGTTGAGTGCCCTGCTGTAACCGGTCATGAAGGTGTTTTATTACAACCTGTTTATAAAACATAGATCTTTATATTATCTTATTATCTTTATCGCTTACACTGGAACTGAACCAAAAACGCTCCGGCTATAAGAGTCGATGAAATATTTATAAGACTATTTTCGCCAATTTATTTTTGTTATCTCAGCTTTAATTGAAGTCTCAATGGGTACTTTTATTTTGATATTTCACTTTAGATTGGGACGAGAATATACAATCATTAAATGAGTCAGCCTTTAACAAAATACCTGGTACTAAACAACAAATTTCGTAAAATTTAGATCTCTTCATCGCATAAGTTTTACGAACAAATTTATAGAAAAAATACAAGAAATGAAGTTTAATTATTATTATTATTATAAATTAGTGCATTCCAGGGGATTAAATAGTATAAGTACGTCTTAGAATAAGTCGGCATTCCAGCAGTAAAAGAATGATTAAAATTGGTTGAGTATTTTCGGAGTTTACATCAAATTCGCTAAATCCTCTGCCTTAGTCCCCCTTTTGTAGAATTTTTTTTTATTTTGTCTACTTCGGTCCAATATAGCGTTTACATACATTACATCTCATCATGAGTAGTTTCATACATTTGATTAACTGATTTTGATTATTGCAAGAAGTTATTAACTTCTTGCAATAATCAAAATTCACCAGCAGTTGGTAACTTCTTGCAATAAGCCGACAGTTACGTCTTAGTATAAGGACTGGTTACTTCCAAAGATTATATGGTGAAAGTGAGTGAAAATGAGTGTGAGCCCAAAACTTAACGGCAATGCGGCGGTGAGGTGATCGTTTGACGGGGATAGCGCTTGGACGCCAGGGCAGGGCTGGAGGCATGGTCGCGCGCGATGATGGGCGGCGCGTGCGCATGGCTGGGCACGCCGTGCGCGCGCAAGAACGGCGCCGTCTGCTCGTGTCGCGTGCACACTGCTCTGCTACAGGTCAGTCTTCAGGACCCCTCATCAAGGTTCCAGGTTAATTGACTTCTGAGGACGGTATTTTTTTCGACAGTGGAATGCTACCATCCTTAAACGCTTTTATTTACACATCGTACTAGTTTCAGGGTTGCCAAATGGCTGTCTTGGGTTCCCTCCAAAGCTAACCCAAATACTTATAATAAAACTTTAACTGGTCTATGTCTGTACATGAGAGATATTTAAAGAAAAGTTATGAGGGGTCATTATAGGGCCAATAGAAGCTAAAAATGTTGGTAAAAAAATGTAATATTTCTCGAACGTACGAGTATGTTCATCATATGGGCGAGGTCAACGGCCGCGACGCGGCGAACGGCGCGGCGAACGGCGCGGCGCGTATGGGATTGAGTGAAATTTAATTTTTGGGGATTGGGATGGGGTTGAGGTTTGGGGTTGGGATTGGGATATTGAGAGTCTCGAGTCTTCCACTCCCACGAGTGGAAGTAGAAGTGGGAAGAGAACGGGAGCAGATGTGGGAACGGGGGCGGATTCTGTAGTTCACGAGAGCGGTGCCGCGGGCACAGCTAGTTAAGTAATAAAGTACGTCGCAGGTTTGTTCGTAATAACTTACTGTTAATTGTTGTTTATTTGATGTAACCTATTATTAATGACATGTGAAAGGTTTTATGTACGCTTGCTATGTAGCAGTATTGCCACAGGCAAAAACTTATATAAAAAAACCTGTGCTAATAAGTACACTTTGTAGGTAAAAAAAGAAAGCCTTTAAAAGAGTCGCTTTGGTCCTTCCTGCCTGTCACGTAGAATTTTTTTGTGTCGCCACCGGAAATTAATTCGGCGGGCGGCGTGACCGCGCGTTATACCGCGCGTCCCACCGCCCGGACTAATTGAAACTGCTAAGAGTTGGCACGCATTCAATATAGGTGTTTGAACAATGAAAATCTTGGAATAGGACTTAAGATAGTTTTTTTATCCCGAAAAAACATCCCATTCCTACGGTAAATACATAATAAATTGTGATGTTAAGTTGTCCACGCGGACGAAGTCGCGGGCAACAGCTAGTTTTCCATAATTTTCACATCATTGCCGGCCAATTTTACATGTATGTTGCAAATATCAGCTCTAAGTACTAATAATCAATCCAAAAAGAATACTATCAACATAACCAATAGCGTTCGAGCAACGCCTGGGGGTCCATGATGGTCGATGACACCCCGAGCCCTCATTTTCTCTCCGACCCCCTTCCGAACCCCCTGGGCTAACAGAATTACCCCATACACGAGCTGGTAATAATTAAATCATTACAGGCTGATATAAGAGTATGAGGTAAGGGGCAACAACATCAAATTGTTTAAATACCAAACGGGGGGCTACCTGCTAGTTGACGGACGAGGGTTTGGCGGTATAACTACTAAGACTATCTAGTAGTCAGTACAGACCGTTGTCAGCTACAAGCGCCATTGCATTAGTATAATTGAGCGATCTTCCAGTACCTTTCTCTTTAAAAAAAAATTCGTTCTAAAAAACTTCCATAGATGTCACTCAAATGTCAAAGTATTAGAAAATGCTTGCAAAAGAGCATGGAGCAAGGTCATAAAATTGATTAAAAAATACTTATTGTTTAAATTCAGAGATTTCCGAGTCTATTGACAATGATGGTTAAGGATAATGAAACGGGCCGCAAATTCGTAGTCAGCCGTTAAGTTTGAGTATTAAGGTACACTTTCGAGCATCGCTACCGGTCGCGACCGCGCGTGGTTGAGAGGGTTGAGATTATATTACAATATTTCCCTAATCTTACCGAAGGTTTTACTTTTGCCATATGTGCTATATTCTCGTACTAGCTGTGCCCGCGGCTCCGCTCGCGTGAACTACAGAATCCGCTCCCATTACCACTCCCGCTTCCGCTCCCCTTTTCCCACGCCCACGCCCACTCCCACTCCAATTCCCACTCGCAGCTCCAAATGTAATCCAAACTCATCGCATTCTGAATAGTACGGAAATACTATTATGTGCAATATATTGCATACTAACCTTACCTACTAATGTATTTGAAAACTTAAAATGTCTATAACTTTTGATTGAGTTAGCCGATTGCGATGAAATAAAGACTAAATGTTAAGTTCAGTCCCATGTTTTTGTGGAAAGTCAATGAAAATCCGTTCAGTAGTTTTTAAGTGATGCGTGCACAAACTCACAGACAAACAGAAAAACATACCAACAGACAAAAATTCCAAAAATGATTGAAATGTGTTCTATTACTTATCCTTAGACCCCTAAATTTTCTTTTGCAAATATCTTCAATGTACAGAAACGCGATGTTTACGATTTTATTTATTCGATTAGGGCATAGGCTGTTCATAGATTTTCAATCACATTCGAAGCGGAAAGTCAATGGAAATAAATATACTTAAACGAATACCCCAATACACTTTTGTCGAGATGTTTTCTAATAAATCACTCCGCGCCCACCCTCAGGGTATAGTTGTACGTATGTTACTGCTTTTGGTCGAAAGCCGAAGACGAAAACGGAACTTGTTGCATCTTATTGCATTAGGAATAGGACCACTCCAACTCTTCCCGTGGATGTCGTACAAGGCGACTAAGGGAACACATTATAAAACATCAATCAGGCCTCCCCAACCCGTCTGGCCAGCGCGGGGAGTGTAGGCCGAATACTCCGTCTGTCTCCGGCAGATGAAAGAGGGTTGTGCTCCTGCAGTGGAGACAAAAATAACCTGATGATGATGATAACTAGTATTTTGCTAATAGTATCACAACAGTATATAAGTATTTATAACATAAGTAATGATACCCATAAGAACAAAGGACTGCATTCTTAAAGAGCTCAATATAACAAATCGGCTCTCCACTGCTGTTGAGTTCCCTAAAAATACCCTAATCTTCTTCAGCCACATTGTGCGGTCTCCCAGGCACGACCTGGAGAAGCTCATCATCCTGGGACAAGTGCAGGGCAGGCGTGCCAGAGGACGAGCTCCGACGAGGTGGTCGGACCCGGTGAGGAGGGTGGCTGGCGGATCCTTGTATGAAGCGGTGCGGCTGGCCAGTGACCGCTATGCGCATTTTATACAGTCGCGTCCCTCAGCAGTGTAGGACAACAGAGAAGAATGATTCCCAATCATGTCGTTTCCTTTTCGCTATCAATCTATGAAAGAAATCTTACAGTAACCGAAAACTTTCACGCTCTCGCGCGAAGCGTTTTCCTTCTTCTTTTATAATGCGAACTGCTAAAGAATGGAACTCACTGCCAGCTTCGGTATTTCCGGACAAGTACAACTTGGATATTTTGAAGTTAGAGTAAATAGGTATATTTTGGGTAACCGTGCTCTAACTTAGGCATCATTACCAGGGTTGGATAAAAAACAGTTTTTTTAATATAAAACATGTTTTAAACAATTTAAACAATTTAAACAGTTTTAAATAATAAAAAACATGTTTAAAACAGATGTTTTAAACACTTTGTTTAAAACATGCCAACCCTGATCATTACCATCAGGTGTAACTGAGGTCAAGCGTAAATCCATCAGGAATATAAAAAAAACGTCGAAAATATATCGAAAATGTCGAAACTTAAAACGGACACTAAACAAGTGACCAACCAGAGCAGGGAGTAAAAATAACTTCAATGGGATATGTTTCCCTGTTTACGGGCGCGACGTGGGGTCGGCCGAGAACGTATTTAACAATGAGGTAGAATAACAAGTTACCAATGTGTTTACTTACAATATTGAGGTTATCTTGTAAAAATACCGTTCTTTTGTGTCGCTTAAACATAGAGCTAGGACTAAAATACCGCAGTAACGATGCAATTTTAGAGTTAGGCTTAAAATATACCATGAATTATGGTTTTTATTTATTTATTTATTTTATTTTATTAAACTGGTAAGTATATTGGCTAGATGCCACCCTAATTATAAGCTCGAGTTGTTTCTATTAAGTTACGTCTAATATTATACTTGTTTACGCAAATTATTTTTATAGTCGAAAATACTTATATTTATTTATAATTATATTATTATTTTCCTTCTGAAAGGTTGCTTGGAAGAGATCGCTTTAAGCGATAAGGCCGCCTTTGTACACTTTCCAAAAATCTGTACCCTTTTTATTGTTATCCTTAATTTGTGTGCAATAAAGAGTTTAGATATCTATCTATCTACTCGTAGTTCGAATTCTATATGCGAATACCCAACTTTTTTTGCGGTCGTATCTGTGATACAACCCCGCCGTACACAACAACAACAGGTTTCAAATGTTTTTTCCAAAATTTGAAACTTGTTTGCTAAGTATGTTTTTACGACGCTGATGCAAAAAAGTTGTTTAAGTCAAAGCCATCTTAACTCCACACGAGCTCTCCAAGATCTTGTTCCCTTGAAATAACCCTTGTTCCCTTGCACCAACTGAAGTTGTTAACTTGATCACGATCTTGTTTCAAACGATGATAAAAATTTTATTTTAGCTTTAGATGAGATTAATTTATTTAAAAAAAAACTCCACGATCTGTTGATAGAAAAATGTTATTATAGTTAGGAAGAATTTCTTGGTGACGGTTCAATTTAAGGTTTCTATTTGTATCTAATTAACGCTTAATTTTGTTTTGTAACTTTGTTTTTAAATGCATGCTTTACTGCGACACAATGTTGTATGCCCATGTGGCGGGACATAGCTGAGCTCTAACTATGACATGTAATCCTTTATATACCTATGATCCACAATAAAGATATTTCATTTCAAGCTAACATATAGCAACCAAGACAAAATGCCACTTAGTTGACCAGATTTTTTAAAAGCATTCGTTTGTTAGGTACGTCATCAAAGTCTGATTCATCTGAAGCGCGTGTAAGCTTCTGCGAGATGGTGCATGGCCATTTCAAATAAGCAATTTCTCAAATAAAATCCTACTTTACCCGCCGTCAAAGTATTTCCATGCTTGATATCATCAGGATCCAGTCAGGTGTCTACAAAGTTGAGGCTAGCCGGTTGGGTTGAAACGACTTGCTTTGCATTTCTCTTGAGACGATTTCGAGTCACTTTGAGAAGCAGACTCACATAAACTTTATAATACACAGCGGAAATTTCTTCTTCAATCCGGTAATGCCAAATAGCATGATAATAAACTTATAGGGCGATGTATACGCTTCTACAACAAACTACCAGAGGAAATCTTACATATGACAGACAGAAAGTTTAAGATTCACATTAAAAAACTACTTTGTAAGATAGGCATCTTTGTCATGGTACTAATGTTAATTCAGCTTGGCACACTCTTTAATTGTATGCAAACTTGATTTTAAAAGATGTGTTGCGTGAAGTTTGTTGCGCCGTTTCTTCTTCACAGCGCTAACACCTAGGAAGCGGTAGTCGATAAAAAAAAATTACGTGTATAAAAGTACCAAGTGTACTCATATGCAATAAATGATTTTGACTTTGACTTTATGAATTCCGAAAAAAAATTTGATATTACAACTTGTGGCCCAGGAAACAAAAGAAAAAATGCGAGGGATTCAAATTTTTTATTTGTATAAGCATATGTTTCCAAAACCTAACGAGTTACTAAAATATGTTTTCTTTTGTTACCAGGAGTTCGCGACTCTTACAAAAGAGCTAAACCAGGCGCGGGAGCATCTGTTGGAGAGAGAGGAGGAGATATCAGAGCTGAAAGCAGAAAGAAACAACACTAGGGTGAGTGGGCAAAGTAATATAAGTTACTTCAACAGTTATATCGACTTATTTTTATACCTATGTCATCATCATCATGTCAGCCCCTAGAAGTCCACTGCTAGACATAGGCCTTCCCCAATAAACGCCACCACACTCGGTCCTCCGCATCCAGCCGCTACCAGCCATCTTCTTCCTTCTTCGTCCCACCCTGCGAGTGCCGATCCGCGGTCTCCACTCCAGAACTCGTCTGCCCCAACGGCCGTCGGTTCTGCGGCATATGTGGCCCGCCCACTGCCACTTCAGCTTGCTAATCCTTTACCTATGTATTGTGCACAAAATATCATAATTGAATTTTGTTTTAAAGTGTGCAATAAAGAATTTAAAAGTTAGTACAAAATTGCATGCAGGAGTAAAATGTATCCAGCGAATAGCGGCGTATGCTCGCGCTTTTGTACTTTATTTTAAAACCTTTAAGGACGATTCTTAATTGTCAGTGTAAAATCCGCCGTTCTACTCTCCGCCAGCTCTGCACCGACCTTTCTTGACACTCCAGTAACAACCAAGTTCTCACCTAGTTCTACGCATAAACTTGCCTCACCTAGGCTTAAGCTATCAAAATGCAAGTGTTTTTCTTAAAAATAATCTTTGCCAAGCTTTCCCAATATATTAACTTCCTTAGTCGGGCAGTACCCCTGGCCGTTCCATCTTATTTGCTAAAACATGGCTCGTGAATAATTCAGGGTCTAGACTGCTAGAGATGGGTTGTGTTTGTTTGGCAGGTGTTTTGGATGGAATATTATTATACGTAGTACAAGCAGAACAAGGACAAGATGATAGGTTTTACGTTTAATTAATTTTAATTATTAACAAAAAAAATAAGGCTGAAGAATGTGGCAGGTCTCTGATCCACTCGGCAACGTCGGTGATCGTCTTAATAATAAAATCATTTATTCATCTCTCCAAAAATGTATATATACAATAACTCCGCCAAACTGTATAATACAGTTTGTTGGCAGAAATTGCTCTCTTACTTTATACACATCTATGGCAGAGAATACTAAATATCACTACGCAAAATTACAAAGTTTTTAATTTTGATATTAGCACAAAAAGATTGAGGTTACGTTAATGAGTTTACTAGATATTTCTTATATTTAATTCTGATATCGTTTTCTTAATTAAATTGTTTCTGATGCCTAGTGGGATAGTGTTCACCATTTTGGGTAGCAAATATTGCCTTGTTCTTTCACCATAGTAGTTGCAGACTCTAGGGCACACAAAACAGTTGTTGGTCAACACTCCTGGTGAAGCGTGAGTGGTAAATTGGTGTCAAATATTGACCGCACTTAAAATTTTCTACAGCCAAGAGGAGCTTCACCTTCTCATGGACTGGTAGTATTCGACATATTGCAAAGAGTTTCTCATAATCCGGTCTACAGTTATCCTTCGTTTGT
Organism: Esperia sulphurella; assembly: GCA_947086405.1. Lineage (NCBI taxonomy): Eukaryota > Metazoa > Arthropoda > Insecta > Lepidoptera > Oecophoridae > Esperia > Esperia sulphurella. Next base: position 2,004,203 of record OX352271.1, on the reverse strand, counting down.
TTGAGTCAACGATCTCTATGTACTACTAGATAGAGCGTTCCAAACAATCGCTCTGTTCCACGCAAGTAGCCACAACTCTTTCACATTCACAATGAAACTTGTGCAGTAACTACGCAGAACATTTAATTATTACTAAATATTGACGCTATGGTTAAATAATGTCAATATTTAGTAAATAATTAAATGTTCTGAGTAGTAACTGCACAAGTGTCAAAGTGAATGTGAAAGAGTTATGGCTCCTTGCGTGGAACAGAGCAATTGTTTGGAACGCTCCATCTAGTAGTACATAGATATCGTTGGCTTGAGTACTAAAGTCTTTATACATCTTTTTTGCAATTTTTTTACTTTGTCTAAATATTAGGCCCGATTCTGAAGGCACACATTTAAAATTTGACAGCGCTAAAATTGGTTTCGTCTTTATGTACATAATACTGTGTGACAAGGATAGCAACAGTTTTAGTGCTGTCAAATTTTAACATTGTGCCTTCAGAATCGAGCCCAATTTCGTCATTTCGCATCGTATCCTTCAAAGAACTCATTTGTTTATTTGCAGCTATTACTAGAGCACTTAGAATGTCTAGTGTCCCGGCACGAGCGCTCGCTGCGCATGACGGTGGTGAAGCGGCAGGCGGCCGCGCAGTCGGGCGTCTCGTCCGAAGTGGAGGTGCTCAAGGCCTTGAAGAGCCTCTTCGAACACCACAAGGCGTTGGACGAGAAGGTAGGTCTAGTTTACTATTCATCATCAGGTTATTTTTGTCTCCACTGCAGGAGCACAACCCTCTCTCGTCTGCCGGAGACAGACGGAGGATTTGGCCTACACTCCCCGCGCTGGCCAGACGGGTTGGGGAGGCCTGATTGATGTTTTATAATGTATTCCCTCAGTCGCCTTGTACGACATCCACGGGAAGAGTTGGAGTGGTCCTATTCTACTCTACCGGAAACCACACGGCAGTTTACTATTACATAGTATTATTAAGTATTCTATACTAATAATTTGATTCATCGCTGCAGTTTCCAATTTTTTCTGCTTGGGGCGCGGTGATCTTTGCGTTCGCCATTGTGGATCATTCACATTTTACGATTTTTTATTTTAAATTCGTATGGCGTATGCGCTATAAATAGCAGAGCATTTGATTTTTTATTTATTGAAATCCATCAAGAAATGACGAAGTTATTAAAGTTTATTAACGCAACTTTTCAAAACGCGCGCGCTTTTATGTCTACGTAACTTGTTACACCCGCGCGTGATGCCCTCTCGATTTCATTCAGCAGAGCGGTTTCGCGAGTGTTTTGTTTACGGCAGACTGCGCTTGTGTGCTTCACTTCTTCCCACGACGTGACGGATGACGTATCTTCCGATCACTTCCGTTTTTGAACTGAAATTGCTATATCTTCGTCATTTTTGATCCGATTTAATTAATTTTTTCTTAGTATTTATTGGGTTTTTAGCGCTAAATATCTACATACTTACCAAAAAAAAATAACTAATCCTCATTAGAGCACCCAGAATTTTGTAGTATTATTGAGCGTTCTATGCCAGAATGCTTAATGTTTCGTCATTCGCTACGCATGGCAGTGGTTCTATTGATAAGGTAAGGAGCATAAGGTCATGAGTTGCCTTGAAAAACCACTTTGAACACCACAAGGCGATGAACACAGTATAGTTAGTTTCTAAAGAGCATAATTAAGGCTTCATGACTAATGAATTATCAACTCATATATAAGTTACCAATAGTGCTGCAGGATTTTCTATGGATAGACTATCGATATCGTATTTTGCTTGCATAATCAATCGTGTTACGGACATCCCTAGTAAAGTACTGTACTATCAATAGACCACATCAATACTATCAATACGTATAAAATTATTTTTATTGATGGCACCTTTTTTTTGTGTTTCAGGTTCGGGAAAGGTTACGAGTAGCATTAGAAAGGAATACAGCTCTAGAAGAAGAGTTGGCATTAACCAAAGAAGAAGTAAGTGAACTATGGAAACCAACCGTATTGTATTGGAAATAAGTCTTAAAACAGTAAAACAATAAAACAGTAAAGTCCATAATAAAATAACGGAGATATTGCGAGTATATTTAAACTCCATTATTTTGGATTTTGTGACTATATAAATTATACTCTATTGATTTGTGATTTTCATCCTTATTGCCCTATCAATCGGGTTCCACCTAATTTAACTAATCGTGAACTAAAAACTTATGACGAAATATTGAAATAGATCGTACTGATATTCCATCACTGGTGTGTTTCAATGAATAGAAGAATCCGAAATACTCTTATTTTCTAAATTATAATTTAAAGTTAAAATTTTTGATCAATTGCTGACCTTTAGAAATCTTCTATTTTGTATACCGATAATCAAAATATATTTTTATACAGCTCTGCAACAAAACATTAACGGCCTATACTTATTGCCTGATACGAAGTGAATTTTGACGAAAAAAAGGACAAAAACCCTGACCATCTGATTTCTCAGATTCTATGATTTTAATCCTTCAATTATTGTGGGAGAAACTGCAGAATTCTAAAAACCAGTTTGGCACCGCCTTGCCATTTTGTCAAAATTGTAATCGTGCCACTATTCGAGTTCGCGATTTTGATGAAAAAAAGAGTCGAAAAAACACAAAAGTAAAAATTTTTTTTGTGTCTTATAAAATACTAGCTGTTGCCCGCGACTTCGTCCGCGAAGACATCTTAACATCACAAATTATTATGTATTTCCCGTAGGAATTGGATGTTTTTCGGGATAAAACTATCCTATGTCACATTCCAGGACCTAACCTATATGTGTGCCAAGTTTCGTCACGATCCGTCCAGTGGTTGGAGCGTGATTGAGTAACAAACATCCAAATATCCAAACTTTCGCATTTATAATATTAGTAGGAAGTAGAATAACTCGTTTTATAGTCCAGTGTTGGACGCTTCTCCTAAAATAATTGTAGGTTTATACAACAAGAAAATTATTTTCTATTTCAAATGGAATTCACAGGAGCCGCACTTCGAGTAATACTTAAGTGCTAGGAGGTAAAGTATAAAAAGTACTTAAGTATGTTTATTTTATGTTAAATTAATTTGTTTAAGAGTTGTTTGCAGTGCCCAATTAGTTTACCTGTAATGGTACTGTGTGGTAATAGTATTAAAAAATTACTCGCAGTTACAACAATACAAGTCGTCGAGCGGCGACGGCGACAAGCCTAAAGAGAACGGCACCGTGCCGAGCGGCTCGCCCGAGCAGAACGGCGAGCCACCACAGCAGCCCAAGGTACCCTCGGTCATAGTAACAATCTTCTGTGTAATTAATATATAGTTCGTTTCAATCAAAAACTACAAACCAGGTACTAACATCTCTCAGACTGCGGTCTGAATAACATGACAAATTAGTGTTTCCTTACAAGGCTCCCATTGACTTGATTGCGTCACAAGCCAAAAAAAGATTTAAAAAGTAAGTAAGCTTCCACATTTTGTCGCTAAGGGCGCGCGCGTAATCTCTCCGTCGCGTCGCCAATATACGCACGAGGTCTTCAAACTAACTTTCATGTAGCAACACTGATGCCAAAATTTCATGTTTCTAGACCTAGCCGTCAGAGCTGCGTCGATAAAATCAGTCGGGTTATCCTTTTATACGTTTATGGAAAGGCAAAATTGCTGAAGCGCCAAAATAGTTTTTTTCAGTAGAGAATTTAAAAAGAACTTAAAATAATCCTCCCCTAGATTATATTTTAGTCTGAGGTGTTTCCTTACGAGGCTCACATTGACTTGATTGCGTCACAAGCAAAAAAAAAGATTTAAAAAGTAAGTAAGCTTCCACATTTTGCCGCTAAGGGCGCGCGCGTAATCTTTCCGTCGCGTCGCCAATATACGCACGAGGTACTTCAAACTAACTTTCGGATAGCAACACTGATGCAAAATTTCATGATTAGACCTAGCCGTCAGAGCTGCGTCGATAAAATCAGTCGGGTTATCCTTTTATACGTTGATGGAAAGGCAAAATTGTCTTTTTTCAGTAGAGAATTTAAAAAGAACTTAAAACAATCATATCTTTTTATCTGAACATCCGATTTTGATAAGACGACAATTGTTTTATCGAAATCGGATGTTGTGATTGATGAAGATATGATTTTGGTAAAAAAAAAACTGTCGTAAAATCCTATTTTGGCATTTCCAGTGATTAAATATTTTTTTAAGAAAATTACTGGGCTTGCCAAATAGAGAGGGGTAGGGTAAGCCCTTTGCAGTTTTGATTGGAATGAACTATATTTATATATAAGGTTATTTCTATTTTCTATCTACATTAAATCTATCATGGTGAGCACCATAGCACTAACGGGAAGTGTTTTTGGTATTCTTCTCTGGAATCTCTTCTAGAATCATAGGTATAAAGTGCATACAAAATATTCACAGTATTTCACTGTTTCTTACACAAGTATCAAATGAGAACACTAACAATTTGAACATACTTTAAAAAAAAAGTATTGACTAAGGAATTACACATGCAGAAATTACGTACTTAATGGGCCCGATTCCGAAGGCACACATTTAAAATTTGACAGCGCTAAAATTGGTTTCGTCCTTATCTTCACAATACTGTGTGACAAGGATAGCAACAGTTTTAGCGCTGTCAAACTTTAACGTTGTGCCTTCAGAATCGAGCCCAAATAATGATCTTAATGTGTTTTTATTTATTTAGATGCTTTGTGAATGGTATTAGTGCAGATTTTTGTGTAATTTCAGTGTCTTACGAAATAGAAAGTATTTGTTGGGTTAGTTAGTCCCTAATTCTGAAGGCACAGCGTTAAAATTTGACACTACTAAAATTGTTGTCATCCCTTTCTCACAGTACTATGAAAATAAAGATGAAACTATTTTAGTGCTGTCAAACTTTACATGTATGTTTCAGAATCGGGGTCAATTTAATTAAGAATAAGGTTTTTTACTGCATATTTTTACATTTGCGAATGCATGTAAAGGTATATCGAATGTATAAGGCTCCAGTACAAAATAAAATGCTGCAGGTATATAGCACGGTGACCGCTAACCAGGCTATATGTCCGTTTGCCACTCAATACCGTAGAGAAAGAAGGCACATTGATTGATTTTAAAATAATACGAATCTGTGCGTTCCACGACTTCCTTCCAAAATTATAAAGTCAAGAATTATGTCCAGTTTAAAAAAAAACAACTAAAATGTCAAAATAAATAGAAGTCGATCCCCATACATAAAATTTGTTTTAAAGGGTAGCTATCCTCCCTCCATACAAAGAACTTAATGCACAATTATAATTGCACAAAGGCAACAGTTAACCTGTTAACATTTGTTTTTTAACAAGATGTCGAGCAACTAACTAGTAAACCTAGTTACTTTGTTTGTTGGACAATATGCTGGTAGGACAGTATTCTAGTTAGATAGTATTCTAGCAGGACAGTATTCTAGTTGGACATTTGACATTTTACAGTATTCTAGTTGAATAGTATTCGACTTAGATAGTATTCTAGCTGGACAGTATTGTAGTTGGACATTTGACAGAAGTCGTGGAGAACCCAAATCTATTAGCCACATGGACACCTCGACTAAATGGTTGAGCATGTCGATAAGACGCCGTCTACTGGAAACCTTTAATTGCATCCGCAACTTTAGAAGTGCTGTGTGTATCTAGCCTTATTTTTTACTTATCTGGCTGTATATACTTTAAAACCAACATCTGCCTATAACAACGTTTTGCTTAACAAAACTGGAATAGCAAGCATGTATTAGTTTTAATTTATTTTTGTTTGATGGCCGACACAGGAATCGAATAGTGTTAACGGCGAAACGGAGACGGGCAGAAAAATCACTGAACTCCAAAATACTATCGCCAAACAGGTTAGACATCAAGAAGTACGAACTTTAAACATATAACCAACAGACCCTTAACACAGAGGTCTGGATGCCATTGCACGCTCGTGTCACCATCTCTAGCAGAATAGTTACATACTGTAATAATAATTATTAATAATAATATTAATAGTAATTATTATTATTATATACTTAGGTCATATAACGCGTAACATAGCTTGATAGTCATAGTATGCTTTTAATATAGGCAACCTCGGCTGAATAATTGCATTAAATATAGCTTAGAATCCTAAATTAGATTGCAAGGTGTAAAAAAGAATTGACAGGTCTAAACTTATGTAAATAACTTGTCTTGATTACGCAGGACTTACAATGAAACACCATGGCAACTTTATCGCGGCGATGAAGTAAGCTTTACGAGATACGGTTGACCCGCTAAGATGGTTTACTGCGATAAAATCGCAACAATTTGTTTCATTGTGAATTCATTTTTAAGCCTTTCTCATAAATTAGAATGGTGAAAAACACATGTATGATTAAATTTTAAAATCCTTATGTTACTTTTTTACATTTGTTCATAGACTATAGAGTCAAACTTAACACATCGTTTATTTGAGAAGGGGAAACAACCTCTAATTGATTTCTAGTATTTCAAATTCTCTTTAACAAATGTGTAGAAGCATGCTAAATAAGCTTAAAGTCTAGTCTAGATATTTATATTCCGTTCCAATAGAAGTGGCAAACGAAAACAATATATATATATACATATATATGCAAATGAAAGGGCAAGTCTCTTATACTACGTCAAGTTTGCAGTCCCCTTCGGAACACCATAATTGGGCTCGATTCTGAAGGCACAATGTTAAAATTTGACATCACTAAAACTGTTGCTATCCTTGTCACACAGTATTATGAAGATAAAGATGAAACCAATTTTAGCGCTGTCAAATTTTAAATGTGTGTCTTTAGAATCGGCCCCATTGTATGGCTTATGTTTTCGAAGCGCGAACAGCGCGTGTTTCCGTTTGCTACTTCTATTGGAACAGAGGTTATAATGTGCCTAGCAGGTAAGGTGTTAGTACTCATCAGTATGAGATGCTTTTGCTTTGATTTTGATGCCTTTCAAAAAATTAAAGAATAATCCCTTTATTGAAATATGACGTTTGTGCTTGGCAATAATTAATGCAATTTTAAAAATACTTACTATTTGATATCCGTAATAATTACCGTCCATAATTTATAAGTTTTGTAAACGATAACATATTAAGGCTTATATGCAACGATCGCAAAAAAGCGGCAACGCTGTCACCCACGCGGTGCAACGATCGCAAAAAAAGCGGCAACGCTGTCACCCACGCGGTGCAACGATCGCAAAAAAAGCGGCAACGCTGTCACCCACGCGGTGCAACGATCGCAAAAAAAGCGGCAACGCTGTCACCCACGCCGTTATCATATCTCCTTTTGTTGCAAATTCGGAATCAGAGAAGGAATCTCTGTCGATTGGTCTGGGTCCTGTCTTTTCTTTTAACCGTAGAGACTGTCGAACGTTGTCGTATGCTGGTACTGGACCATTCAATTTAGATTTTTTATTCTAATTCCAAATTTGCAATAAAAGGAGATTGATATCGGCGTTACCGCTTTTTTGCGTCGATAAGCAACCAGAATATAAATTCTTGTCTATAGGTTATTGTTACAAAAGTTTTCCATTGATAAGTACTATCACTCTAACAGCCCCGGCATGTTTTAAATCGACCTGTATAATAGAGCACACTAACTAATCATGACCATGGTAACAACTCACTAGATACATAGCTCCACCAACACAGACACTACGCCATCTCATTGGGAACTCATTCACAAACTCACGGTAGTTGGGAATAATCACTAATTTCCATCGGTGAACTCACGGTAGTTGGGAATCACTAATTTCCATCGGCAAACTCATGGTAGTTGGGAATAATCACTAATTTCCATCGGCAAACTCACGGTAGTTGGGAATAATCACTAACTTTTGTCGGAAAACTCATGGTAGTTGGGAATAATCACTAATTTCCATCGGCAAACTCACGGTAGTTGGGAATAATCACTAATTTCCATCGGCAAACTCACGGTAGTTGGGAATAATCACTAATTTTCTTTCATGTTTAAGGTGGAGGTAAGTATAATTAATATTCCAGTAAGTAGGTTAAGACAAATTACCTAATATGCATGATACCTAATATGACCGACATAGCTGAAAGGATTAGCAAGCTGAAGTGATATCGAGCGGATCACGTCTGTTGTCGGCCGTTGAGGCAGAGGAGTTCTGGAGTGGAGACCGCGGATCGCAGGGTGGATCGACGACCTGAAGAAAGTGGTCGGAAGCGGCTGGATGCAGAGAGCGTAGGACCGGGTGTTGTGGCGTTCATTGGGGAAGGCCTATGTCCAGCAGTGGACGTCTAAGGGCTGTTATGACGACCTAATATGCAACGAAATCGCTCTGAATAAATGAAATTGATTCAAAGAATACTGTAACTACATAACGTATTTTTAACCATTCCCAAATTGTATGTAACTCCATATGTACTCCATAAGCTTTTTGGCTGGGAAGAACTGTACGAAATTGATATAAAATATCACCGTTGCTGAACTTACAGTCAGCCGAGCTAAGTTCGTGGCAGCGGCGCGTAGCGGAGCTGAACAACAAGGTGTCGGAGCTGGAGGAGAGACTCGCCAAGGGGGAGAAAGAGCTCGCCAAGAAGCACGACGAGTGCGCGAAGCTGCAGCGGGACCTGCGTGAAAACGTCGCGCAGAAGGAGGACCAGGTAAAGTAATGTTCGTAGCAGCGAGCAGGAAGCCGCCCGTAGAGGTTGGTGCTCAAGTGTGGTGTTATGAACAGCGGGTGACTGCGCGCTCTTAGGTGCCACTCGGGCACGTACGGCTCTGACAAAATCCACACAATCAATCTCGTTTGTGATTACGTGTAAAACGATACTTAACGAAACGATATTTAATAAACTTCCAGACATGTTTGAGGAACACAAAATTAGTACATTTAAAAAATCAATCAAATTACGGCTCGCTGAAAGGTGTTTCTACAGTGTTAATGAATATATGGACTATAAATAGGACTATAGAATTTCTGACATTTGATAATAATAGTAAATTTTAGTAACTTTGACATTTATTAATATCTGACATTCATTAATATCTGACATTTTATCACTGTGACAATTAATTAATTCTTTTAAGTTTTACATATTCTTTTTGTTCCACTTTAGTCATTTTATTATTATGAATATGTGTATATTTTGAACAAGTAATTTTAATTTGTAAAACCTTGTATATGCCTGGAAAGGCAGGTTTACGGTGAATCTAATGTATATAGCAAATTAAGCCGCAAAGTGTACCCGTTTTCCATACAATAAAGATATTCTATTCTATTCTAACCGTACCAGGACCAACTTTCTCCTAAGTTCGAGTGATTCGTAACCTAGATATCCCTCTTAGAAGCGAGTAGCTGAATAAAATCGTCGGAACTGGAGCAAAGACTCGTTTAGGAAGAGAAGGAATTCTCCGAGATGGATCTTCGTCAAATCGCAGCGGTACCTGGGTCGTGCAGAGCGAGGATCAGTATTGTTTAGTATAACAGAGCTGAACTGAAGGACCGAGGAGCTAAAGGAAGTGGCCGAAAGCCTATGTCCAACTGTCGATGTCGATAAGCTGAGGTCATTATGATCAGTCGATTACACATATCTCCTCTCCGCTCCCCTTTGGTAAGATCCAGTCTTACAGTTGCCTTTGAAATATATTGGCACACTTACAGATTAATAAAGATATTAAGCTGTAAGATTTTCCCTTCTGTACAAACAGTGTTATCACGGTCGTGGACACAGCCCACCTCAAAGTCAAAATCATTTATTGCATATGAGTACACTTGGTACATTTATACACGTCATTTTTTTATCGACTACCGCTTCATCTTCCTACCTGACCGTCACGTGAGCTGAGTTCGTGATGTGGCACTACACGACGAAACAATATCAATTACGACGTCCTTAGATTTGCTTCACTGTAGCAGACTCCGGTGTGTTAACTCTCCATGACGTTTTTCTTACTGGCGTCCCTTTACAGGAGGAGCGGATAGCGACTCTAGAGAAGCGATACCTGAACGCGCAGCGCGAGTCCACGTCGCTGCACGACCTCAACGAGAAGCTCGAGCAGGAACTGCAGCACAAGCAGGCACAACTCAAGGTAACAAATTGTGGACTACGCGCGACACGCGTGCCAACCATATGCAATATATTGCATAAACTATAAACGCTTACTCGTTTCGAGCCGAGTGAAGGTCAGGTAAACATAGACAAAAGATCTGCAATTGAGCGGTTTCTAACTGCATAACTGTATCTTCTCACTAAAAACGGGACCGCGAGGCATAAAGGGGGCGCGGGAGCAGTGCACTGTGTCAGCTCGCGCGAGACTGAAGGAAACAAATGCCTTCGAACCATTCTATCTTGATAGCTTGCTGTGGTCACAAATCTATCTACTCAGTTACTACACAGGGTGGAACAGAAAAGTGTCACCAGCCGATTATTTCTTAACTAATAAAGATATAAGACGACCTCCGTGGCGGAACGGGGTAGCTCTCGGACTGCCACGCCGGAGGTTGCGGGTTCGAATCCCACTAGGGGCGAATGTTCGTATGATGAATATGAATGTTTGTACCCAAGTCTTGGATGCTTATATATTACTTTAAGTATGTGTATCCGTTGCCTAGTTTGGGACTGGATAATTGGTGTAAATGTCCGACATATTTATTTATTATTTATATATCCTAAAAATTCAAACTGATGTCCTGATCACTAGGGAACCTGATGCTAATAGGATGTAACTAAAAATAAAAATTGTCTTTAAAATGTCATATTTAGTGATACGTGAGAAGTGTGGTTTAAAAGAATATGTAGTAACGAAGGTAGAGAAGGGTATGTTGCGTTGGTTTAGACATTTAGAGCGTATGAGTGAAAGAAGAGTGACAAAAGTAATATACAGTGCGAATGTGGAAGGAACTACAGCTAGAGGTCGTCCTAGGAGGACATTCAAGGATCAAATTAGTAACATCCTCAAAAAGCTGGGGTCCGCAGTGAGAAGAATAAAAGGAGGTGCATGAAAAGGTTGATGAATGTGAGTGAGGCTGGTGAGGTGTGTCGGTAACATATTCATAAAAGGGTCACCAGCAGCAAAAACAGGTTTGTAAACTTTGCGGTCCACTTAGGACTTAACACTATCTATTATTTATTTTGTTTTCGAGACGCATTTGCGTTTGTTTTCATATGCATTGATTTGGAGTGAAATATATATTTATGTATTTTAGCTCCAAGAGGAGAAGATAGCGGCCATCGAGGAGAAGCTGGAGCTATCCACGCAGAAGCTGGCGCAGATGTCCTCGCTGCCAGAGATGGAGGAGCAGCTCAAGGCCAGGATGGAGGCTCTGAGCCAGGTCAGTGAGATTATCATCAACATCAGCCTGGTAGTTGGACCGTTTGACCCTTAACACGGCTACCAGCTCGACCTAATAGATAGATACTATAGCGTTTTCTTCCGACTTTATTAAAACACACAAACAAAGTGGTCTTATTACTTTCGACAGAGTGGAACGCCTGAGTATAGCGGCTTAATTTTTCTTCAAGATTGAACTTTAAATGAAGGATGTAAGACCTCACCTGCTATCTGATCTGGGGCGAACCTCTGTTCCAGTTGTTTTCATATCCGACCTAAATTAAAGTGGTTTACCTTTCAACCGAAACAGAAACCACACTTTTTGCATTGGCATTTTTTTACGTCTCATAAATTATGAGTCGTAAAATAGTTTTGATAAAAGTTATTGCCCCTGATGCCTATCCAATGCCCTCAAAAATTGGGTATGGCATGGTCATACTATGACACCATGTTGCAAGTACCAATAATAGCTCAGCCTACTACGGCAACTGGTCATTATTTATGACTCATAATACGTATATAATAAGGTGGTTTACTTAACCACAACTCAGATATGAAGCTGCTGTCAACCAAGTACTTTTTGACCCCACCAAGTAGTCTACCTTTTTACAGTCAGAAGTGGCAATTGGACAGACAGACCTCCTGATGGTAAGCGGTCACTGTCGCCCATAAACCTGCAGCCCAATAAAGATATATTTTATTTCATTCATTTCATTTCATTGCAATGGCCACAAATGTATTGCGCGGCAACTCACTCCCTCTCCGTCAGTCATTCATTCAATTCGAATTGACAACTTTTTGTAATGTATCTCAAGTCAAAGCTATGTTGCTAGGATGACCACCCAGATGGGTCCTGCAATAGAATTCTACCGCGACTTTTTCCTTGAAAAAGGAAACACACCCTTCCCTTACAAAAAGCAACGTAGTTTTCATAGTATTAATTTTTTTTAACTCTTAATGGGTTGATGCTTGACCACAGTCTGACCTGATGGTACGTGACGATGAGGCCTAAGGTGGAGCGCGCTTACCCAGAAGATGATTATTCGCTCCTTTAAAGATACAAGTTGTACTTGTCCGGAAATATAGCTGGCAGGGAATTCCACTCCTTAGCAATTTGCATTATGAAAGACGAAGCATATACTGCAGCACATCAGGGATTTTCGCAAAAGTTCGTACACACGATTTTGGTACAATAATGCGCAATAAAGCGAGCTCCCTGATGCGCAGGCTGCGGTGCAGTGCTAACGGGATCCTGAAGACGAGAGGTTCGATGGCCCCATCGTCACACACTGGGTGGGGCTGTTAAAACCTATTTCTAGGTATTTAAGAAACTAGCGTATAAGTTTACTAACATAGTATCAAGGTTTTACTAACAATATGGATGGAGTTTTATGTCTGATTTAAATAAATAATATCGCTTCGTTCGTTTTTCAAGAGAGAAATTAAAGTAAGCCACGTATGTATATCTTTGTAAAAATGCCGTTTTGTTAATCGTGAAAGTTTACTAGGTGGTCTGTTGTCAGGCGCAGGAGAGGCACGGCTCTGCCGAGGAGCGCATCCAGCGGCTGGAGGCCAGCGTGGAGGAGAAGAACGCCGAGCTGATGCGGCTCAACCAGCGGCTGCGTATGAACGAGGAACACAACACCAGGCTGTCGGCCACCGTGGACAAACTGCTCTCGGAGTCCAACGACAGGTCGGTCGGACGAGCTTTCAACTTTCTGTTTATATATTATTCAGCATCAGCAGAAATACTTCCACTGCTGAACATAAATAAGGTTCAGTAGTTTTACGTGATGGGTGTACAAACTAACAAACAGATAAACAGCCAACAATTCCCTCCAAATATATATTTTTTTGCAAATATTTTCAATGTATAGACACGCGAAATTTACGTTTTTATAAGTTTCTGAAATATTTAAGTAGTATAACGATATTTTAACAGAGTTATTTTTGTACGGCTTAAGAATGGAAGGATTTTCATAGTATTCTAAGAGAGAATCATCATCAGCCGAAATACGTCCACTGCTGAACATACGCCTCCCCAATAGAATGCCACTTATTGTGGGGTGTCCATTGGGGGATTTGCCATAATCACCACGCTTGGCAGGCGGATTGGTGATAGCAGTAATGATCTTATTATACACAGGAGAACGCTGCTGGTGCAATCCCTTAGTCGCCTGACGATACTAATATTCATATTTATTCATCATCATCATGTTATTTTTGTCTCCACTGCAGTAGCACAATCCTCTCTCATCTGCCGGAGACAGACGGAGGATTTGGCCTACACTCCCTGCGCTGGCCAGACGGCTTAGGGAGGCCTGATTGATGTTTTATAATGTATTCCCTTAGTCGCCTCGTACGACATCCACGGGAAGAGTTGGAGTGGTCCTATTCTACTCTACCGAAACCACACGGCAGCATTATTGGTGATGAAATGATCAACCTTCAAAGATTTAAAAAGTTACTAAACTCACTTAATTCCGAGAGTTTTGTTCAGTAGGTTATACCTATATTATTATTGACACATTACCAAATAAAAATCAGTGTATGTGCTTGTCGATAGATAATAAAATACCTGCCCATATAAAGGATTTACCCAATAACCAATCCCAAATATCTCTTGTCAATTGGCTTCTGGTTCACACATTTTGTTCTATAAAAGAATTCTTGGAGCATAAGTTTGACGTTCACTAAAATGAGGTAAATTTTATGTTTATTTTGACTTTATTTTTAACCTTGCTTTTTTGTCGTATTTATTGTAATTAATAATTTTGTAAATTTGCACCGAATTTAGTGTTACTTTATACCTCATACCATGAAGCAAAATAATTTCTCGTAGCTCATAGTTTCACTTCAAAGTTTTTTCTTTCAGGATAACATGATTTTAATATGCATATGTTATCTAATTTAATAACCAATTAGTGTCAGTAATGAAGGAAAAACTTTAAGGTGAATTTATGAGCTACGAAAAATTATTTTGATTCAATCTAGCAATTGTACCAATTCAAGAGCAAATAAATAATTTTATTCGTGTATATTATAAAAAATAGAGAAGTAAAGTTATTTTGGATTTTAATATTTGTTTAGCTACTTCTGACGCTTAATGTAATCGTATTTAATTGTAATGTTCAGGTTACAAGTTCACCTAAAGGAGCGGATGCACGCGCTGGATGAGAAGAATGGGCTGACCCAGGAGTTGGAGAAGACGCGCAAGTATGCCGAAGAGCTGATGGCAGAGAAACAGGACATCCTCAAGGAGCTGGCCAAGTGGCGGATGGAGACCGAACAGGTTTGTTGTGGAAAGCTGATATGGTAACGCTTTTCAAAGCATACCATGTCAGCTCCTAGACGTCCACTGCAGGACATAGGCCTTCCGCAATAAACGCCACGAAACCCGGTCCTCCGCCCTCCGCGTCCAGCCGCTCCCGGCCACTTTGGTCGTCGGTCCACCTGGCGTGCCGATCTGCGTTCTCCACTTTATAACCCGTCTGCCCCAACGGCCGTCGGTTTTGCGGCGTATGTGGCCCGCCCACTGCCACTTCAAGTTGTAAATTCAAATTAAAAATCAAAAATCTTTTTATGCGGTTGATCCTCATTGTCACTTGTAACATTGGATATTGAAGAACTTGTGCTGTTGAATTGGCCGATTTTACTTAAATAAATGTATGGTTTAAGCTATATTTCGCACCTCAAAGTTTTACCTTCAAGATTGACACTAATTGGTTAATAAATTAGATAACAGATGACTCATCTGTTATCTAATTGAATAACCCTATATTATCAATAACCAATTAGCCCACCTTATAAGTCACCTCAAAGTTTTACCTTCAAGATTGACACTAATTGGTTATTAAATTAGATAACAGATGATCTAACTTAATAAATTTAAATAGTAAAAACTTGTTTTATGAGAAAATTATTTTCCTTCATGGTGTGACCAATATGTTATTTTTGTTTCAGCTTAAGCGGCAGATCCTGCAGACGGAGATCGCGTTCAACATCCAGCAGACGGACGCTCTGACGCGCTCGCTGTCGCCGGGCGCGCCCGCTCCGCCGCCGCCGGCCGCCCTCTTCCAGTCCAAGGTACTACTGACACCCCGACCCACCCCCCCCCCCACCCCACCCCCCCACCGCCGAATTAACCACTATGTTTCTGCGAAAAGTGCGTCAAAATCGGTTCAGTAGTTTTTAAGTATTGCGTGCACAAACAAACAGATAAACAGACAAAATTTCCAACAATGAAAAAAATTTTACCCCCTCCCCTTCCCCCCCATTTTTTTTTCCAATATTTTTAATGTACCGTCACGAGACGTTTATGTTTTTATTTATTAGATTCTGTTTTCGAGACGCAAATGCGTTTGTTTTCATATGACTATGGATTTGAAATATGTGAACCATAACTGTAACTAATTTCAGCTGGACGGCTCGTGGGAGAAGCTGCAACAGTCGCACGTGCTCGCGAACGTTCAGCAGGCCTTCGACGGGTCCAGCGACGCTGAGGTACGCATTCACTCTCTATAGACAGCCTGACAACGTACACTGTTGGACAAAGGCCTTAACGAACGCGCGCCACCCAGTCTTTCGCCTTTCTCAACCAGCCGCTTACCTTTTATATATATAAGTATATACACTCCCACACAAAAATATGTAAATGGGAACCTTTTCATACTTTCAAGGTCATTTTGAGCTGTTAGATCTCTGCCGGGGATCGATTTGAGTGACGTCTAATGCCGCAAAATCTTTATTAATTGTATGCAAACTTGATTTTTAAAAGATGTGTTGCGTGAAGTTTGTTGCACCGTTTCTTCTTCACAGCGCTAACACCTAGTAAATGTAGTCGATAAAAAAAATTACGTTTATAAATGTACCAAGTGTACTCATATACAATAAATGATTTTGACTTTGACTTTGCCGGCTGTCCGAAGTATGGATGGAGGAGGTCTGGAGTGCCAAACTGTAACAGTGTCTTATTGACAGTGAGGAAGATGTAAATGAAAAATAATCGCGATTACTTAATCTTAAAAAAATCTTTAAGTAATTATAATCAATTGCGAAAAAATCATGACGATATCTTAAAAACTGTTTTTTTTTAATAAATCAATTTGACCACTCCCCTAAAACTGCTTACTCGGTAAATCACATCGCCCATTGGCTCATTGTACTTTGAAAAATTTAAAAAAATACAGTTTTTAACATATCGCGAAAATTCTTTCACCAATATTTTTCTGATTTTAAGTTTTATTTTTCTAGATCATAAAACAATTACCACTCATCTTCCTCATTAACGTCAAAATGTCATCAAAATGTATGTAAATCCAAACACCTACACTTTATACCATGAAGCAAAATATTTTTTTGTAGCTCATAGTTTCACCTCAAAGTGTTTTCCTTCATGATTGACTCTAATTGGTTATTAAATTAGATAACAGATGATGACAAATGTGCATCTGTTATCTAATTTAATCTAGTAACAATGAGATACGAAAAATTATTTTGCTTTATGGTATGAGGTATAGAATTCTAGTCTCTGGTGTGAACAACTTGCCTGATCAAAGAGGTATATTTGGCACTCCAGACCTACTGTATCCATACTCTGCATAGACTAGATCTATGGACTCTCGCTTGATCTTAAGTCTTACCCGGTAGAAAGAGATGAGGTGATGATGGAAGACGCTGACCTAGAAGGTGCCTATTCACTCTTCCTTTAAAGATATCCAAATTATATATATCCTTAAAAACTGGCCTAGAATTCCATTTCTTAGCAGTCTGCATAATGAAGGATGGAGCGATATGCTACGTGCAAATGTGTGGTAGGTCAACTACATAGGTATACATTCCTGCATTGGTTATTCCGGTGGTGGAAAGGTGTTTTTCATTGGATATAGGACGTAACATAGATTTAGATTTGATTTAAAAGTATGAGACCAAGTAATAAAATCTAAAATACTGTTGTGGGTGTAATGTGCTACTGTCTATACGTCTTAGTGTCAAAATTTCCAAGTGCAAAACGTCCAAGTGCCAAACAGAACAGAACGGACCAAAAAAAGGTTCATCACAAACAGATGTAACTTACGGGTAAAAGCACGGGGTATATAAAATTTGGACATTTTGGCACATGGATGTTTTGACAGTTGGACGTTTGGAAAATTTGGACATTTTGACAGTTGGATATTACAAGGAACGAGATGGTGTCCGTTCTGTCATACATTTTTGGAGACATAATTTTTTTTATCTAAATCTATGTGCTATCCGAAAAAAGTAGGGGTATTATGCAAGAAATGAAATTGTCATATTTCTACAAAAATACTCATCATAAAAAACTGAAAGACAGGCTATACACCTTTTACAGGTCGACGGTCTTTCTGGTAGGGGTGCGAACTCATCTATCCTATCGGTTCTGCGTCCATTCGTGATTCTCCTTATTCTGGTTCATGTCCTTCAAGGAAACTTCTCGCTTTACCTCCTCCATGTTCGCTGAAAGTTGCTTTTTCTCCCAAGTAAAATCATCTGCTTTTCACTTCGACTAACGAAGAAACAGAATTCATAAATTGTACCTAAATACCTATTGAAATAGGTTCATATTGAAATTTTGCACAGTTTATATGCTTTCGCGATTTGTTACTTTTTTACGCGATATATAGTACAGCTGTCGTTCCAAGTTGCTATTCCTCTCTTAATTTTTCATTTTTTTATTTTAATTAAATATATAGAACGACGAGTCTGACGGCGCGGAGGGCGGGCCCACGGACGCGGCCGCGCTGGCGCTGATGCTTCAGGAGCAGTTGGACGCCATCAACACCGAGATCCGCCTCATCCAGGAGGAGAAGCAGAGCACAGAGGCCAGGGCAGAAGAGCTCGAGTCCAGGGTCAGTGGCAGCAGGCTCACATACCCAAGCCTGTTTCCGTTTGAGACGGGTTTTAAGTCTGTGTTTTTGCTTCTTCCCTTTTCTTTATCCTTGCAGTGTGTATTTCTGAATTAACACTATAGGGGCCAGTGTACCCCATTATAAAGCCATTATGTTGCCAAAAAGACCGACGACCCAAAAATATGGCCGTAAGCGACTGGATGGGGAGGTTTACCCTGACTATGGTGTGGTGGCGCGCGTTGGGGAATGGGCATTTTCGAGTGTATTACACGCGGTTATGCTTAGTGTAAAAGGTGGGTGAATATTCGAGCATTTCAACCGCAGTCATTATCCTCGCCCCCAAAAGTTGACGAAAAAGAATATACTTTATTAACTATTTCACCAATGCAGAATCTGAGCTACGATCAGGAACTTGCTGTATAATAAGAACGATGACCTGGTGTTGTCTCCTCAACTTTTGAAGGTTAGGGTAATGACGGTTGAAACGCTAGAATATTCTCAGATGAAAATGATTACTAGTCCACACAACTAACACGATATTGGAATTTTTCGATAGCATGTTGATACTAGAAATATAAATTGGCGTAACAGTCAACGCCATGCGCTTTCAGTACAACAATACTTCAGGATGTTGTCGGAACTGCCGAGGCACTGCAGCGCATCAGGCTTGATGCTAAGCCGTGTCCGCGGGGGCACTAACAGAATCCTACGCGTTATAGCGAGCCGAGTTGA
This sequence comes from Esperia sulphurella, assembly GCA_947086405.1. Lineage (NCBI taxonomy): Eukaryota > Metazoa > Arthropoda > Insecta > Lepidoptera > Oecophoridae > Esperia > Esperia sulphurella. Next base: position 1,985,282 of record OX352271.1, on the reverse strand, counting down.
CAGCCCCATATTGTGGCACTCGATTCGGTTACACATAAATAATTAGTGTCAAATTTAAAACAACTAACATAGTTTATAAGTATCTACTAACAACAATATTGACATTTAAGTCAGAAATAAGAAATAATAACTTTGAGTTTATAAATATATTAACTTTTCTCTGGCTGTAATTTAACACATTCATGGACATTAACTTAATTTAACACATTCGTGGACATAACCCACATATCATGAATTTGTGATGCGGCACTAGACGAAGAAACAATACGACGTCCATAGACGTACTGTCGCAGTAGGAGCCACCGGTATGACGTCTATTGACGTGCCGTTCAGTAACATGGTAAAAGAAAAACCCAAAAAAAAATTACGTAAATAAATAATAAACAACAAGATTGATGAGATTCCAGCAACAATATTACAATTTACAGCGGTGTGGGTCACAGCGTTTTTCCGTCGTTAATACTTTGTGTTTAGGAAGATTATTCCATAACACAAATCATAGGTGTCCAGAACCAGGCAAAGAGGCTGATAAGGATATTAAACGTTAATATAATGAATGTAGGCATATTGCAGGGCATCCTGATAGAGCCTTGATTGAATATACTTTATAGCACACAAATTACACTTAATATTACAGAATGATATATGATTTATTTGTATTTAATTGACAGTGTATAATTTGAAAGGCTATAATGGTGGCTGTCATATACGATAGTATAAAACGCCCTAAATAATAAACATTACAAAAAAAAACACAAAGCATTTCTGAGTGAACCACATATAAATGTTGACACAACATTAAAAGATGTTATAAACAATAACAACAATATAAGTCGCTTGGGGGTAAAAGCGTGGTACAAATGGAAGGGATCTACAGGTCATACCATGAAGCAAGATAATTTTGCGCACTTCATAAATAACCTCAAAGTTTTTACTTTCATACACAACATACATAATGCTCACTCCTTGGTCCCAGAGGGGTAGGCAGAAATGATGGATCGCCACTTTGCGCGATCCTGACACACCTCACTAGCCTCACTCACATTCGTCAACCTTTTAATGCACCTCCTTTTATTCTTCTTACTGTGGACCCCAGCCTTTTTCATGATTAACACTAATTGGTTATTAAATTAGATAACAGATGACATCTTTTATCTAATTTAATAACCAATTAGTGTCAGTCGTAGAAGTAAAAATGTTGAGATGACTTATGAAGTGCGAAACATTATTTTGCTTCATTGTATGACCCTTAGTGGCGACAACGGTCCCGTTACAAACTGCGCTTGATGCCCTTTCTAACCTATTTCAATGGTGTATGGGTTGTGTTGTCCACAGGTGGGCAGCTACGAGCATATGAACCTGCTGTCGCGCGGGCCCGGGCCGGGGTGCGCGCGCGCGGACCGCGGGGGCGGGGACTCGCCGCCCCCCCTGCCCGCCTCGCCCTCCCCCTCGCGGCCCCACCACGCCGCGCACCACAAGTACCACACAGTAAGTACATGCGCGTGCAAACAACAAGAATAGTATTTAAGTGAAACTAGCGTAAACGATTTCAAATCGGCTTCGGAACATAAACACAATCTCTTTAGCACGGCAGCTGCCTTTTAATGTGGTCTCTTACTAGATGGCGCCAGTAGCGAACAATTAGTTTTTATTTGGCCACAAAGCCGACGAAATTGTTTTATTTTTATATATACTGCTCTCGCTAACTAGTAAAAATTACTACTAACTAAAAGATAGCTAAAATTTGATACGTGTCATTGTTATGTAATGGTATGTATTGTAAAGAAAGTGGTTTGTTGATGAACTAATCATCATTTTACAGCAAAAAAAATCAGTTTGAGGTGCATTCACAATACAAACTCATAACCGTTTCATTATAACTGTTAAGTCACTCGGCTCCGTCGTGATGTTTGCTGTGATTGGTCCATCCATTCAATGTCAAATCAAATTGGAGTAAATGGTTACTCCCGTGAAATCGCGGCACGGCGCGTCAAAACGCTGCCCCGGGAATTGTAAATCTAGCTGTCAAGCTACATTCACAATGACATCATGCTCCGCGACTTCACACGCGACGCGATAATAAAGCTTATCTAAAGTTAGCGTTTTCTTAACAACGCGTGATGGCAGCCCGCGGTGAAACGTGACAGGTTGCTTCGTTGTGAATGCAGCATTTTGCTACGCCGGATTTACATATTATCCCCGATGAAACGATTTTTGTAACCGGCACGGAAAGTGGTTCGTCAAAAACAAACTCGAATGTGCGCTCAAGTGAAAAAAAAGTTTTTCAATACTATGGTGAATTACTAATCATACGAATCATAGAATTACTTAGTCAGACAACTGTGGTGGTCCTGGCACGAGCGTAGGCTTACTTGGGCCACCTATGACACCACATTTTCTGTTAGATTTGGTACCTGTCTTTATGCTAAACTGAGTTCTGAAATTTCAAAATAAATAAAAAACTTTAAGACTTGAGAAGAGATCTCGAGCAGTGCCGTAACTGGCCTCTTATGCGCCCGGTGCCGCGGTGCGAGCTTCTATAACTGCGCCCTTTAAAACTTCCCTACCAGGTCATTTTTGCGCCCCTCCAAAGTCTGCACCCTGTGTCTGAGCACCGCTGGCACCGCCCTAGTTACGGCACTGATCTCGAGATAACTGTTCATACTTAAAGACTTAAGCAACGTGTCGCTAGACGATTGTATTTACTTATAGACTTAATTAACAGGTCGCTAGATGTTTCTAATCGCTTACAGGTCACTATAAAATAAATTCGCACCTCATAAGTCACCTCAAAGTTTTTACCTTCATGACTGACACCATTTGGTTATTAAATTAGATAACAGATGAGTAATCTTGTTACCTTAATGATCGATACTAACTGGTTAATAAATTAGATGACAGATGAGTCATCTGTTATCTAATTTAATAACCAATTAGAGACAATCATGAAAGTAAATACTTTGAGGTGACTTATGAGGTGCGAAAATTATTTTCCTTTATGGTTATGACCTTTAGATACTTAAACGCAGTCAGCGCCTTTATACGACGGTTATCCTGGTGACGAACCACTTCTCGCGTAGACTGTATAAAACTCAAAATCTGGCGAGGGATGGTTATAACCTGCTCGGTTTATTGGTAATCCGTCACAGCTTTAGTGATGTACCTGGTGTATGTTATTATAATATAATAAATAATAAAACCTCCGAGTTTTTGCCGATTTAATAACTAGTATTACAATCACAGAAATATATAATGCTATTAGGAAATACGGAAATATATTAAGTCAAAGTGACGTGTCAAAATTTATATTGCTGTATTTATTTTCTATTGATTTTGGTGAAGTGCAACGACGTCTCTGTACACTGTATCATTTACTCATTTCACAACAGCGTTATAGACATTTTATGGTACGGCAATAACTAGCTCCTTGTATTGTTTGCTACATTAATTGCCGTATAGGCTCTAGTACACGATAGGCTCAATCAATTGGTGACGCAAAAATTACGCACGCTCCCCTGGCAACATTTGGAAGCTGCCTGAGAAGAGACGTCGCTTGACAATTGACAAGTGTGACGTTCTTGATTTTATTGTCGGCCGCCAAGGGAGTTAGTATAAATCTTTACGTCGCTAATAGTGAATCACTTTTTTCAAAAAAGAACACATCAGCCGAGCTTTTAAACAACGCAATAGAGTAGATAATAGAATAATTATCATAATGGACAAGTGTTCTTTTTGAAATAAGTGTTTAATAATGATCGATGTTGAAGCAAGAACTAGTTTTAAGTATTCGTAATAGTGTCGATTTTCGCTTGTTGTGATTAAATGTCAAATCGGCAAAAACTGCGGCTCGGTTTGACATGAGATGCGCGGTCCGTAGGCGCCGGCGTCCATGTCCCCCGCGCACCACTACCGCGCGCCGCCCGCCTCCGAGAGCCTGCCCTCCAGCCAGGTCGGTGCTGCCCCGCCCCGCCCCACCCCGTCCCACTCTATGCTACCCCACCCCAGTCTGTCATTGTCGCATCTGATCCTGCGTACGGCTAAACTGAGTGCCTACCTTTTTTGAACGGTCCTTTGAAGGACAAGAAGGTCCGCCACAGACTTGAGCTATAATGTAAAGATGTATATTATACATACATATTTCAGAAATCGTGTCTATGATGGGTGGATGTGTGTGCGTGCGCGTGCGCATGTGTTGTGATTTAAATTCAGTTTAGTCGTACGCCTCGCCCTGAACACCAATATGCACCGCCTTCACGACTTACGTGTACTTATTTATAATATTGTAATTTCACCTTGCTTTGTATAAAATGTGATTTATTACTATGTATGTAATAATGTATTATCGTGAGACAGTGGGCCCGATGCTGAAGGCACAGATTTAAAATTATTATGAAGATAAAGACGAAACCTATTTTAGAGCTGTCAAATTGCTTGCCACACAGTATTCTGTGTGGCAAGGATAGCAACAGTTTTAGTGCTGTCAAATTTTAACTCAGTGCTTCAGAATCGAGCCCAATGTATATTCTATATATATAAACTGCTTAATATTGTATAATGTAAACTACTTAATAGCATTTATATATATACTGTGACCTAACACACTATAAGACCCGGCTAATATTTTTAATTTGGCCTAAACTACTTTGTCTGTGGACAAAAGTATGGATCCCAAATTTCACTCTAATATTATAAATGCGAAAGTTTGGATGTTTGTTACTCAATCATGCTTCAACCACTGGACGGATCGCTATGAAACTTGGCACACATATAGGTTAGGTCCTGGAATATGACGTAGGATAGTTTTTATCACGAAAAAACATCTCATATCTACGGGAAACCAAATTAATCGTTAACAGCAGTGTGTCGCGGGCAAAAGCTAGTTTACACATAAATTAAATTTAAAATTATTGCAGACTGGTTATTGTCCATATTTTTGTCCATAGGAATATTATTATATCATTTATACTATTAGAGAACTATTTATTACAAACCTCTGCTTTATGTAAATTAGATGCTCGTTTTTTTAATGTTGTAACTTAACTGATAGATAACTAGTATCTCTGCGGCTAAGGACGTAAACCTGCTAACTATTTTTTTTTAATTCAGCAGAATTAGACTCAGGGTGGAAGCCGTGTGGTTCCCGGCTTAGAATAGGGCCACCCCCAATCTTCCTGTGTAGGTGTCGTTAAAGCTACTAAGGGACCAGGGACAGGCACCAGGGACAGGCAGCTGCGTTCTCCGGTGTATATTAAGACCTTACTGCGATCATCACCAATACACCTACCAAGCGTGGTGATTATGGCAAAGCCCCCAAAACTGGCATTCTATTGGGGAGGCATAATTCAGCAGTAGACGTAGGCTGTCATTTATGTTATCTTATCCCTCTAATATTATAAATTCGAAAGTTTGGATATTTGGATGTTTGTTACTCAATCACGCTTCAATCACTGGACGGATCTGGTACAAACTTGACACACATATAGGCTGTGTCCTGGAATATGACATAGGATAGTTCTTATCCCGAAAAACATCGGGAAACCAAATTAACGCGGATGAAGTCGCGGGCAAAAGCTATTATTTACAATCGTATGAAACAGAATATGGAGTTGACAGATTTACGTCCTTACTATACAATGTACTTGATTATGTATTTATATTATTTTAAGATCCAATTCAGTTGTCTCAAAACCTTCTAGACTTATATTTAATACTTAGTAAGTAGACGATTATCTGAAAGTAAAGTTGATTTTTCTGGTCGCTTAATTGAAAATAGTATTAAGTTTATGATATATACCCTTTTAAATGACGCGACGTCTATTAAAATTGGTGCAGTAGTTCAGGAGTTAAGTAGTAGTGGCACCAGTCTAGTCCATAGTTAATGTGAGCTTTAGATAAGCAGTAAAGTACCTTGGCACCACCGTGTATGAAAAATTAGTACCAGCCGTATGGGGTGAAATTTTAGTATGGTCATAGATGTCGGTCCTGGTCGAAATTGTCTATAGGCACGACTTTCTGACATCGGATACCGTAAGCCTCTCAAACTTCAATACAACACAAATTTTAAGCCTAAACGGAGCCATTTTTTTACATCATTAGGAAAAGGGTACGAAGCTCTGCCGCCGGAGTGACCGACGACTGGAAGAAGGAAGCGGATGTATGTGGATGGCGGAGGATGGGATGTATGTGGTGGTGTTCATTGATGAAGGCCTATGTACTGCAGTGGACGTCTAGGGCTGATATGATGATGAAAAATGCCCTCATTATCCTTACTTATCTATCATCGTTTACAAGTACCGTTGACGATCAGTGTTATCAGCTTCTCCAAGTTTCAGATTTTATTCAATGCTTGTCATACGTAACTGAACACCATTCTCCTACATTACACCACGTTTACCCAGGACTACATCTAATATGAGGAAAATTTTGAAGTGTATTAACTTGATTATTTCAGAAAGTATTAGATTAAGTTCATGATGGTGCGATATCGCGCGGTACAAGATAACAGCGAGCGCGGTATCGCGCGGTCGTGTAGATTGTACCACGCGCAGAGTTCTTCGCGAGAATTTCGTTCAGGAGACCAAAGTCTGTGACATTCAAAAAGTTCACGATTTAACTGAATCCACTTTGTCGTACACCGCGGTCCAGGATACTTTACCATAGTATCGTTGAAGTAGCTACTCCCTGTAATTAAAATCTTTTAGCCGAAACTGGTAATTCCACCCGTCTGTGTAACAAATTTTCTTTAATATTTAGTTCAAGAATGCTTCACAATCAGTACAAAGAAAGAAAGTTACTTACCTTTTAATGACAGACTTCGCACTATAGGTATGAGATACTCAGACTATTTAGGTAGCGGAAGATGATCCCCCACTCAGGTCTTACTCGTAGTCCCACAAATAACCAGCGTGTAACAGTTGCAGCTGTGCGAGGAAGGCGGGCCGGGCGGGGCGGGCGGGGCGGGCGGGGCGGGCGGCGAGGGCGCCGAGTCCCCGCTGACGGCGCGGTCGTTGCGCCTCGAGCGGGCGGCGCGCGCGCTGCACGCGGAGCGGGACCGCCTGCGCACGCACTACCCGGTGCCCTACGACTCGTGAGTACTGGACCACCCACACTGCTCCACGTTTGTGTGCGTACATTATTGTAGGACTGCTGCATTCAGCGCGCGAACACAGTCGATCGAGCGAGCGACGACGATCTACGTCGACGACATGAGTGCTTCTCTTTCGTTATAGTGAACCTCCGACGCATTATACTTGTCTTTTCGGTTACTCTAAGGTTGACTGGAAGAGATCCCTAAGTGGGATTTGTACACAGTTTAATTCCTATTTTATTATTGTTGTTGGTACAATAAAGCGTTTATATACATACATACTTACCGCCGAGTTGAATGGCGATAGCCCAGTAGTAGGTGCTGCCAGCCGTTGTCTGTTTTGCGGGGGACGTTAAACTGGCGGGGGAGGCGAGTGTCGCTTCTTAAGGTAGTAATATTTAGTATTCTTTGCTCATATTGCCCCGCCGCCTGGCGAAGGCCAGTCGCCGCTGACAGCGCGCTCGCTGCGTTTGAGTAACTGACCCACGTACAAGTCGTCGCTGACGGCCATATTAGATATAAATAACGTGTATGAAAATTACACTTTAAACGATGATGGGGGTTTTGGGTCCAGCCACCAATAACAATAGGTGATAAGCCAATGAAAGGGTGTTATTAAGTAGAACAAGAGTTTCTATGGCGGCTAATCTCAGTTAACTGTATTTTCGACCTGAGACCGTAAGACCTATTAGTTGTTGGGTACTACACCTCATACCATGAAGCTAAATAATTTTTTGTAGCTCATAGTTTCACCTCAAAGTGTTTTCCTTCATGATTGACACTAATTGGTTATTAAATTAGATAACAGATGCACATTTTAAAATCATCTGTTATCTAATTTAATTTCAATTTTGGTATGAGCTATACGGATATGTATAGTTGTAATTATAATATTTAATGCTATATATATTATTATGTATGTACTTTACTTAGTAACTTATATTAGTATATATCAGTAGCTATACCTACTCATTTATTCTATGTATAGTACAATATTATATTACAAAATTTCAATATCCAAACACATTTTTTTTGTTGACCTACCGCTTGTTTTAGCTTTTCCCACAGTGAAGGTTGGCTGGAAGAGATCTCTTATAGAGATAAGTCCGCCTTTGTACACTTTTATGTAATTTATAATATTTTTTGTAAAATTTATGTGCAATAAAGAATACAATTTTAGCGGAAGCGGCTGGATGCGGAGGGCGGAGCACCGGGTGTGGTGGCGTTCATTGGGGAAGGCCTATGTCCAGCAGTGGACGTCTAAAGCCTGAAATGATGATGATGAAAGAATATAATACGTACTAAAAGGCCCTTAACACCGAAACTACAGCTAATTAAGTCTATCCGCCATAGTAATGACTGTTCTACTTGAAAATACCCTTTCATTCGCGTATCACTTGCTGTAAATGGTTGCTATTTGCGGGTGAAACCATGTTCCATAAAACTCCAATCCTCCTTTCAACCAACACAAATTGCTCTATCGCATAGACACGTATGATTATATTTAATTATTACTGCACACTAATCTTTGTCTAGAAAGGCAGGCAATCTTTCCCCCTGGTGTATGTAAATTGTACTTCGTAGCAATCAAACGGTACAGAAAGTAGTTGTATTGGTTCAAGCGCTGTATTAAGTTTTCATCATCATCAGGTTATTTTTGTCTCCACTGCAGGAGCACAACCCTCTCTCATCTGCCGGAGACAGACGGAGGATTTGGCCTACACTCCCCGCGCTGGCCAGACGGGTTGGGGAAGCCTGGTTGATGTTTCATAATGTTGATGTATTAAATTTTCATGAAGCATCTCTATCAGTTGTGCTTTTGACTCTCTAGTAGTGTCTTACTGCTGCCGTCTTAATGTAATTCACTTTATCTCTTTCTTCCACGCTGCGCAGGAGTTCAATAATGTCTGGAAGCCTCGCCAGGATACCCATCCACAGGTGGTCAACCATACCTACTGTTGTACCTAGACATTTATCTTATAAGCCTATATCTGAAATCAAACTAGCGACTGCGTGCGATTGCCCGGACACTCTATTGAACTATGCACCTCACAGATTGTGCTTAAAGTCGAAGATGTTTAAGATTACTAACAGTTATCTGTTCCACCATCCGTGCTTGGTCAAATCTGCGAGCTATATTTAAAGCCGCTGTTTTCTACTGCTGTAGAAGTCATTAAGAAAAATAGTTGGAGTGAAGTTGTGGCTGAGTGAGAAATACAGTGATACGCGAGACGTGTGGGTCGAAAGAAGATGTAGTGATGAAGGTAGAAAAGTGTATGTTGCGTTGCTTTGGACATTTAGAGCGTATGAGTGAAAGAAGAGTGACAAAAGTAATATACAGTGCGAATGTGGAAGGAACTACAGCCAGAGGTCGTCCTACCAGGACATTCAAGGATCACATTAGTAAAGTCCTCAAAAAGGCTGGGATGAGAAGATGAAAGGAGGTGCATAAAAAGGTTGATGAATGTAAGTGAGGCTGGTGAGGTGTGTTAGGATCGCGCAAACGGCGATCCATCGTCTCTGCCTACCCCTCTGGGACCAAAGCGTGAGCATTTTGTATGTATGTATGAGTGAAAGAAAAGTGACAGAAGAGAATGTGGAAGGAACTACAGCTGAAGCAGAAGGATCCCAACTGATGACGTCCTCAAAAACGCAGTATGGAAAGGTTGATCGGTGTAAGGTGTGTCAGGATTGCGCAAAGTGGCAATACATCGTCTCTGCCTACCCCTCTGGGACCAGATTGTGAGCATTATGTATGTATGTACTGGTGTAGGTTGGTAAGACATTTCAGGGTCATTCTACGTAAGTATATCATTAATACAACGTTCTGGGTTGAAAGATGTAATTACAGATACATAAGGCATTCCAACAGTCCTTAGTCATTTACCTTGCATCACGTGGGCTACCAACGATCTTTATGTACTTACTAGATGGAGCGTTCCAAACAATTGCTCTGTTCCACGCAACTGCGGCTCCCGGAGCCGCCACTCCTTCACATTCATTTTGACACTTGTGCAGTTACTACACAGAACATTTAATTATTTACTAAATATTGACGCTATTTACCCGTAGCGTCAATATTTAGTAATAATTAAATGTTCTGCGTAGTAACTGCACTAGTTTCATTGTGAATGTAACCGAATTGCGGCTCCGAGAGCCGCAATTGCATGGGACAGAGCGACTGTTTGGAACGCTCCATCTAGTAAGTACATAGAGATCGTTGGTTGCTACAGACTGTATAAAAGAATGATGCTATATTTGTAGACAGAAATAACATTCAGTTAATTGTTGCAGTAGTTTTGATTATGTAATGTTATTTTGTAATTCATACAAATATTAAATTTTGTTAGTTTTAGCAAATAAACTGGAATTACTAAGGATTGCTTTTATTACTATTTTGCTTTGGACTATCCCAGAACTACCTAGTCTATACAAAACATGGTTCTATGCCATATTCAAGAACTTTTTTGGGATCAACTTCTTCAATCGTTTCACAGATCTTCAAAAAAAGCGGTATGTTATCATTTATTAATTGTTTTTGCCCCTTTTCTGTGGTAAACGCTAAGTCCAGTTTAGTAATTCCATGTTTGCTAAAGCTAAATCTCTTTATAGCAACCTAAGCTATGACTTTCAAAACCCTCGTGTTTTTGGTTTAGCCAAATGATTTATAATAAAAATAACACGATTGCTAAAAGGTTTCACGAGTAGTAGATAATACAGATTTATCTAATTGTATTAAAACACTAATTCTATTTGTAATATTTATTAGGAACAATTAAATATTACAAACCTCAGTGTCTCGTCAGGATTGGTTCCTAATTATTAATTAGTAACTAATATGCCAAACCTCTTTAGTGTTCCATTAACAAGATAGTCATACAAGCGATTTAGCAATAATTAAGGCACTTAAATACGATGACTTTCTTTTGTGATAATTAGTAATTATGATCGATATTGTAAATATTAATTTAACATCCATACTTTTTCCACACACCGCTTCTACTGCCACACTCATTCTTCCACACTCATGATTTTTAATTATATTGAAGTAAAATGTTCCACAGCTCGAGCCAAGAGTCCCTGGGAGGGCTGACGGCTGGCGGCGGGTGGGGCGGCGGCGGCGGCGCGTCGCCCGGCCTGCCGCGCGGCGTGGCGGCCGCCGCCTCCGCGGTCTCCATCGCCTCTATGCACCAGAAGAAGCGCGGCATCAAGAGCTCGCTCGGAAGGTTCTTCAGCAAGAAGGAGAAAGCGGGGATGCCGGTGAAGTATTGTTTTTTTTTACTTATAGTCGTCGGCTTACAGAGCCACAGTTTAAATAAACATTTAATCCTTTATATACCTATGATCCACTATAAAGATATTTCATTTCAATGAATTGATGAAATGAAATGCAGAGTTCTATTGTAGGTAATATAAATATGAAATGTATGAATCAATAAAATAGGTAGTTTACGAGTATGTATTTTTAATTATAAAATAATATATGTATTTTTAAAGACCAAAGAGTACTATTTTTAAAAGTCGACAAAATATATGGTAGATACAGATTTAGATAAAGTTATATAGATTTCCTGGAATATAGATTTTCAGAAATGTCCATTATTGCCTATTTTTACATATATATTCAAAATTTCAGCAGAATCGGTTTTTGAGTTATCTGGCAGACAGCCAGACGGACTAGCTAACATTCATTACAAGTGTATGAGTTAAGGCATTGCCTCTAAAAAGACGAGCGAATATCACGAGTGAGAGCTGCGACCTGTAACTTTTTATTTATTTTATTGAGTATAAAATAAGAGTATTGAGTATACATTTACAACATAATATTTGAAGTACAATTAGTAAAAAATAGTAAAAAAAAGTCATAAACTTGTTTAGCGAATAAGAAAGTTCAACACGTTACAATTCATGTTTAGAGAAAAATTCATTAGACTAGATTTGAAAATAATTTAAATATTAATAATGAATTATTTATCCGGCTCGAAGGACCAAAAGGTCGTACAGTGTACGGATTCAGTAAATATTGTAAAGCGCTGACGCTGCTGAGAAAATGTATGGTTTACCGTACATATAAATAACAAAAAAATTAAACGTGAGACATACATGAAGTAAATATGTTTTGATATTGTTTGCTTGCAGCTACAACAAGGTCAGGGCCGCACTGGCGGGTCTCTCTCGTCCGCCTCCTCGCTGGGGCTGTCCGCGCTCTCGGGGGACGAGGGGGCGCCCTCCGCGCACGCGCATGCGCACGCGCACGACGCCTATGCGCACGCGCACCAACCTCTGCAGCATCAGGACTATGCGCGCTCCAAGAGCAAGTTAGTCGTTTGTACAGCCTCGTTGCCTTATCAAGCAGAGGTCATGACAAGAGCTGCCAGATAGATAATCATCATCATCAGGTTATTTTTGTCTCCACTGCAGGAGCACAACCCTCTCTCATCTGCCGGAGACAGACGGAGGATTTGGCCTACACTCCCCGCGCTGGCCAGACGGGTTGGGGAGGCCTGATTGATGTTTTATAATGTATTCCCTGAGTCGCCTTGTACGACATCCACGGGAAGAGTTGGAGTGGTCCTATTCTACTCGACCGGAAACCACACGGCATAGATAATATAATCCATTAATTCTTAAACACAGCACAAGTATAATTAATGATATATAGGAATACAATAGAATATAATACTTATTTCCATAAATAGAGTTCATTACACATGTCAGATCTTAACTAGCAACTGGTAGATCATGCCCTCGGACTAAAAACCAAATCATGCCTATTTAGCCATTTTTACAACATAATGCAGATGTTAATGTTTTACATTACAAATTGAACTTAATATATGAATTTAAATTACAACGTTCAATAAAAGTAAATATAATAATGTGCCAGTTTAATTTACGAGATGTCATGTATTTTCACTGTTAATATTTAACGTACCTATTTTATATATATATATTTAACTTACTATTTGGGCTCGATTCTGAAGGCACACATTTAAAATTTGACAGCGCTAAAATTGGTTTCGTCTTTATCTTCCTAATACTGTGTGACAAGGATAGCAACAGTTTTAGTGCTGTCAAATAGTAACGTTGTGCCTTCAGATCGAGCCCAGTATTTAACTAACCTACTATTGGGCCCGATTCTGAAGGCACACATTTAAAATTTGACAACGCTAAAATTTGTTTCGTCTTTATCTTCATAATACTGTGTGACAAGGATAGCAACAGTTTTAGTGCTGTCAAATAGTAACGTTGTGCCTTCAGATCGAGCCCAGTATTTAACTAACCTACTATTGGGCCCGATTCTGAAGGCACACATTTAAAATTTGACAACGCTAAAATTGGTTTCGTCTTTATCTTCCTAATACTGTGTGACAAGGATAGCAACAGTTTTAGTGCTGTCAAATAGTAACGTTGTGCCTTCAGATCGAGCCCAGTATTTAACTAACTTACTATTTGGGCTCGATTCTGAAGGCACACATTTAAAATTTGACAACGCTAAAATTTGTTTCGTCTTTATCTTCCTAATACTGTGTGACAAGGATAGCAACAGTTTTAGTGCTGTCAAATTTTAAATGTGTACTTTGGAATCGGGCCCATTATATGCATTAATTAACAGTTAGGTACAAAGGTACAGTTAGATATGCATAATTTATAAACTGTATCTGTGATGTCACTTGACTTGGGGCTGACCGGATACCAGCACCGCAGTTCGCGTAGCGTGCCGCAGCATTATGTGTCATTCTATTGGGGAGGCTTATGTTCAGCAGTGGACGTATTTCAGCTGGTGATGATCATGTCCAAATCTTAAAATGAAGCACAGTGCAGTGTTCCAATCCGGCCCCTGGTTGTATGAACTCCAGAGACCGCGACTACCGCCACGAGCTGCTGGGCGAGGCGATGCGCGCGGGCACGCCCTTCGCGCTGTGGAACGGGCCCACGGTGGTGGCGTGGCTGGAGCTGTGGGTGGGCATGCCCGCCTGGTACGTGGCCGCCTGCCGCGCCAACGTCAAGTCCGGCGCCATCATGTCCGCGCTCTCCGACCAGGAGATACAGAGGGAGATCGGTGGGTAACATAACACATCTCACGGGAGCAAATACCACTAAGGTGGTAAGAATGACAGAGATTTTTATTATTTATTTAATTTATTAATCGTATAAAATAAAACATTTTCTTACAAAAATTGTCTCCCAAAACCGTCTAGACGGTTTGACTGGGGGATCATAGTCTCCTTATGTTTAATTGAAATTAATAATTAAATATGATGGAGTTAAATGCATGGAGTTAGATGCCTGGTACTTTATTAAAAGTAGGTACATTTCTTTATCAAATTTGGTACTAAACGCATTATACTTGTCCTTTCGGTTACTCTAAGGTAGACTGGAAGAGATCCCTAAGTGGGATAAGTCCGCCTTTGTACACAATTTAATTCCTATTTTATTATTGTTGTTGTTGTTATTTTTGGTACAATAAAGCGTTTACATACATACTTACATACATACTAATGTTGATCCAGATTCGTACAATCTTTATATAATTGTATGCAAACTTGATTTTAAAAGATGTGTTGCGTGAAGTTTGTTACGCCGTTTCTTCTTCACAGCGCTAAGATCTAGGAAGCGGTAGCCGTTAAAAAATTACATGTATAAATGTACCAAATGTACTCATATACAATAAATGATTTTGACTTTGGTAGTACTAACTCTGATACTTTTATATTCATCGAATTTACCTTTTGGCCACGCCGAGATTCTCCTCAGACCTATTTAAACTAGAGCTTTGAACAACGAATTTTTAATTTAAAAAAAACAGGAATATCCGTATTCACATAGACATTTCGTCGCAAGTACCTATGACACTACCTACTTCCGATCTCTTGTAATCATATTCACGCATATCAGTAATATCTTTGTTTAATTTCTAATTTCTTAGATTATTGCGAATACTTTGGCATTTTGAAGGCGTCGCACTGGCTGGAAGGCTATGATGGTCTACCGACTGACCGCAAATGAGCTCGCTTCTAATATTGCAACTAATTTGCGTGGCCTTTTTTTCACTACAGATTACAAATCTAGTTAATTAGCATGACCTCAGCGTTCCATGCGGCTAAAAATCAAAAATGCCAATTTGACAGTTCGTTGCAGTGAAGTTAGCGCATTAACGTCATACTTGTCAATTTTTAAGCATCATTTCTATATTATCAGTTTCCGAATTGGCCCGCTAGGGGCGCGCGTAATCTTAGCACTTTACACTTTTACTAAGGCGATGTTGTCTGCCCGGCCAGGTATCAGCAACCCGCTGCACCGGCTGAAGCTGCGGCTGGCCATCCAGGAGATGGTGTCGCTGACGTCGCCGTCGGCGCCGCGCGGCACCGCCTGCGCCGCTCTCGCCTTCGGAGACATGAACCACGAGTGGATAGGCAACGTGTGGCTGCCCTCGCTAGGTAAACATACATACACACACTCTCGCACACACACACATCCTAAACACACACACACCTACACACACCCCCTACACACACACTACACACACACACTACACACACACACTACACACACACACTACACACACACACACACACACACCCTACATTCACCATACCACAGCCCCAACACTCCATACAAGCGAACAGATGTAACTACCTACTACTGCAGTAGCACCGGACACGGGCGTGAGTGTGCGTACATTATTGTAGGGCTAATAATGTACGCTAATTAATAATACTCATCTTTATTTCATTATAAAAAGTTGCATACAAATTCCGGGGCAGGTGTCTCATTTTAGGCTCGGAGAGCCTGTGTTAGAAGGCACCGCTCTTTACAAATTTATGTATCAATATTATATTTTTTATATATAGTGTCGTCTCTTCTTATATTAACAGGTAAGTACTTATTTCTACATATTATAATTATAATGGAGTGAATGTGAATTTCGGCTATGTGACTGAAGTGACATAGCTGAAAGGATTAGCAAGATGAAGTGGCAGTGGGCGGGCCACATGCCGTAAACCGACAGCCGTTGGGGCAGACGAGTTCTGGAGTGGAGACCGCGGATTGGCACGCGCAGGGTGAGACGCCTCGCCGAAAGATGGACCGATAACCTGAACAAGGTGGCCGGTAGCGGCTGGATGCGGAGAGCGGAGGACCGGGTGTGGTGGCGTTCATTGGGGAAGGTCTATGTCCAGACTTCTAGGGGCTGACATGATGTACCGAAGTGGACCACAAAGCATCTATGGTAATACACACCTGTTTTTGCTGCTGGTGACCTTTTATGTACACGTTACCGAAACGCAAATAGAGTTGGTTTTCGTATGACTGTTGGTTTGTAATGAAATATACATAGTTTGTGTTGCCGTCCACAATCGAAACGTTAATTTATGTATATTACTTTTTATGACTGTAATCTGTTTTGTATCCTACAAATATTATGAATGCGAAAGTTTGGATATTTGAATGTTTGTTACTCAATCACGCTTCAACCACTGGACGCATCGTGATGAAACCTGGCACACATATAGGTTAGATCCAGGTATAGGACATATGATAGTGTTTAGCCCGATAAAACATCCCATTCCTATGGGAAATACATAATAATGTGAGATGTTAAGTTGTCCACGCGGACGAATACGCGAGCAACAGCTAGTACCTAATAAAATAAAATCTTTAACACGCGTCTGGTTTTCAATTACAGGTTTACCGCAATATAGAACGACGTTTATGGAGTGCCTGGTAGACGCGCGAATGTTGGAGCACCTCAATAAGAGAGACCTGCGGACGCAGCTCAAAATGGTCGACAGTTTTCACAGGTAATTTATTTTTATTTTATTCGGAAAACGTACAGTTATAATGGGCTCGATTCTGAAGGCACAATGTTAAAATTTGACAACACTAAAACTGCTGCACTTATCCTTGTCACACCTCGATTCTGAAGGCACAATGTTAAAATTTGACAACACTAAAACTGCTGCACTTATCCTGCCACACCTCGATTCTGAAGGCACAATGTTAAAATTTGACAGCACTAAAACTGTTGCTATCCTTGTCGCACAGTATTATGAAGATAAAGACGAAACCAATTTTAACGCTGTCAAATTTTAAATGTTTTCTTAGAATCGGGCCCAATAAAAAGGTTAAATTACAATTATATAAATCTATTAGCCATTAACTGGTTTCCACACATTAATTAACAACATGCATATGTTCTGTTTTGTTTATTTCTCATGTATGTGTGTGTCGTAGCTATGAATAAATGACCTATTCTATTCTATTCATAATTACTTAATATTAAATTTAAAATTACAAATCTATATACACGGTGCTACTTTGCATTCTTGCCATATTCACAGAGCTAATAGTAGAGAACATTACCTATTATTTTAGATAAACTAGAGACTCTCATAAATAAAGCACCCTAAGTTTTTAGTAAACTTTGTTTTGCAGTACACATAGGAATAAACCAATTTTTTCTCGCACGTTCAACAGGCGCAATAGGAATAAACCAATGTGGGCGTGGCCAGGCCTGACGTGTAAATGAATTGATTTCAGATTTTCCTTCCTACTTTACCGCCAACAATGCCTAATTTAATATCATTACATTGTTGTCCATTTCTTTGCAAAGTAATAAATTAGGTATTTTTGGCGTACCTAGTTAAAAAGCTAAAATCATCTAATAAGATTTAAAAATTATAATTTTTAATTTGTAAATGTACAATTAATTGGTTATTTACAAGTTCCTACTTACAAAATGTACGTGCTGCGAAGCAATTGTTCAAAATGTCCTCCGTTTTGATGAAGGCACAGTCTAGCACGGCGAAGCGAATTTCGCTTTAGTTTTCGCAACACATAAACGTTTTGTTTCACTGTTTCGAACGCTGAAACAATCCTTTCGCGTAACACATTTACACTGTCTATCTACTCTGAGTATACCAAGCGTTTCACGTCACTCCAAAAATAATAGTCCATCGGAGGAAATAGTCCGGAAACCGTGGTGGATGAAATAAGAGCCCAGTAAATTCCCGTCGATTGAGACTAAAGCGGTGTTGAAACGAGTCTCGCTTAATTTTTCGAGGATTGTGATCACGATGAGTCCACCAGTGCTCATTATGGATATTAAAAATTCCAACTCTCGTAAACCGGCTTTCGTCAGTCCACAAGATGTTGACATGTCGCTTGTCCAGTAGCCAGCGACAAAATGTACTCCGTGAGGCGTTATCTTGAGGGAGCAGATCTTGGACTTTCCGAAAGTGAAACGGACGTTGTTATGCACTTTTCAAAAGTTTCCACACTGTCTCGTGGCTCACACCGAAGTAACGGCCTGCTTCCCGGGTACTGGCACGGGGCTCTCTTTCAAGGTACTCGAGAATTGACTCTTGCAATTCGACTGAGAGTCCTACGCTGCCTCGAGCTTGAGCGTGGAACCGGCGATGGTCTCTAAGTCTCTGCAAGCATCACCTGACGGGTCGGCCTCGGTTGGTTAGGAAACATTTCCACAAACATTTCTACGGCTTGTCGCAAACTGTTACCACTTATTGCGTCCAAGCGCACCATTTCTACTAATAAAATATTTGAATACGCTTCAGTAATTTTTACAACAATATTTTTGAGAATAATGACAGCAGTTGACAATCAAATAATATCATTGAATAAAGAGACAAGATTAGCATAAAGAGTCTATGTCATGTCGTGATCTTACGAATGATAAAAGTGATGTGCATGCATTACGACAATTAGTGGTGTGCTTAACAGATTGTCGATAAAATAAAATAATCCAAACCAAAAAAAAAAAATTACGTCATGATTTTTTTATTGATTTGTGTTTAGTATCAGTAATATAGTTACCTCTGTAAATATGGCAAGAATGCAAAGTAACATCCTGTATAAGCAAACCAGAGATAACAATAATAAGATATGTAAAATAATAAACGACAAAAGATTTATGAAGCAGAAGCGAAGGGGATTCTACCCTTCTTGACACTAAGTAAAATTCAAATTTTATGATAAAGAAACAATAATTCTGTTGTCCACGCGAGCGGAGCCGCGGGGGCATTGTAATATTGGATGCGTTGGTGGTAGTATGAATATAAGAACTTACTACATAGTTAACTGTTATTTATTGGACTACGATAGAATTAAATACAGAATACAATCGAATAGACCTTATTATCTACTTACATATTCTTATATACTAACTTATACAACACTATGTGCTGTTAAGCTACTATAACTCTGATAATTGACGACCTCCGTGGCGGAAAGGGTAGCTCTCGGACTACCACGCCGGAAGTTGCGGGTTCGAATCCCGCTAGGGGCAAATGTTCGTATGATGAATATGAATGTTTGTACCCAAGTCTTGGATGTTTATATATTTATTTAAGTATGTCTATCCGTTATCTAGTAACCATAGCACAGGCTCTGCCTAGTTTGGGACTGGATAATAGGTGTGAATGTCTGTGATATTTATTTAATATTTATTTATAACACTACGTGAGATTATTTGTCATTATTATATTTATTTAATTATCTATTATATCTCACGTGGTGCTATACCACGGCACAGCCAGCAGCTACGAGTCGCCAGTAGTGAGTGCGATACCGTGTTGTGTTCAGAACGTCCCTGCACTTCGGCGTGGCGTGCCTGAAGCGCGTGGGGTACTCGGTGCGCGTGCTGGAGGAGCGGCGGCGCGCGGCCGAGCTGGGCGCGCGCGACGTGCTCGTGTGGACCAACGAGCGTCTGCAGCGCTGGCTCGCCGCCATCAACCTCAAGGTCGGACACTCTCTGCTCGCACTTCGCCCCTGATACAACGTCGGACGAAATAAAGCAACGATCTCTATGTACTACTAGATCATCATCATCAGGTTATTGTTGTCTCCACTGCAGGAGCACAACCCTCTCTCATCTGCCGGAGACAGACGGAGGATTTGGCCTACACTTCCCGCGCTGGCCAGACGGGTTGGGGAGGCCTGATTGATGTTTTATAATGTATTCCCGTAGTCGCCTTGTACGACATCCACGGGAAGAGTTGGAGTGGTCTTATTCTACTCTACCGGAAACCATACTACTAGATGGAGCGTTCCAAACGATAGCTCTGTTCCACGCAAGTAGCCACAACTCTTTCACATTCCCAATGAAACTTCTGCAGTTCCTACGCAGAACATTTAATTATTACTAAATATTGACGCTACGGTTAAATAATGTCAATATCTACTAAATAATTAAATATTCTGAGTAGTACCTGCACAAGTTTCAAAGTGAAAATGAAAAAGTTGTGGCTACTTGAGTGGAACAGAGCGATTGTTTGGAACGCTCCATCTGGTAGTACATAGAGATCGTTGGAAATAAAGACTTACATTATGATAACTGATATTAATATATTAATCATATCAATATGATTAATTATCTAAATGAAATTACAATGTATATATACTAAATAATAGTGTCTACTTCTGACAGTTAAAACTGACCGACATCACGTATACACGGAAAACGACCTAGTTATTCTTGCTGACTTTTTATTCTGCGTGTCATCTATAGGTTGATGTAGAAATGTCGGTACACAGTTGATCCCGCATATTTTATTGGAGAACTGTTATGTATTTGTTTCTTCAAAAATAATGTATACTTCGGGCTTTGGTGTTTAGTAGTGACAGTATATTATGCAACAAATGTCTGTACGAAATAAAGTATAAAGAAAAATTAAATAAACGTGACTAAGCTGACCTTTGTAAAGCAGATAACTTCCTAACCTCAAAGCTTACTATCAACGTTGGTAAGGGAAATCTGTGACTATATTGGGACCAGATATGTGACTATAGATAGGTCTGAGGTACTCTGATACTGATAATAAACATAATAAAAAGATATTGTGATTAGACTTGATGGCCTTGTTGCCAAAGTCTTAAAAAAAAGTCTGCTTGCCTATACTAGGGTGCGGCGCGTAGAAGCAGTCCACGCGCGCCTCTGCGAACATCCTTGAAGCGCTACAGTAGGAATTATTATTATATTGAACGCGGAGGGCTACGTACGATCGTTTAGTGTAATTTGCCGCACCCCTACGCGCGACAGCCCCAACGGCATACTGCAACTGTGTGGGAAATGCCAAACATATTTATTTATTTATTATATACTTTAGACATCGATTTTCAGACGCTACATAAGTACAAATTTAAATATATTATACAGAATCTCTAGAATTCAGTGCCAATATATCCTTTTGAATACATGGACTCCACGGTAACCCAGTTTTCGTATCCAATTGGATACCGTGAACGTGTTAATGTATTGTTTCTGTCCAGTAAAGATTTATCTCATTATTTCTTTGTTATGGGATCGTGTTGGGGCCGATTTTTATACGAAACAAATACGTGTATTGCAGGAGTACGCGAATAACTTGGTAGAGAGCGGCGTGCACGGCGCGTTGATTGCGCTCGACGAGAACTTCGACGCGAACAGCATGGCGCTCGCGCTTCAGATCCCCACGCAGAATACGCAGGTTAGTGTCACTTTTGTACAACGCGAATTGGACATATTTGGCGACCATACTTACCGCCCCCAACTCGTAAGTTGGGTACCATACCTCCTTTTCTCCAAAACGTATTTAGTTGCGATACATCCCTCCCCATCATTTAATTTGGATGCCATATTTCCCTCCCCAACAGCAACGATCTCTATGTACTACTAGATGGAGCGTTCCAAACAATCGCTCTGTTCCACGCAAGTAGCCACAACTCTTTCACATTCACTTTGAAAGCAGTTACAACATTAGAACATTTAATTATTTACTAAATATTGACATTATTTAACCGAAGCGACATCCACGGGAAGAGTTGGAGTGCTCCTATTCTACTCTACCAGAAAACACACGGCTTTACTTTACTTCCCATCACGTATTTGGGTGCCATACCTCCTCTCCCAACACTATAGCCATAATTATAATTATTTATCGCGTCACGTGTTACAGGTGTTACATTTCACAACATGACGCAAGGGTGTCGCAATCTTACATCTAACTATTCGGGTACCATTCCTCCCTTCTCCCAATTTGGGCACCATACTCCCCTCCCTCTACATGTATTTGGGCATCATACTCCCCTCCCTCCACGTGTATTTGGGCATCATACTCCCCTCCCTCCACATGTATTTCGGTGCCATACTTACCTCCTTTTAACACGTTAGTATTAATGTTATTTCTCTTTCCCCGACACTTACGGTTGGTGTCATACGTGCCTCCCTCCAAACTGGGGATTTGATAGTAACAACAAGTTTATTGTGCAGGCGCGACAGATCCTGGAAATGGAATTCAGCAACCTTGTAGCGACGGGCACGGAGCGAGAGCGCGCGACGCGCATGCACCGCGAACACCACGACCCCCTGCCCGCCTCCTGACACCACTCGTTGGACTAGCTCGCCACCGCCCCCGCCATCGCCGACGACTACGCGCCTAGCGGACAGTGAGGGACGAGACAGAGACAAGGTTCTGATGAGAGCAGTAGATGAGTAGTGTTTGTGCTTCAGGTTGACTCGATGCCAGTGTGTTAGTTTTGGAAATGAACAACGGATTCCTACCTCGAATTGTTAAATACCTACTTATGTACCATGGTACAATTAATTTCAATAAACTGTAAGCATAAACGCTTTATCCCAAATCGTTGTAAAATGTTTGTTATTGCAGATTCGGAATCAGTTCTTTTTTACGTCGAAAGGTCTGGGTTTAATGTATTTTCTATTAGCCGTAGCAAAGCAAGACCCAGACCATTCGATGTTAAAACGGATTCTGAATCTACAATAACAAACATTTTACAACGATGTGGAATACAGCGTTTATGATTTTTGTATCGATATTGAATTGTCCTAAATATGCTGAATATATTATAATATATTATATATAAAAAGATAAACTAAAAATTCTGCTCGACGTCTTTTCAACTCCAAACTTTAAATGCGTATGCCTGGACGTAAAAGACAATTCTTGAAAAATGCTCGGCTTCAACTAACTTCTCCAAGACTTGTTCACTCCGTCCTCGGCAGCAATGAATTAATTTATAATTCGTTTTTATAATTTTTTTCTCCTTTGTCATATGATTTGCATAAGATGACGCAGTCACGCTACTCCGTAAGGACTTCTTAATATCTGTCGAAGTACAAAGAAATGTTGGTCTCTATAACGGGTCATAGCTTATGGCGTCTAACTACGATAATTAGACCCTAACGGTTATGAATCACAAAATGTCACATGACCAAAATGACACACGAAACCTACGAAATTCTTACGTAGTACGCCCGCTGCGCGTTTATTGTTTACATATTATTCTGTCAACTTACGCACTGTCTTAACTCCAACACAGCGCACACGAGTGATGGGCAGAGCATGCGCTGTGGAACGACAGACAGTGTATGTCCAGAGAAGCCCCAGTAGGCCATACAGCCCGTGCCGGGGCTATCTCTCAGCGTTTTTCAGTTCAATTCAATTCAAATTTTGCACCAAAACATATAATTTTTTTTATAAAAATTACATAGAAGGAAGAATTTGGTGTACAACGGCGGCCTTATCGCTTTCAGCGATTTCTTACAGGCAACCTTTTACCTATCTCTCAATGTCTCTCGCGTACATTCTCTCGTGTCATTCATTGTTTTTTTTTTTTGGTATCATTATTCAGTTTTAAAGAACGATGCAAACAATGGTATTGTGGTGTAAATATATCCTGGTAAAGAGTCTGCTTGCTGGCTGAAGTCAGTTAGTCACTTTGTTGTAAGGCAGGTGTTGTGGCGAAGCTTATGGACTGGTTAACATAGCGACTGTGGCAAGGGTTTGGACTGCCACAGTTTTGTAGGTTAAATATTAGCAGCCGTCGACTTGGGTTTTGCTGGAAATTGAAATTGAACTGTATGGCCAGAGAAATACTGTTACAACATAAAGAATCCCGGGACCTGTTTGAGGAAAAATAATGTTGTAAGTACCAATTTTTTTTATCTACATCTTAAGTTATGTACTTTTTTATTTTTTGAAAAATTCATATGCCAGTTTCATTATACGACGTAAAACCTGGTGTCGTTTTCCTTTTCCAGCAAAAAGGATAGTGTTTTGTACAGTCAGAAATGGTTTGATATATGAAATTGTATCTTATGAAATGTAAGTTTCAGATCAAAACCAGCGCGGTTCCGATTGGTTAGTGAAGATCGTATCCGTTGAGTTGTATTATTTTTTAAATGTAATTGTTTCTTAGCGTTCAATTTTTATACATTATTTTTCTAAATCCATAAGCCTATGGAATCTCTGAATTTTTGCCATAAAACGTACGCTGGTTTGGATTTGGATTTTTTTTAACGAAACAGTGGTTTGGGTTGTTTAAAAAATGTAAATATGGCAACATTCTTCAGGATATATGTGGTAATGAAAATAACACAACTTTTAACTAACATTTTTAGTTTCTATTGACCTGTCTTTTTACATATTTTAATTACATTAGTACAAAAATATACAATATTAAATTATACCACATTTATTATAAGTATACCTGATAAAATGTTGCCATATATATTTATATATAGGTAGTTAACAGTGTTTTAGATACAATAATAAAGTTTTCAAATAACTGTGTATATTAGACTATTAAAAGTCTAGCGACTATGCTTTATATGTTATATATATAATATATATATATAACAATTATATGAAAATACAAAAGTGCTCTGATATAGTAGTTTTACTGTGTACTTAATGAATGTTTGTTGTTTAAAAATAAATTGAAAAATAGGTACAGTGGGGGACCGAGTTAAAGGACCGCCGGAAGGATGTGACAGCTAATATGACAGTTATGTGACAGTGATCCTGGAAGTTTGACGTTTCCTCAAACGTCACCGCACCTCATTCCCCGGAGCCCTTTAACTCGTTCCCCCACTGTATGTAGCTGCGGTATGGTGTTATGTAGACTCCATTCGAATTATAAGCTAACAAAAATACTAATCTTCAATCTAGTAAATCTGCTGGTTCAGACCTCTCCCTAAATATTAATAGATGTTCATGTGTAGGTATTGGTGATGCCAGCATATCAAGTTTAATACGTCCGTCAACTGGTTTTATGGAGTGTTCTGTTCCGAGTATCACACATTGAACATTTATAATAATTTGTAATAAAATTAATGACTCCGTGAAATGAATGAGTTTGCAAAGCACCACATCGTAGATGAACATTGTCATACATTGATGCCAAATATTAGTTAAATATTAACTTATAATTTAAGACCAGTTTCACATTCGCGAATTTTAAAATCGCTCTTTGTGAAATTGCTCTGATTATCCGACGGTTAAATCGCTAGTATGCGGCAGGCCTTAAGAGTTAACGGTGTTATAAGATGTTTCATTCGGTGTTTTATAAGAATTACAATGTTGTCATTGGATTTATCCAATGACTAGAGGACTCTACAGTCTAGGACACACTGTGACAGCTCTGAAATTGCCTCTCATACAGACAATACTGGAACGAAAGGGATAATTTCAGGACTGTCAAAAATAAAGCGTGTCACCGCAGATTACAGTCCTTTCTGTGTTTATGTCATCGACTAATAAGCCTATAGACGTCTCATGCAAGGCAAAAATATGTCTTATACAAGACGTCGCGCATAATGTCAAGCCGCGACACCTACGCTTGTTTTTTTCTCGAAATATTACACAAAAACATCTGAAACATCGGGGTGTGTACAAAAAACATGGAGGTGTAGTGGGGCAGAGTTTGAGAGGACTACCAGCACAGCGCGTATAATTAAAACAGGTTCTTTTTCTGAAAAAATTGCCCAATCCAAATATGTCTTATATTCCCAATTCCTGGTAAATATAATTTTTTTTAGGTTATAGATAGATGATTCATTTATTCTTAAACACAGCACAAACACAATGCTTCAAAAAGTTAACATATTGGTACAGAAGTACAGCAAACAAACATAACAATGAAATAGTTAGCATGGCACGCTGTGATCGAGCGGCCTCACCGCACATAGGACAAACCCAAGAGGTTTATTATGTGTGAGTTATGTAAGACATGATGTATTTTCTTATTAATGTTAAATAAATAAAAATAAAGTACCAGTGTGGGTAGTATTGTGCTGCAGAAAGGGCCCGCACTCAGCATAATGTCGCAGCCCAGCGGCGCGACGATGATATTCTGCTAGGAACGTTACATTAGAGGGACGTGATGCGTTATGAAGGTCACAGTAAACTTTTTTTTTATTGTTGATGGGTTTGCGCTTGACCTCAATCTCACCTGATGGTAAGTGATGAGGCCTAAGGTGGAGCGCGCTTACCCAGAAGATGCCTATTCACTCTTCCTTTAAAAAGATCCAAATTGTACTTGTCCGGAAGTACCCAATTTTCTTTTATTACAAGTGCAAACCGGTCCTATTTTTGTTGTTAAATAAATGTAAGTGTTTATATTAATATGATAACG
The DNA here is from genome assembly GCA_947086405.1 of Esperia sulphurella. Taxonomy (NCBI): domain Eukaryota; kingdom Metazoa; phylum Arthropoda; class Insecta; order Lepidoptera; family Oecophoridae; genus Esperia; species Esperia sulphurella. The sequence continues at coordinate 1,958,761 of OX352271.1, read as the reverse complement.
TGTTATAGTACGGTCTAACAAGAAATATGTGTTTTCTCCGTGATATGACATCTTACAATTCCATGTGGGAATTCATTTTAACGTCTACAAAAAGGAGAAAACAGCTTGTGTATAAAAAACATTTGTGTAATGTTTCGAGAAAACTAGCGCAGGCTACTCACCTTTATCTTAGTTCCGACCAATCATGAATGACGCGAGGTTGGCTGGGCCAATCAGCGCACACTGTACACTTTGACATAATTGTTTGGTTGTACAATTTAGGCTTATTAATCGATGTTTAACGAACTTTGTTTCATGATTGTCGGTAGTTGAAATACAAAACTCTAGCCACGAGTACCAAGTGCCTCGCCGAGGTGTGTAAATATAGTTATAATGTAGATGAATGTGTGCCTCTGTCAGTTCGTTTTAGCTAATTATATTATTGTATTTCAGTCTGTTAATCTGACAAATTTAAAGCGTTTTTCATATGTGCAGTCTCGAACTTGATATCTGACGTATAAGTCGAAGATAAGTCCAATATTTTACCTAAAATCCGGGAGGTAATTCACAGTTGAATATCGCGTCGAACTAATGGCAACACTAACGTTGTTCCAGTTGGAAGGGTAGGAGAGTCGGTGTAATTACAGACGCACGGGACATTCTAACATAGTCCTCAGGGTCGCAATTGTGGGCTTTGAGCTGCAGGTGGGTGATGATGGGCTACAGTGACCGCTGACGTTTACCTCTTCAGACTGAAAAAAATTATAACACGCAGGATTACCCTGATGCAGTGCCGTAATTAGGGCGGCGCCCAGGCACAGGGTGCAGACCTTAGGGGGCGCAAAAAATATGTTGGGGGGGGGGGGGGGGGGTATAAAAGGCTAGTTACGGCACTTCCCCGATGTAAACAACTTATTTTGTCATTCTAGATATCCTCCTTCATCCATTATCTCCCCCAAACTGTTCCCCGGCGGAGATTCGCCTTTAAAATGACTTCTAATATTAAAAAAAAATGACCCTTTTGCTTCTGAGTTTATAGTATATGAAATAATGTGACTGTTATTTGTATATAAAGTTTGAACAATTAATATATAGGGCCCGGAATGGGCAGATCGCAGATTCAAGTCTCTATTCAAGTTTTTCTGTTAATATCAGTCTGAAGTACAAAGACATTTCGCACTTAATAACTGGTCATAGCTTATGGCATCCAACTACTATACGATTAGACGCCAAGCGCATCAGAATATGTGACATGACCCATAAATACAAAATGGCTTTGTTTCGAAGGATATTAATGGAAATGGTTACGGAATAGATCCTTGATAGAGTTTTTTTAAGTAACCTTATTTAGAAACGACGGGAGCACACACAAACTAGTCTTATGTACAGTGTTGACGAGGTCGTTTTGTAATCTTCTATTTTATTATATTAACTACATCATAATAGGTTCAGCAATTGAGACGTAGCTAGGTATATTTTTGTTAAGCGTTTACAAATTTAATGAGTGCGTAGTATGGTTTTCCTATGACGAATGATATACTACGGCGAAGCTGAAAGAATGTGTCACACAGTATTACTTTATACAAAATCATTCGTGTTGATGGAGAAATCTCGGTTTTGATATTTTCGATTATATGGGCAGGTCACGTTGTGAATTTCATACAAACGTATTTATAGGTTACAAAAATTGCTGAAGTGCCAAAATAGGTTTTTACGCTAGATAATTCAATAACAAAAATTCCATAAAAAATCAGATCTTTTTATTTAAACATCCAATTTTGATAAAACACATTATGAAAATAGCATGGTAACATTTTTTCCTTTTTTTTTTCAATTAAATAGCGTGAGTTGTGTATCCTATTGGCTGTATAGTCTAGCGACTTTTGCCTGTCCGAAGGACGAATCAATCAAAAAAAAAAATTGAGTCCTATTCTGGCGCTTCAGCAATTTTGCCCTCCTAGTGATGATTTCAGTTGTCATTTTTCATACCAAACATATTACATTAGAATAGGATTAGTCGCTTCATATTTACGACATGCAAATTTCAATTCAAATTATTTATAAAATACTTTATAATTATACATGTCAAAATTGTAGGTAAATAAATTATATTGTCATGACAAGTTATTCAGTATCATATAATATAATCAATCAAAGAAAGTGATTCTATTTTATTCCCGAATACCACACCATTTGTGATTTTATATTAACATAATCGAATCTATAATAAATACGAAAAGTTTTGTATAAAATCCCAATTTGAAACTCGTAAGAAATTATTGAAAAAAAAAATTAACTCTATCAGCTTACTCGTCAGTGTATCATTCGATTAACATTTCAATAGATAATTGAGAATTAGGGTATAATAATAAATTGTATAGCTAACCGATTTTATTTGGTGGGACGTTCATCCATAGCAAATATATTTGTAAATATGTTTTCTATCATAGCGTTTTTATCAGGTTAGTTATGGCGTAGCAATATTTAGCTAGGATGTGTTCAAACTATTACAAGATTATTTTTATTAATAACGCTTTATTTATTAACTAGTAATTATTATTTATTAAGTTATTATTTAGATAGTTGAGTAACCTAATTAAATAATGTATTTTTTTTTAATTATGGAGATTGTTACTTAGGTACTTCAAGGCATCAGCTTATTGCAAATTGCGAAAGTATAAAAATTGCGGTTGTATACAGAATCACAATTTTATTTTTAATCATTATGTTTCTAATCGAAAAGGGAGGGCTGCTAATGTACTTTGAATAGGGTTTTTCTAAATAATGTATAGTGTATTGGCGTAACAGTATTAATAAAATTTAGGACGAGACGACTCGAGGACGAGGCGCCACTCTAGCACGGGCGATATCTCTGCACGGACCAAAACTTTCTCGCGTCTGCTGTCTCTTGCACTCAAAGAAATAGAGACCATCTTATATTATTTACATTTTTAACACTGGCAATTCCTCATTATTAACACTATTAGACCAGTGTAATTAAAATATATAAAAAAAAACTTTTTCATAATTATGCGAAGACAATAAATATTCAATTGTAAATATTTCTATTATCTTAGCATATGTGAAATGTTGTATATATATTTAGTTCAAAGATCTTAAATGTTTGATAACATCTTTCTTATACGCGAAATCTTGTATATGCTGTAACCTAATTAGCTGTAAGTTTTCTGAAGGAAGAATTAGAAGAAAAAAACTTTTGTCTGTGTAGAGATAACGAACCGTGCTAAGCGGGCTGACGAGACTGTATGTTGAAGTGTTATTTCGTATTGTAGCTAACTTTCAAGATGTCATGCTACATATTTGGACGGAGAAAAATTTCCTAACTCAAAAATTTAATCATATAATAATGTTTCTATATATTTATAACGTAAATAAAATGCATTGGCGCAAAGTGTATAAAAACATAGTCGTGGTCATATATTCCCAGTGCTATACATATAGATTTTATTACGCCTGGCTAGTCAACGTTATATACCTAATATACCAATGTTGCATTGGCCTTCGATAGTTAAGCAAGAGACGCGAGTCTCAATATCATTTCATACACATCAAATTGTTGCATAAATATATTATATAGCTAACATAAAGGTTTTATAAAAATGCAAGTATGATATGTTAACGAGAATTTAGTTTATTGTTAGTGTATAGCTTTTTTGAGTAGCTATGTTTTTGTATAAAGTTGTACGGTGTAATGTAGCAGTGGAATGGCCGCTGTGCGGTCAGTGTAAATGCATTCAATCATCCTAAATTAGTGAGTAATAATAAAGCAGATCGTCCGTTAACTTAGCTTACTGAGCTCGTGCTGCAGTCTGTTCCAAATAAAGTGTGTATTAATGTAAACGTTCACAGTTGTTTCAATGCCTGTCTACTATGTGTGGGGGTACCGGTTCGTATTTCTGATACCTTGGTGTCCTTTTGCGCAAATATATGATCCCGGCAAACATGTAACTGAAATTAAAAAAAGTAATACCCCTCCGGAACTATCGATCTACTTTCCCATCGGTCTACTTGTCCAAATGGTCCACTTTCCCCATCACCACAAAACCAAGGGAAATTCTCTTCTCTTAGAGCATGTATAATTTTGCTATATGCCTATAATCAGGGCTACCTCGCGAACCTATCGCAATAAGTACCTACACTTCTCTCAACCCGGCGTGGCTCTCGCCCCGCCCGTACGGAGAATAACGCTAAGTCTAGTGCCTTAGACACATTTTTGCGAGTATTTTGACAGTGGGATGGAGTTATTATAATCGCGATGACGTTGCGCTTTATAATATCTAAACCGCTCTCCATTACTCTCCGCTAAGTCAGTACTAATTATATTAAACATATTTATCAATTTTTATAAAAAAGAAAACTAATCTATACAAAATACCTAATCTTGTGTTCACACACGAAGCCCCAGACACAGTGCTAGATAAGTATTATGATGAAACTATCTCTTATGAAGATCGAAAGCGTACCTTCACACAAATTCCCATAAACCTCCGCAAGTGCCAATGTATCTCGACAATTTATACGGAACAGACGCGGCGCGCGCACAATAACTAGAATAATATTGTATCCGCAACATTCCAGCGTATATTTTCATTGTAATGGGCAACTGAATTCAGAAATTAGGAGGTATAATTGGATCAGAATAATTCAGAATCTCCGTAAATTGTACAAAAATTCCAGTTGTCCATACTATGGAAACAAAAGTTAATATTTTTCCACGAACGGTCCCCGCAGTGGCTCGCGCTACCAAAGAGTAAAGTTACCTTCAAGTTAAGGTACGTTATGTAAAATAGACCGTTAGAATAATTCCCAGTGTATATAATTTCGCATATGTGTTGCATAGCTTCGTATAGAAGTATTTAACATTTGTACTGCTAATGCCCAGATTCAGATTATAGCGGTTAAGCTGGATTTACCATCGACAGACGTTTTTTCGCGGCGATGGCGGCCATCTTGGCGAATTTGGCCAATCACAGCAAGCGTTGCAGCAGCAAACTTCAGGTAAGCTCTTTTATGCAATCGTGAGTAAAATTGAACCACTGGATAAACCATGCACAATTTCACGACCGATGCGATAAAAAAGCTTACCTGAATTTAGCTTTAGCTTTTTCTTGGCTAGGCATGCCCACTATGAAGTGTGCTGCGTTGTGAATCCAGTTTATAGTCATGATGGCTTGAAACCGACATTCCAGGCTTTGAATGTAATTTGTAGCTTCCCTACTAATCGTATATTAGCGAGAATGTTACAGGAACTTTCGTGGGCATTTTGTAATGTCTGATGTCAAAATTGTTAACTTAGACGGTGATTATTTTGACCAATGTAATCTGAACAAGTATGTAACCTTTGTAAAAATATTTATCAAATGTGCGAACGGCATACGTTATGCATAATGATAAGAGGTAAATACAATTTACACAATATAAGTCTTTTTGTTTTATTTATACAACTTGAAACAATTAAATATTTACAAAGTATATACTTATAAAAGACAGTCACAAATCATTCGCAAATATTATACTATCTAAGTATATATTTTTGAAAATGCAGATTTAGATTATAAATGCCTTAAATAAAACAAGTTCTATCACATCTGTGGCTTCTTCTTACTACCAATCTTACTCAAATGTCTACAAATCTTCTTTTTTAATTCCTTCTGCCTCTTTATACGCCTCCATTCCTCTTCGTCTTGCTGTTTCTTGTGGACTTTCAATCTTTCTGCTGTCGCCTCCTTCTGTACTTCCTTTTTCTTCTCAAAGTTGGTCTTCAGCATCTTCATCACACTGGTAACCTTCTGCTCATGTGGACTCTTAACCACTGCTACCCTGTTCCTGAATTTATCCTTGGGGTTCTTTCCTGACAATGTCGCACTCCTTTCCTTAGGTTTAAATCTATAAGGTAGGCCTTTCTGCAAAGTTTTGGGAATCACCAAGGGTTTAAATACTTTTGGTGCCCTCTTTATTTCTGTATACATAGAATCAGTGTTGGCATCATTTTGTATATTTCGTTCCCTCTTTAGTTGGCCTTTAGTTTTCATTCCTTGCCATGCGTTTTTATTTCCTTCTGGAAGCAGTAAATTAACAACTGGGGCATAAAACTTCGTCACATCAACCTTGAACCACGTTCGGCAGAAAATAATGTCGCTCATAAGGATTTTGTCTTCAAATGTGGCTCTGAAAGCGCCTTCTGGTTTATTCAGAGCCTTTTTAATCTGACCTCTGATACCAGAAACTGTCTTAATTCTAGCGCCTTCAAACTTTGCCACTTCAAGAGTGCTACTAAACATGTCTTTAATGAAAGCAGTCTTTTTGTAAATTTTCAGTGGAGTGCCGACTAACTTGAGTTTTTTAACAATTTGAGTAGATTTATTGATTTCGTTGACGCTGCCTGTTGCTGCTATTCTGAAGCCTAATTGCTTCATATCATTTGGGTTACTATTTACTGTTTGTAATGCTAAAAATCCGGTATTCTGGGGTGTTATTGGGCCATAGAAATGCATATTACAAGTCACATGTTGAGGAGTGTATTTTAAATATCTGCATTTTAAGTCATCTTCTATTTTTGAATAGATAGGCAAAGTTTGGAATCGGCGCCAACCTAATGAGATTATTAGGGGATCATTTGTTTTTAAGATCTTTTTGTACCACCTATGCTTCTTTACTTTGCAAGATACAAAGCCTATGTTTTGCTCTGCCATATTGAGTGCCCCAATGAGTATTGGGTAGCTTGAGTCGAAGTTTGTAACGAACTCAGAGGGCATGTTCTTGAATAACATTCTAACATACAGACCAGGTCTAAATCCTTCAACCTCAACTCTTAAACCACTATCCAAGTTTTCGAAAACTGATTTGTTAAGTTCAGACTGTTTCAAAGCTTCTGCTTTTAAACTTTCATAATAGGAATGATCACCTTTAATTCTATGATCATCTGGATTATCATACTCCGCATCAAATTTAGCCTTCAATTTCATTTTTTTGTCCAGAATCTCAGCTTTGCTTTGATCCGCTGCTTTGCGTTTTGTGCCAGTACCATCTTTGGATTCTTCCAATTTATTATCTGCAATATGTTTCTCACCAGTTTCCAAGTCTTCAAAGTCTCCAAACATTTCTTCATCATCACCGTCACTGGCGTCGTCCAGTTTCAGAAGTTCCGATGCATCTTCATCAGCAGATCTTTTGCCAGTAACAAAACTGTTTATCAGAAGCTGTTTATTGGCGTCGCTAGTCCAGTCTCTTATGTTGGCTTTATTTAGATTATAGAAAAATGAACATTCTTCAAGGTCTAACTTTTCCTTTTCTTTGTGTTTCTTCTTCTGAGTCTCTGTTACTTTTTTGAACAGACCACCAACTTCTTCTTCACTATCATCGTCTGATTCTTGCTCTTTCTGTTCTTTGGTTTTGTTACCAATTTCAAATTCTCCATAAACAAGTTTCATAATGTTTTTGGATGTTTTCTGTCTCTCGAAGTAAGCTTCAGTTGCTTTCTCACTAAGCTTTTCTTTCCATTTTGTGTTGAAATCTTCATCATCAGAACCTTCTGAATCTTGTTCATTTTCATTCTGTGATTTGTCCTTTCTATCTTTCATTTCAATGTCTTCTTCATTGTCTTCCTCTGCTTCTGATCCAGAATTGTTATCCCAGGGTAGTTTAGCTACTTTCCCAATGGTGTCTTTTTCACTCTGATCAATACCACTGTCATTATCTGATTCATTGTTATCAGAGTCAGAGTCATCTGAACTGTCTTCTTGACTGTTTTTATTATGCTGTAAATATTCATCATCTTTGAGCATGTCTGGGTAGATAACAACTCCTCCACTGAACAGTTTAAACCCTGACTCTTGCATTTGTTCATCAACCGTTTCTCTAGTTTCAACAACATTTTTTAGCAAGGCTTTCTTTTCATTTGTTTCTTCGTCCTCCACTTTGTGAGAGTGGGAACCTTTTAATTCAATGTAGACAGCATCTTTGTCGTAAACAATACCTCCCACGCCAGAGAAAGGGGCATAGATCTGTCTCTCTCGCTCCATCAAGTGGCGTTTTTTCTCTCTGCTAGGCAGAGGACATGGATCTGGTAGGTATGATAGTTCAGTGATCTTCATGTCTCCAACACCTGCAAGAAATTAAATCTGATTTATTGTTTGCACAAATTAAAATATTATCAATGGTGAAGTGATAAAGATGGGAATTGTTTGACCAAGATTAGTGACACAATCGGAGAGGCTTATTTAGTGTGATAAGCTCCCCAAGTCAAGGAGGAAATTGTTAATGCAACAGAGAAATTATAAAATAGTTAATATTCTAGCCAATGGAATATAGATAGTTCATCATCATCATCAGCTGAAATATGTCCACTGCTGAACATGAGTGTCCCCAATAGAATACCACTTTTGGTGGGCTATCCATTTGGGGATTTGCCATAATCACCAAACTTGGCAGGTGGATTCATGATCACAGGGATAATCCTAAAATACACAAGGGAAACACTGCTGCCCATCCCTGGTGCAATCCTTTAGTTGTCTTGTTGACACCTACCAGAAGGTTGGGGGTGGTCCTACTCCAAGCCCGGTGCCACACAGCTAAAGAAGGATACAATTATTTTTGAATAGTTAAATTAAAATCTAGTGGAATCACTTTTTGACAGGATGTGGAGTGAATCAGTCATTTACCACTTCGAAAGAGTCGTCTTCTGAGAAGAATATAGAGCGAGAAACTCACCGACACTTATATCAGAGACCATTTCAAAATTCTTGCTGTGCAGATATAATAAATACAATTAATTACCTGCAATATGAACCATGCAGTCTTTCATCAATGGCACCCCTCTCACATATCCATAAAGCACAACATCTCTGTTGACCTTTGCATCTTTTCTTATTGTTTCTTGACTCGTAATATCTTCCAATCTGTCTGCCAGCATGTATGAGTGTGTCATCCGCCAACTTAAGGGTCTGAACTTCATCACAGATATAAACCTTGACAGGTTCTTGATTTCATTCCTCAAATATTCACCATGCACAATGCCCGAAAGGTAGAATAACTTAGCACCAGGATACACTTCAGTCCAGAAACGATGTTTCAATGTTTTCTTTGTTGTCTTCAAAGTTTTAGCATTCTTTATCATATCGAGATGAGTTAGTACTCCCATGATTTTAGGCATTCCATGTACTTGGCATATGTTGAGGAACTCAAATATCTCCATTTCGAAGCCAAAGCTGGCGTCACACAGCAGCAAGACGAGATCAGCGCATTTTGCAATGTCAATCATTGAATTCACGTCATTATTACATTCTATTAATGTGAGTCGCCGTTTCTTCGACGTGACTATAGTTATTGGTCCATTTGTGCTGGTCACGTTTGTTTTTATAAAGCTTCTGATCAGGTTGTTGATGAGAGTTGTCTTACCGACCCGTGGAGGGCCGACAATCGCTACCACGATCGGAGGAGGTTCCAGTGGTGTTTTGTCGACTTGTGGGATGTGCTGCTTTTTGGAGATGACGTCCTCTCGGCGCCGAAACTGTCTCTCAGCTCGCACAGCAGACTGAATAGCGAAAGCCTTAGGATTTCTTTGTCGAGCACTTAGGTTAGACTGGTCAACTTGATTCTTTTTTTTCTTCTTCTCCGCTTTCCTTCCAGCGTGCTTGGCATGATGCGACTTCTTCTTGTCAAAAGCGCTTTCATCGCTCATTTTATAAATTTACTTTACTTAGGAAAATCGTAATATCTGCACGTAAATAGAAAAATGCAGATACAACACGTGTGATGGTTCGGTTGATGAGGATGACAGTTCGATAACGTCAGGTTATATTGACATTTCTTAGTTTTTTTTATTTATGGGGACGAAAGTATTTCAAATTGTGCATCTTAGTTTGATAACAATTTTAAATCGGGTTGGATTGAATTCACCAACTTTTCTACAAAGGCTTTCTACACTGCTATGCGGCTCCACAGTCCGTGCTATACAGTGTTTTCAGTTCGTAAAATGCATGGCACGCATTGCAAACCCACAAAGCAATAGCCTAACATTGTATCAAAGATTTACTTTTGTTACACTTCATGAAATTTAGAACAATTTTTGAAAAATTACTTAACATTCCGCAGCTTCCACAGGATATTCACTTACATTTTGTCTGGTATTTGGATTTTAATCGGACCTATCGGAACTCCAAACCGCAAGATGTGCCTTTTAGATAGGAAAATGATGTATAATATTATGGTAACACTGTCGGTCAGCTGTCATTACAAGCTGCATACACTTCTACACAAATCAATCTTGTTTCTTTGTGTTTTTGTGCAAAAAATCGTTTATTTGGATAATGAAAACAAAAAAACTCTACTTCAAATGATAGTTCGCGAGTGGCAGATACTGTTGTGAATTAAATATCGCCTTCGTTAACATGAGTACCTCGGAATTGGACAGTCGAAACATTGCAATATCCATGTTAGTACAGACAATTGTGCATAATTACTAATTATAGCGAGATCACTTTGCTTTAGTCACTTGTGAACATCGCATTTACTTTGTGTTTAGTGTTTCCCATTCGTAGTTGCAACATTCATCTCATAATTCGCACCTGAACTTAATGAACCTAAAGGCGTATTGATTGTGCGGTCATTGATCACTGGGGGGTTACATTGAACACTTTAAGCTATAATATCGCTTAATTCATTGCAGTTAAGCATCTCATAATTATATTGAGTACTTAACTATTTTCTAGTTGCCTGAAACAACATCAGCCTTATCTTGAACTTGTTTATTTAGGTTAGTGTTTATATTATCAATCTTGAAACACTGCGTCTTTGGCTTAGTTAGCTTTTATCGTGTTTGTCTAATTCATAACAGGGAGTATTCACATTTCATAGACGTAAAAGCTGCTACTGTATCGGTAACTAGTTAAAACGCTAGGGCCAAGCTCTGTGCACTTCTGCAATCAGTGAAATTAGGTTTTCCCACAGCGTTATGAAAGAGAGCCCTTGCAATGGAGTGAGAATAGAGTTTTTAAGGCAGGCAACACACTAACAATTCTGGTGGGTGGCGGTGATCACCATAGCTCAGACAGGCCATTACAAAAATAATTGCTAGTTGGAAATAGTACAAATAATGGAGTTATATTACATACAGTTTACTATAGTTATTTTTTTAAATAATAGATAGATAAACTCTTTATTGCACACAAATTAAGGATAACAATAAAATAGGTACAGATTTTTGGAAAGTGTACAAAGGCGGCCTTATCGCTTAAAGCGATCTCTTCCAGGCAACCTTTCTGAAGGAAAATAAGAAAGACATAGCGACAGAGTATTGCAGGTGAAACAAGATAAATTTATAATTTTAGAACATGGTAAATATTTAGTAACAATATTACACAATTTAATTTACATACAAATATACTTAAATACATACATATGCATACATATATAGTTTATAATACAATACATATACCGTACGTAATATACTATATTAAATTAGGCACAACTATTGTGAGAGAAAATGCTTTTTAAGGCGATCTTTAAACACATGCAATGATTTAGATTGACGAATCTCACTTGGAAGAGAATTCCATAAGTGGACTGCTGTAACAGCAAAAGAGTCTGAATAATAATTCGAACGACAGTAAGGGGCCTGAAGTATATTCTCGTTTTTAGACCTTAACGCTAGGTTATGATCATTTCCTAAATATTTGAAAAACTCCTTGAGGTAGGGGGGGGAGGTAGGGTTATAGAGAATGCTAAATAAAAGGGCGAGGATATGAGAGTTGCGACGGAGTCTGATCGGGAGCCACTTTAGCTGAACACGATACTTCGAGATGTGGTCAAACTTACGAACCCCAAAAATGAAGCGTATACACATGTTTTGTAAACGCTCCAACTTGTTAAGCAGCTCCTCTGTAAGGTCTAAGTAGCAACTGTCAGCGTAATCGAGTATGGGGAGTAACAGAGACTGCGCCAGCTCCGTTTTTGTTTTGACAGGGATCAAATTTTTCCAACGTCTAAGAGAACCCATTGAAGCAAAAATCTTACGATTCACCATCTCGACTTGAGGTTTCCAGGACAGGTTTTGTTCAATCAAAATTCCCAAGTTCTTGACGGTATCCATGTATGGTAAGGTAGTACCGTCAAAAATAATTGGTGGCAGATCGACGAAAGAGAATCGCTGAAACTGTTTGGACCCACCCACTATCATCACTTGTGACTTTTTAGGATTGATAGTGAGACCGTAAGACTTGCTCCAATTACTGATTGTAGAGAGGTCAGCATTGATGTGTCCAATAGCCTCCTCAAGGTTATCCGCCGAGGCCTGGGAATAAATTTGCAGATCATCTGCATAAAGATGATAAGAAGTAGTCAAAAGGTGTGTAATGGAATTAATAAAGACAGAAAAAAGAAGAGGAGATAACACACCACCTTGAGGTACACCAGCAGTGATGTTACAATTTGAAGAAGTTTTGTCATCGACTCGAATACACTGCCGGCGACCATAAAGATAGCTGTGGAACCAGTCTAGCACCGTGGGAGATACACTGAGGGAGGAGAGGATGGCAAGTAGAATATCAAAGTCAACAGTGTTAAAAGCGTTGCTGAAATCGAGCAGTGCGATGACAGTGAGGTGATAATAATTACAATGGCAACCCAATTTTGAACAAACACTGAAACTTTTTATTCTATTTACCTGATTTAAAACATACATTGATCAGTTACAGAAAATGAAGTGTTAAAAACACCACCAATCAGAATTACATAAAATGTTGATGGTTGACATACAATTGTAAATATTAAAAAAATATATAATTAGAGTATTAATTACTATATGTAATATGACAAAAAAAATATAATTAGAGTATTAATTACTGTATGTAATATGACTCCATTACTTCTTGTTCTGCTTTGATCTTGCAACGGCTTGGTTTGCCGCCTAGTTAAATTTATAAAAAAATGGGAGTCACAGTTTCATACAAGTATTTACATCACAGAACATATTATTTTTACAAGCCTTCTTCATTAAAGGAATGCTTCAGTCTAAAAGATGAACGCAACAATATTTATAGTACACATTATCAGAACTGTACAAATTTCAAAGTCATGAAATTTTCTTGAATCATCTCATTATCATGTTAATGCAGTCAGAGAGTAGTCATTGCTCTCAGAATAGTGAAACATTGAATTCTTTATTTTCTTCACTCCATCATGGATACAAATGGCTTTTATGAAGTTAGTTATAGCTAAAATAAGTTTCTGGCTGATGGAAACCCAAGTTCATCATCATCATTATACCGCTGTCTACTTCTTCACGCCTTATCACTTGTGGTACTTTACCATCTAACCTTTTTTGTTAGTGAAATCAAAGAATCCAGTTATTTACTCAATATTTGCAGAATTATAACAGCAGATGCCAATAAATAAATAAATAAGGATCATAATTAGGGGCAATTAAACAAAAAGTTACCCATTATATTTCACTCCTTGCAGTGCTTATATAAATAATAAATGCCTGGAACCTTTGTTACAAACAATGAATAAAAACAAGTTCTTGGGTTTACCACCTTGAGGACTTGGAAGGATCTGTAATTAATTTATTGTAATAAATAAATATAGCCATTATCGTTTGCTTAAATCTAATTGTACACATGTAAATTTTGTCACCAACAACTTCTCTTCGACCGTAAAACCCTGCAAATTATGCTAAATGAATTGACTGATGAAAGTAAAAAGGCTGGCCTCACATTGAATAGTACAAAAACGAAAGCAATGACAAATGGGACAAAAGAAACACTAATTGTGAGAGACCAGGAAACAAAGTTTTAGAGGAATACATATACCTCGAACAACTAATATCACAGACAGAACAAATGTCGAAGGAAATACGGAGACGCGTAGCAAACAGCTGGTCAAAATATTAGGCATTAAAAGAAGTGATGAAGAACATTTCAATTCCCATAGCAGACAAAAGCAAAGTGCATCCTCGTGCATCATACATGCATCCTCCCAGGACTAACATATGGCTGTCAGACATGGTCTCTTACCAAAGCAAATAACCAAAAGCTCAAAGTGTGCCGGCACACCATGGAAAGAAGCATGCTAAGCATAAAATTAAAAGACAAATGGAGACTTAGTAAAATCATAAAAATAACCAAAGTAAGAGAAGAGACATAACCAAAACTGTTAGTCAACTAAAATGGCGTTGGACAGGGCATATGATACAATCAACAAAAGGCAAATGGACAGATGATATCACACATTTGTATCTCCGAGATGGGCAACGGAAAAGAGGAAGAGAGGTTAAAAGGTGGGAGGACGACTTACCCCAAGACTGGTGTAGATCCTATAGGGACAGAGTAAAATGGCACATACTGGAGAAGACATATGTCCAAGGACAACCTGGCCATCTACAAATGGATGCTGATGCCAGAATCATCTAATATAATTAGTTAATTCAAGTAATGGTCAGCGAATAAATGCTATTTTTATTTTATTTATTATTATTTTAATTGTACACATGTCAATTTTGTCACCAACAACTCACATAGGCCTCTTCCAAAGTTTACAACATATTGTGATAGTTTTGTTTAAATAGTGGCACAATGGGTGCGATGGAATTTCCAGTTAATATGATATGTTCCATGATACAATAAAGACACCTTGCTCGCAGGCGAAAATCGGTGGAGAACCTAGTGGTGTCGTCCCAGGATGCCATCGGGCAGAGCATCAGTCAGGCCCTCACCTTCTCTGGTGTCATCGCGCAGCACACCAATCAGATGTTGCAGGATGGCAAGTAAGATATCTAAATCATTCTTATATAATCCTATTTTAAGTTATTCTAGATTATTATTCAAGATCGCGTAAAGTGGCAATACATATCGGCCTCTGGGACCAAGGCGTGAACATTATGTATATATCTAAGCTATGTTTTATCAATCGTTATAGAATAATATCATACCGCCGTTGGGGCAGACAAGTTCTGGAGTGGAGACTGCGGGTCGGCACTCGCAGGGTGGTACGCTACGCCGAATTGCATTGGTGAACTGCCAGCATTCGTATGCGAGACAGTAGTATGTACCAACGAACACACATATGCGATTGTAAAAACAAAAAGAGAAAGAATCTGCCTTACTGCGTTTCACCACAATATTTCCTGTATATAATTCTATTCCCTGACCTCGAGAATAGTAATTCTCTACGTATTTTGTACAACTATTTCTAAACAAAATACGTACGCTTCTAATCGATTTTATCTAATAAATAACAATGTAAACTTTGCATGTCTGTAGATTGAATATTTGCAACAAACATATTTGGAGGTATTAAGGATAAGTAATAGAACAAATTAATATCATTTTTGGATATGTTTGTGTGTTTATCGGTTTGTTTGTGCACGCATCACGTGATAACTACTGAACCAATTCTGTTGGAGTTTTCAGAAAAACATAGAGCTTAATTCGTAGTAATATAAGTCTTTATTTCATCGCAATCGACAAGAATCTATAGTTTACAAATACTCACTCAAAGAAGTATAATATTCGGCGGAATTTAGATTGCGATGAGATCGGACTACAGAAGCGGTGGCGGTGGCAGTGGCAGTTGGAAAGGGGCAAGAGTGTTTTGTGTGGGGATGGGGGGAGAAGGGGAGAAGGGGAACTCTAAGTAAATTTTGATTTTATTAAAAAATACTACTCCACGCGAGTGGCGCCGCGGTCACGGCTAGTATATGAATGTATAGATAAGTAAGACATGGGTACAATAATTTGTCCCACCATTACGCGGGATGATAAATTGATAACACAAAACAAATAATGTTTATTTGACTAGCGAGTAATTCCTTTTTACAACGTGCTGTAACGTCTACAATAATATTGAGTGTTGCGGCATTAGACTTCTTCCTTTTGATACTAATTTATTGATACTATAAGTGAACTGTCACCTAAGTATCATGATCAGCCAGCCGACGTCGAATAGAATACTATCTCTTAGAATACCTAATTGTTGTCTGCAATTAGGCGCGTATGTACATGGGAGGGGTGTGTGTGAGGGGGGGGGGGGGTGCAATTACTCCCCTGAGCACTTTATTTTGAGAAATATTGAATACTAACTGTTGCCCGCGACTTCGTCCGCGTGGACAACTTAACAACACAAATTATTATGTATTTCCCTTAGGAATGGGTTGTTGTTTCGGGATAAAAACTATCCTATGTCCTATTCCAGGACCTAATCTATATGTGTGCCAAGTTTTATTCCGATCCGTCCAGTGGTTGAAGCGTGATTGAGGAAACATCCAAATATCCACACTTTCACATTTATAATATTAGTAGGATAGTAGGATTCTATATAACCAGTTTGATTCCTTTTCTAACAATTTCCAAAAAGTTGCCTCAGAGTAACAGGGCATATAACTCGTCTGCCCTACGGTTCTGCGATTAATGTGACTGTCACCTTTTTTCGGCCAATTCCCAGACTCTCATTCCGGTTTATATCACAAAGCACATTCTATCTTAACTTGGTAGGTGTCACACAAATGTAACATCTGAAGAATACATCCATAAAGCTTACCCCTTGGTCCCAGAGGGGTAGACAAACGGTGTATCACCACTTTGCGCGATCCTGACGAGCGTCGCAATGCCGCTTTTCTTCGCCCACTTTTCGCCCCGTGATACCACATAGCGTGATGTGTTGCAAACAATATCGCCGCCACCGTGTTGAGAAAGCCGCCAGCGTGTTAGCTAAAGAAATAATAGGCCACCTCGTCAGAGCCCCGTATGACTTGGTAAGGCTAATAGTGCCAGGTTCGCTCAGCTCCGGGATGTCGGCACGCTTACGACCAGGCTAGCTCCTGGACACGCATCCATCGGTACGGCAGACCTTGGATTGGCGGACGGGACAGGAATCGGGGCGAGGGGGACAAAAGATGAGGGTATGGGTAAGGAGTATAGGTTAGGAGTATAGGTTAGGTACGGATACCGCTATTACGGAAGGATAGTGGGATTGTAGTAGCGATAACTCGGGAAGCCGGGACCGCATACCCGTGACTCGTCTGGATATCACCGGACGGGCATTAAGACCATCTGATGAATGAACGGAATAATAAATAAATATTGTAAATATGTCAGACATTCGACCAATTATCCAGTCCCAAACTAGGCAGAGCCTGTGCTATGGTTACTAGATAACGGATACATATACTTATATATATATATATAAAGATCCAAGACTTGGGTACAAACATTCATATTCATCATACGAACATTTGCCCCTAGCGGGATTCGAACCCGCAACCTCTGGCATGGCAGTCCGAGAGCTACCCCGTTCTGCCACGGAGGTTGTCAATATAATTCACAGTGTGATTGGTGACGGGACTTCCGCTTGAAAATGCTGAGTTAGTTTTATCGCATTCTCTCCTAAATAGCATAATCGCTTACTACGAGAAAATACAGTATATGTTGTTTGCATATCACTGACACTCTCAAATAAAGTGTGTTAGAGTCAACGATCTCTATGTACTACTAGATGGAACGTTCCAAACAATCGCTCTGTTCCACGCAAGTAGCCACAACTCTTTCACATTCACAATGAAACTTGTGCAGTTACTACTCAGAACATTTAATTATTACTAAATATTGACGCTACGGTTAAATAATGTCAACATTTAGTAAATAATTAAATGTTCTGCGTAGTAACTGCACAAGTTTCATTGTGAATGTGAACGAGTTGTGGCTACTTGCGTGGAACAGAGCGATTGTTTGGAACGCTCCATCTAGTAGTACATAGAGATCGTTGGTTAGAGTGTATTTCTTTATAGTACAACGGACGAGACATGTTTTCTTACCTCACAATACTTACAGAAATGACATAAATAACATTAAGGTGTTATAGAAGATCACTAATTTATTTGTTTTACTCCAAAGATTTTTTTACGAATTATAACACTTTTCAAATATTAATTTTTGTGTCTCAAAATTTACTGTACCAAATATACCAAATGTACCAAATACGCGTCAATAACAAGGGAAACTTAAAATTGCATTATCGATTTTTTCCAGTTCCAGGAAAATACTCCCATAATATTTTTTATTTTTGATGGGTTTATGCATGACTTTAATCTCACCCGATGGTAAGTGACTGAGGCCTAAGGTGTTAAGGCGGTTACCCAGAAGATGCAGGTCCTACTCTTTAGCAGTCCGGATTATGAAAGACGAAGCAAAACGCTTCGTGCGAGAGTGTGATATATCTACTACATAAGGATGTAGCAATTCTACTTACAGCCTTACAAGCTTGTAGGTTCGCGTTTTGGTAGCTTCCGTCAAAAGCATCCTGGACAATTTGGTATATATGGTATGGTACTGTACCATCTTTGGCCAAAAGCGCTATGACCAACCTCAAGAAAGTATGGAAAAACAGAAGCATCCGCCGCAAAACCAAGATGAGATTGGTACGGGCCCTCGTCTTTTCAATATTTTTGTATGGCTCTGAAACCTGGTGCGTTAAAAGTCGAGATCTTTCCAAAATTGATGCTTTTGAGATGTGGTGTTGGAGAAAACTACTTGGTATACCATGGACAGCCATGAGAACAAATGACTCCTTTCTTAAAGAGCTCAACATAACAAAACGGCTCTCCACTATCTGCAATGAAAGGACTCTAAGCTTCTTCGGTCACATTGTGCGATCTCCCAAGCACGACCTGGAGAGGCTCATCATCCTGGGACAAGTGGAGGGCAGGCGTGCCAGAGGACGAGCTCCGACGAGGTGGTCCGACGAGGTGGTCAGGTCAGGTCCGGTGAGGAGGGTGGCTGGCGGATCCTTATATGAAGCAGTGCGGCTGGCCAATGACCGCTATGTGTGGAGGCGCATTTTATACGGTCGCGATCCTCAACAGTGAGGGAACGACAGAGAAGAAGAAGAACTGTACCTAGACACCTCGTTTTCCTAGTGGCTTGGTCATTGATCACGCCAGAGGCCGTGTGTTCGATTCCCACCGGGAATTCCCAAGACATCTTTGTACAAGTTGGTTCCGGTCTGGCTGTTATATTTGTGAATTGTCCTATCCTTGTTTAACTTCCACAGCACATGAAAAAAGAGTATTTATATGTAATATTTATTTTTAAAAAGGTCTCGTTCCAAAGTATTGTAAGGCATGAAACACAGCTCGATCGTAGACCTATACGGTAGACACCTTTATCTTTAGAACAAAGAAATAGTCAAAAACATTTTAAGTACGCGAGTGGCCTTCTGCGTTGTTGATTTAATAACTTCAATTTATTCAACTCACGCATACTATTGTGCACTAAAATCATTTTAAAAAAAAATATTGCATGCACAGGATAGAAAAATAGTGAACAATGGTTTTCAGCGATTTCTTCCAGTTCCCGTATTTCATGTAGGTATATACATAGCATTGTTTTCATAGGGCCGTCTCAGTTGCAGTACAATTTTATACTTTCTAACTGGTCACGTGACATTTTCTGATAGCGTTTGGCAATAAATATCTTAGTGTAACGCCAAACTGTCACTAGCATATGACATTATAAACTTTCTATTTCGATTGCCTGTGTCTTCTAATCTACCTGTACCCAATGATGTCTATGTCTCTGTTCCACGCAACTGCGGCTCCGGGAGCCGCAGTTACGTGGAACAGAGCGTTTGTTTGGATCGCTACATCTAGTACATAGAGATCGTTGCCTGTACCTATGTTTCATAAATAAATGATTTGATTTGAACACTTATCAGAATATGTGTTAGAGGGTACAAAATGTCTTTGTATTTCGACGGAAATTAGCCGAAATGCTTTCGAAGTAGGCCCCCAGATCGTTGTTTATTACATGGCCGGGGTTCGAACTCGGCAATCCCGAATCGGAGCTTGTGTTTTTCACCGCGGTACCGACGCGGTTTCAAATAAGTACCTTTAATATTTTTCTTTGTTACCATAATTGATGTTGAAAACCGATTAAACTTCCCGCGTTTACAATCGTTATCTTTCGCTTAAACATATCTTATCGAGCCAAATTGTGTATCAGTACGTTGCAACTGATGGTATAATGACAGTGTGCGTGGTACTGTGAAAATAAGTGAAAATTAATGAGAATATAAGTGAGGATTAATGAAAATAAGTGAGGATTAATGAAAATAAGTGACAATGGATGACGACACGCAACAGTTTCAAGTGCATTTCACGCAATTGGGCACCATCAGTAAAGTGTTCTTTTTGAGGTAAGGGTTGCGTGACAAAATGGTCGAAACCGTTTTGTTGCCTAATTTAAATCAAATGTTACCAACCGGTCCATTGCTCACCGAAAGCCGTATCAAGATAAAGTATACAGATTCCAGTTGAGATAATTCTGTAAAATCCGTCTGTTTGTTTGTTTCTTGTATTAGTATATATAATATAGCCTTGTTTGTTGCTACCCCAGAACGTCAACACCCTCTTTGGTTATGATTATGGCAATGTGGTTCCTGGTTTAGAATAGGGCACCCCCAACCTTAATAATAATAATAATAAAATCATTTACTCATCTCTTAAAAAATATACATACAATAACTCCGCCAAACTGTATAATACAGTTTGTTGGCAGAAATAGCTCTCTTACTTTATACACATCTATGGCAGAGAATACTAAATATCACTACGCAATGGTGAATAGCAAAGCAAAGTTACAAAGTTTTTAATTTTGATATTAGCACAAAAAGATTGAGGTTACGTTGGTTGTCGTTAAGGCGACTAAGAGATTGATTGCACCAGGTACGGGCAGCGTTCTCCTGTTTTTATTAAGATCATTACTGCGATCACCAATCCGCCTGCCAAGCGTGGTGATTGTGGCAAATCCTCGGGTCAGCCCACAGAAACTGGCATTCTTTTGGGGAGGCTTAGTGTGATTTATTTTACTTTTACATCTAAAAATTCAATTTTACATGTTATTCTAATATGGTAAAAGGGATCGTCATAAAATAAATTAATATACAAAATATAAATTACAATGCCAACTATTTAAATAATATCATAATGTTGTAATAAACATACTATCTATGTCAGTATATAATATTAAAATAAATTTAAAATACACTTGGTATTAAACTATCATAAATTACATTAAACGTCAGAGGACCCACCAATATTTTTTTTTAGAAAATTCATTAATGGAATAATCATCATCATCAATCATCATCATCAGGTTATTTTTGTCTCCACTGCAGGAGCACAACCCTCTCTCATTTGCCGGAGACAGACGGAGGATTTGGCCTACACTCCCCGCGCTGGCCAGACGGGTGGTATCCGGTAGAGTAGAATAGGACAACTCCAACTCTTCCCGTTGATGTCGTACAAGGCGACTAAGGGAATACATTATAAAACATAGATCAGGCCTCCCCAATGGAATAATATTTCTAACAAAAGGGTTTTCAGTCGTTTTCGTTTCGTCATAGGTTTCGTTACGTAGATCTTCGGGAAAGTGCTCGTAGTACGTGGGGCCTTATGTTCGGTGAACGTATTTCGGCTGATGGTGATGATGAAGTCCTAGGTTCATTCCTCGTGGCGCTAATTGGTACTTTTAAAATAGCGCATTACAAAAAAGTGTAGTTTTTTTCGCTTATCATGTCGCAAGTTGATGCAACTGATCGTTCGGAGTCAGCTACTGGGTGAACGTCGCTGCGCTTTCCGAAGTGTCGTAACCACCCATTTTGTCGGCTTGCAACCAACCGTGAACGGTTTACAGACTCCGCGCTGGTTCACATCTCAGTCGCGATGTTTCGTCTGATTTGATGTCGTTTCGTGTGATTTGATGTTAGTTCGGTGTTATTTTCATTGATTTGTAATGATTCTCATCGGGGATATGGAAATGTGAGTACTGAGCTGTTTAGGATAACAGTAATTTTTAAATGTGTGCCCGCGTTTCGCGTCTCCTTCCCTAGGTAATAGGGAAAGAGCGAAGGGGGGCAAGGAGTCGCTCCAAATGTAGTCCTAACTTATCGCAATCGGAATTCCGCCGAGCATTATACTTCTTTGTTGTATACTAATGTAATGTACGTGAGTTATGATGTGAGTTGAGAGAGTTTTGATTGACGGACAAAGTCTTTTTGTACACTCTAACGAGTTGTCTAATAAATAAAATCGTAAACATCGCGTGTCTGTACGTAAAAGATATTTGCAAAAAAAATTGGGGGGTCTAAGGATAAGTAATAGAACACATTTCGGTCATTTTTGGAATTTTTGTCTGTTTGTCTGCTACTTTCTGCACGCATCACTTAAAAACCAATGAACGGATGCAGATAGACTTTTTACAGAAACATAGGACTTAACTCGGATTAACATTAAAATTACGTGTATAAATGTACCAAGTGTACTCATAGTCAATAAATGATTTTGACTTTCTTTTTTTCATCGCAAACGGCTACTTCAATCAAAAGTTATGGGAACTTTTAGTTTTCAAATACATTACTTAGTAGGTATATACAATATAACAAAGAAGTATAATTATTACAATTCAGATTGCGATTAGTTTGGACTACATTTAGAGCCGGAGTGGGAGTGGGAAAGGGCGTGGGTGTCGGAGTCGGCGTCGGGGTCGAGGTCTGAGTCGTAGTCGAAGTCAGATCGAGAGTGAGTAGTCCACGCGAGCGGACATATATTAGTAGGTATGCAATATAACAAAGAAACATAATTAATTTTCGGTGCAATTCAGATTGCGATGAATTGGAACTACATTTTGAGCTGTAGTGGCAGTGGGATTGGGACTGGGACGGGAGCGGATTCTTTAGTCCACGCAAGCAGAGCCGCGGGCACAGCTAGTGTTGTTATAATCTGATAAACGTTTGACATAACTACGATAGTTTTATATCGACGGATATTAACAGTAATGCTTAGGGAGTAGGCCCTGCGCTCGCTATTCGTCTATCATCATCGTCATCAGGTTATTTTTGTCTTCACTGCAGGAGCACAAAATCAAATCAATTTATTCACCCCTGCAACTGAGTACGTTGCATTGGGCAGTCACAGTACAATGTTATTTTTATGTCAATTTTAGTTACAAAATAATTTAATTAATTTTAATTACTACTTAAGCTCAGCTATCAGAA
Organism: Esperia sulphurella; assembly: GCA_947086405.1. Classification (NCBI taxonomy): domain Eukaryota; kingdom Metazoa; phylum Arthropoda; class Insecta; order Lepidoptera; family Oecophoridae; genus Esperia; species Esperia sulphurella. The sequence continues at coordinate 1,935,718 of OX352271.1, read as the reverse complement.
AATGAATATTCATCTAATGATATTTCCATGAAATCATTTAGTGAATAAAATGCATGGCCTTCAAAAAACAATTTAAGCTTCCGCTTGAACTCTAGCATCGGTAATTTGGTGATATATTATAGTGGCAACTTATTGTACATTATTATTTTCTTGTTTCATCACTTTCTGTAGCCTTGTTTTTGGATGCACTAACTTTTCTTTGTTTCTTATGTTGTAGTTGTGCCCGTTCATTCTCTTAGTTAAATTTCCACAACCCTCTCTCATCTGCCGGAGACAGACGGAGGACGGGCCTACACTCCCCGCGCTGGCCAGACGGGTTGGGGAGGCCTGATTGATGTTTTATAATGTATTCCTAATTCGTCTATGCTGTGAAACAATTATTTTGTTTGTAAACGCCCGGTATCGCGTTGTTACGTTCTAATTAGGTGCATGGCCGATAACGGTCCATTACTTACGTGGCTTATTGCCTTCGACGCGTGCGCCGGGCCTGAAGTCTAGGGCTGCAGCCGTTTCACTGACTAGCTATTTGACTGTTTAATTTTGATCGACATCGTGCGCCGCACTGATCACGGCATAATCTCTGATGATCAGATCTGTATCCTACTAATATTATAAATGCGAAAGTTTGTATGTTTGTTACTCAATCACGCTTCAACCACTGGACGGATCGGGATAAAACTTGGCAATATATGAGGTTAGGTCCTGGAATAGGATATGGGATAGTTTTTATCCCGAAAAAACATCCCATTCCTACGGGAAATACATAATAATTTGTGATGTTAAGTTGTCCACGCGGACGAAGTCGCGGGCAACGGCTAGTAATAAAATAGAGCCCGACTGGCAGTACGCAGTACTGGTTTGCCGCTACCGCGGTTCGGCTCGCGCCGCGTCGCCCGCCGGTACAAAGTTACTGCGCTCTTTCAATGCTATGGGATTTGATAGGTTTGAATTTTACTCCACACGCGTTGCGTGGCGTCGAGTCGCGTCGCGTGGGGTAAATGCGTTTCTGCCTATAGTCTCAAGCAGGAGGGCTCTCTCACGTCTGTAAATGCTTCTACGATAAGAGGGATGGTCCTCGAGTTTTAGAATTTTGTTATTAATTCCTTTGTCACATCATTCGTGCAGTTTATTACGGCTAAACTGCTGCGGACAGGCATAAATAAAAAAAAAATCTTTTCTTTTACCTGCAATACTCTGTCGCTATGTTTTTCTTATTTTCCTTTTCCTAAGGCGGCCTGGAAGAGATCACTTTAAGCAATAAGGCCGCCTTTGTAGACTTTCCATAAATCTGTACCTATTTTTATTGTTAATCTATGTGCAATAAAGAGTTTATCTATAAGCAGGCGGTTTTTTAACTACATACATAATGATCACGCCTTGGTCCCAGAGGGGTAGGCAGAGACGATGTATCGCCACTTTGCGCTATCTAATGTCGCAAAGCGGCTTTCCTTCGCCCGCTTTTCGCCCCGTGATACCCCTTGACGTGACGTGTTGCGAACAACATCGCCGCCTTGTTGAGGTACCACGATTAGCTAGGATAATTATACATACACTTGTCTAATCCCAAACTAGGATTTTCTCCTGTGCTATGCAACGATCTCTATGTACTACTAGATGGAGCGTGAAGAAGACGTGATGTGTTGCGAACAACATTTTAACTTAAATAAAATGCCAATGGAGAATCTAAAGTTTATTTTGCTGAGAATTAGTATGTATGATGCTTGTTCATTGCAGGAACATGTCGCGGTCGCCGTCGCCGTCCTTGCGCAACAGCGACACAGGAATGGACACCTTAGAGAATGACAAGGTAACTACACACCGTCCAAACATTACTATTATCATTATTAGGATTATGACGGATTATGACCTCCGTTGCGGAACGGGTAGCTCTCGGACTGCCACGCCAGAGGTTGCGGATTCGAATCCCGCTAGGGGCAAATGTTCGTATGATGAATATGAATGTTTGTACCCAAGTCTTGGATGTTTATATATTTATTTAAGTATATCTATCGGGCCCACTATATATATATATATGTGTGTGTGTGTGTGTGTTGTAAAGTAGTTTCGATATTTAGTTATTATGTAATATATTATGTACTTTTTGCCCCCTCGCTCTTAGTGCCTTGTCTCACACGCTGTAAGGTTGGCTGGAAGAGATCTCTTTTAGAGATAAGCTCGCCTTTGTGCACAAAATTTGTAACTGTATTCACTTTTAAAATTTGTGCAATAAAGAATATATAAACATTCACAGAATAACTCCCTAAGAAAACTTGATCAATTTGTCATACCTACAACATTCAATGCGAGCGAATTTGAATCCTAAGCGCATTGAAGAAAGTTCATGTTGACAAGTGTACGCGTTTCGCCTAAGGCTGGTACCTACGCTTTCGGATTGTGGAGAGGCGCGGGATTTTACTAAAATGCGTCATTTCGCTCTCGCGGCACACCCGATCGATTGGCCCCGGCAATCCGGGCCGCGCCGCATAGGTATATTTTTATACCTTAAATCCAGAGTGGGACACGCAACGCACGATTACCAAAGCAACTTATAAGTGTTTATGTATATAATCGTAAAGCTGAATATTACGATTATATACATAAACACTTTTAAGTTGTATTGGAACACGTAGGGAAAAGTAGCTTCACTTTTTAAATTCTCATAAATTCTCGACCAGGAGAATGTTCTCGGGAATTTACCGTCACTAGTCTACAGTGCGAATGTGGAAGGAACTACAGCTAGAGGTCGTCCTAGGAGGACGTTCAAGGATCAAATTAGTAACGTCCTCAAAAAGGCTGGGGTCCGCAGTGAGAAGAATAAAAGGAGGTGCATGAAAAGGTTGATGAATGTGAGTGAGGCTGGTGAGGTTTGTCAGGATCGCGCAAAGTGGCGATCTATCGTCTCTGCCTACCCCTCTGGGACCAAGGCGTGAGCATTATGTATGTATATAGTCTACCCTATATATAGATTATAGTAATAAATGATTACACTATAATATATACGTCAGACAACGATCTCTATGTATTACTAGATGGAGCGTTCCAAATAATCGCTCTGTTCCACGCAAGGAGCCGCAACTCGTTTACATTCACAATGAAACTTGTGCAGTTACTACGCAGAACATTTAATTATTACTAAATATTTACGCTACGGGTAAATGGCGTCAATATTTAGTAACTAATTAAATGTTCTGCGTAGTAACTGCACAAGTTTCATTGTGAATGTGAACGAGTTGTGGCTACTTGCGTGGAACAGAGCGATTGTTTGGAACTCTCCATCTAGTAGTACATAGAGATCGTTGTCGTCAGATAATTTATGTTCACATTTAAAATAGCGGAAACTAAAAGTGCGGCCTCGAGCTTGTACAATTAAAAATTAAACTAATTGTATGGAATATAATGACTAATGTTATCCATTATTTGTAGTGTGTGGTATTTACCGCTTGTGTTACGGCCAAGGCCGAACCCGGCAGAATTTAGAAGGTAAATTTTATTCCTCCGTGGTACGTAGTACCCAGTAGGCGGCTGGTAGTACTGGATGAGAAGAACCGAGGATCGGGTTCAGTGGCGCACCTTGGGAGAGGCCTATGTCCAACAAAAATCAAATCAAAATCAAAATATTTATTTTCAAAATTGGAATACATTATTCTCTTTTTGACGTCAAATTCTGCCTAAAACTACTCCACTTCCACCTGTATAACCGAGGGGAAGAAGTGGCAACAAACCCAACGGCACAGGGCCCTACCTTTGATTTATCTTATTCATTACAATCATTAAGTCTACCTATGCTGAGCCATCAAGCACTCCATGGACTTTTATCATTTAAGTAGTCATCTAACTTATAGTAGGCTTTCTTGCACAGATTAACTTTTATAGAAGATTTGAATTTTTGTTTAGACAAGTTAATAATTTCATTCGGAACCTTATTGTAGTAACGCACGCATAGCCCCACAAAAGAATTATTGATCTTAGACAATCTAGAATGATGTATTTGAATTTTATTATTATTTCTAAGATTTAAATTATGCCTCTCATTATTTAAGCTGAGTAAAGAAAGGTTCTGTCTAACGAACATAATGTTAGCGAATATGTATTGACATGGCACCGTCATTATATTTATTTCCTTAAATAATTCTCTTAGAGAATCACGACTACGAAGCCCATAAATAGATCTTATTACTGCAGTAGGTATAAACAGTGGACTCTTTCGGGCTGAGGATGTGGTACGTAGTATTACGGACTTCAGTGCAGACGAGTTCTGGAGTGGAGGCGTTCGTTGGGGAAGGCCTATGTCTTTCCATCAGCGGAATTATTATATGCTGATATCGTCGCTTTTTTACAAAGGGCAAGTATGCCAAATGGTGTAATGGTATTCGTCCTTCGTTCCTTTGCATAATGGTCGAATTTGCTGATTGATGCAATGGGATATTCGTCCTTTTGCCAAAACACTGACGATATAATGAACTGAGTATTCGTCAACGATCTCTATGTTCTTACTAGATGGAGCGAATCAAACAATCGCTCTGTTCCACGCAACTGCGCCGCCCGTTCACGTTCACTTTGACACTTATGCAGTTACTACGCAGAACGTTTAATTATTTACTAAATATTTACTCTACGGATATTTCTTATATTACTTTTTTTTGCGCCTACCTCTCATTATCTGCATGACCTAAAGGTCAACTGGAAGAGAATGCCATATTGGCATTATTTTCGCCTTTTGTTCGTACTGTGCAATAAAGTTTTTAAATATAAATTAAATAAATAAATATCGTAAATGTTTAGTAAATAATTGATATTCTGCGTAGTAACTGCACAAGTGTCACAGTGAATGCGAACGGGTTGCGGCTCCCGAAGCCGCAGTTGCGTGTAACAGAGCGACTGTTTGGCTCGCTCCATCTAGTAAGTACATAGAGATCGTTGGTATACGTGTATATTCATGATATAAGCCGTTATGGCATGAAACATCATCGTATTATTTACAGGCAGTACTGAGCAGGTTCCTGCGGTAGTGACGCGGTGCGGGAGGGGTGTTTTGTTTACGTCATATGACACATGCCTTCACTCGGGCGTCGTCGGTCACTAGCCCTAACGACTTCACATGTCTCCCCTCCCGCACCGCCCCACTACCGCAGGAACCTTCTCAGTAATGCGCACTGCCTATAGTATAAGTTTGATGACTTTACATGAATTCGTTCTATAGGATTTCTGCCCGGGAAATCTTATAGAGGCGTCGTTGTTGCAGGGCGGCGAGATGGCGATACAGGTGCCCTGCCACGCGGCCGGGGACGCGGGCTCGGTGTCCAGCGCGAGCGACTCCGCGCAGCCCGGCGCGCTGAGGAGCGACAACCCTAAGGTAACACTCGGACTGTAACCCCTATTTCTCAGTACACTTAACCAGTGACCGATCCTTACCCTTCGTCGTAGCAGCCCTTAGACGTCCACTGCTGGACATAGGCCTTCCTCAATGAACGCCACCACACCCGGTTCTCCGCATCCAGCCAGAGTGTCGGCCACACTCCTCAGGTCCTCGGTCCTATCAGATCGTTACTTCTTTTTCTTACTCCGAAAGCAGATTTCACACGATTATTCACAGATAACTAAATATTACTACGTAAAGAAGTGACATTCTCCTCCCCGCGCCAGTCTAACGTCGCCCGCATAATAGAGCACGGCTGACAGTAACCACTACTGAGCTGCCGCCGGCCGTTACGCACACCTCAAATCAAATGACCCGTTACAGAGTATAAAACAGAAAATACTGCTTTGGTAGCTTATTACTAACATATAGTGGCATCTATCTGTTTAGGACAGAGTTTCGATCTCGGCCTTAAAAATATATAATAAAATAAAAAAAAAAATGAAGTTAACTTCGCTCCTACTAACTTTTTCGCGAAGTTGATAACATAAATATGTGTAGTCAATATAACCCAACCAAATAATGTTAATAGGAAAATTCTGTCGCGAATAGGTTTCCTGAATTTTTTTTTGTTGCGTGTTACGATTGGGGTGTCAAACTGAATAAAAAATGATTTCTTCAATACCACTTGGAATTGATGCGTGGGAGTTTCACTAATACATTTACAATTACTATGCAAAAAAAGGGCATGTTAGTTTTTTAGGGCAAAAAGCATACTGTGCGTAGGTCACAATGGTAATATAAACATAATATTGACTCCCTTATCCGATCAGGCAAAATAGTTATATAAAATTAGGTCATCTCTGACTGAGATCTCAATAACATGACGAATTAGGGTTTCCTTACTAGGCTGACATTGACCTCCTTGAGTCCCAAGCCTCAATTTTTTTTTTCAATAAGATCTGAATGTATTTTATTCTATACTAATCCCATCCCTGTCCGGTGCTATCCAGACGAGTCACGGGTATGCGGTCCCGGCTTCCCCAGTTATCGCCAGTACAATCCTTCCGTAATAGCGGTATCTCTACCTAACCTAGAGAAAGAAAGAAAGAAATCATTTATTTGCTCTTAAATTGGTACAAATGCCAGATGTTAAAATTAACCTAAAGTAACACCAATTCAGCCATTATCAATAGCATGCAAATTTATACAATTATTCATTAAAATAAACATTAACAACACTGAAATGTCAAAGTTAAAAAGTACAGTCAAATAAATAATTTAAGTATTGCCAAACGTCATCCGACCCTATGCTCCAAGAATTCTTTTACAGAATAAAATGTGTGAACCAAAAGGCAATTAATAAGAGATATTTGGAATCTGTTATATGGTAAATCCTTTATATGGGCAGGTATTTTATTATAAATCGACATACCTATACTCCTTACCCATACCCTCATCTTCTGTCTCCCTCGCCCCGATCCCTGTCCCGTCCGCCAATCCAAGGTCTGCCGTTGGATGCGTATCCAGGGGCTAGCCTGGTCGTAAGCGTGCCGACATCCCGGAGCTGGGCGAACTCCGGGCACTATTAGCCTTACCGAGTCATGCGGGGCTCTGATGAGGTGGACTATTATTTCCCTAGATAACCGTGGTACCTCAACACGAAGGCGGCGATGCTGTTCGCAATACATCACGTCAATGAGTGTAACGGGGCGAAAAGCGGCGAATGAAAGTCGCTTTGCGATATTAGATAGCGCAAAGTGGCGATAAATCGTCTCTGCCTACCCCTCTACCCCTCTGGGACCAAGGCGTGAGAATTATGTATATTATGGGCCCTCTGACGTTTAATTTAATTTGTGATAATTTAATACCAAGTGTATTTTTAAATTTCATTTTAATATTATATACTGATATAGATAGCATGTTATATACTATGACATTATTTGAATTGTTGACATTGTAATTTATACACTTATTTTATTTTATGACGATCCCTTTTACCATATTAAAATGACATGTAAAATTGAATTTTTAAGATGTAAAAGTGAAATAAATAAATCTAATCTAATCTATAATACCATGTTCATTCTGTTGTCCAGGTGACGTCCCCGGGCGCGGGCGGGGGCGCGGGCGCGCGCGGGGCGGAGGCGGCGCCGGGGGCCACCCGCACCAAGAAGAAGAGCTGGTACAACTCCCTGTACCCCACCTACAAGAGCAAGAGCGACGACTTCAAGAGACTGTTCAAGGACCTGCCTGATGATGAACGGCTTATTGTCGGTGCGTATATTGTTCTCGTAATCAAACTAAGAATAAAACCGTATATGCCAGGAAAGTCAGGTTTACGGTGAAACTAATGTCTTCCATTTCCATATTCTACTCTATCAGTAATTACAGAATTTTTATAACTACTGTCACTGTTTTTCCATAATATCATTATCATCATCATCATCATCAGCCTGCTAGAGTCCACTGCTGGACATAGGCCTCTCCCAAGGCGCGCCACTGAACCCGATCCTCGGTTCTTCTCATCCAGTCTCTGCCAGCCGCCCTACGCAGATCGTCACTCCATCTAGCCAGGGGGCGTCCCACACCACGCTTGTTTGATATCAGCCCTTAGACGTCCACTGTTGGACATAGGTCTTCCCCAATGAACGCCACCACACCCGATATACAATTTTATTCTACTTTCCCTCCCCCTCCCTTCCCCCTCCCCCGCTCTCCATCGACAGAAGATATCATATAAACCAGGTAGAAACCAGCCGCCGCGATACGGGCTCCCTAGTGCACTGGCTGGCGCAGTCTGTGAAATACTATAACTATAACCTTGTGACCTGTCCGCATAATTTTGTTAAAGATGACTCCAAGGTTACCATTGCGCAAATAACAATATTTGCCGTGTGATTTCCGGTAGAGTAGAATAGGACCACTCCAACTCTTCCCGTGGATGTCGTCCAAGGCGACTGAGGGAATACATCATAAAACATCAATCAGGCCTCCCCAACCCGTCTGGCCAGCGCGGGGAGTGTCGGCCAAATCCTCCGTCTGTCTCCGGCAGATGAGAGAGGGTTGTGCTCCTGCAGTGGAGACAACAATAACCTGATGATGATGAATTATATATAAGTTTTTATTGGTAAATAAACGTTTCTGTATTTCTTATATGCCGTAAACTTGCATGAAAACTTAAATAATTATATACCTAAGTACCGTTAACTAGTGATACGATTTGTCCTCGCATTGTTGACGTGCGTTCCTCTGGGCGTCTCGTGGTCACATCCGGCGTGTCCGCAGACTACTCGTGCGCGCTGCAGAAGGACATCCTGGCGCACGGGCGGCTGTACGCGTCGCAGAACTACCTGTGCTTCTACGCGAGCATCTTCGGCTGGGAGACCAGCATGGCGCTGCGCTGGAAGGACGTCACCGCCATCACCAAGGAGAAGACCGCGCTGGTGAGCCACGGGAACTGTTATTCTATTTGTATTTTATTTATTCACACAATACCAAACATCACATGTTCTGAAATTATAAATTTCTTTTCTTTTACCTGCAAAGCTCTGTCGCTATGTCTTTCTTATTTTCCGTCTGAAAGGTTGCCTGGAAGAGATCGCGATAATGTCGCCTTTGTACAGTTCCAAAAATCTGTACCTATTTTTATTGTTATCCTTAATTTGTGTGCAATAAAGAGTTATTCTATCTATTTATCACAATATAATAAGGCCAATAACAAAGTAAAATATTCAACAGGATAGAAAAAATAAAAGAGAAGAAAACGAATAAACTAAGAAAGTTATGATAATTCAAGAAATTAAGGAAAAAATAAATGTAATTAAGTATGTAAGAATAATAATTTAATTAAATGAAATGTGTATGAGTGTTTGTGTGTATGTAGGGGGGGTGTATATGAATGTATGTGTGGGGGGGGGGGGGGGGGGGGGCTGTAATGATGCGTTTCTAAGAATTACACAAATGCATCGGATTAAAGTACCGAATGATGAAACTCGGTACTGGTTGCTGTGCTAAATTGGTTTGTTGGTGACGTCCTCCAAAAGGCTGGGATCCGCAGCGAAAGCAGTCACTGCTTTGTAACCTTACTCTACACCCAGACTACAGTCTCCTATCATATCAGCACTTAAACGCCCACTGGTGGACATAGGCCTTCCCTAATGACGGTACCACGCTCGGTCCTCCGCCCTTCATCTCCAGCCGCTTCCGGCCACCGTCTTCAGGTCGTTAGTACCCGTGATTCCACCTATATGACCTCGCTCTTACTGCCTTGTATCACACCCTGTAAGGTTTGCTGGAAGAGATCTCTTTTAGAGATAAGCTCACCCTTGTACACACCATTTATTACTGTATTTAGTTTTAAGTTGTGCAATAAAGAATATTTGATGTCGAAGGTAATGAGAGGTGGAGGGATAGTTGTCGGCGGGGCGCCCCTCCCCGCGGTCTCACCTCCACAACTTATCTGCCTCAACAGAAGTCGTTTCTGCGGCAGACGTGGCCCGAACACTTCGGCCTTTTGCACATTATAAGCACATTTTGACCGCCTCGTTGGCTTAGTGGCTTGGTCATTGGACTCGAGCGCCAGAGGCCGTAGGTTCGATTCCCACTGGGGACAGACAACTTTATACAGTTTGTACAAGCTGGTCCCGGTCTGGATGTTATATTTGTGAATTGTCCTATACTTGTTTAATTTCCATATCACAGGAGAAACTCCTAATTTGGGATTAGACAAGTGTACCTATGTATACGTATATTATGTAATATTTATTTATTTATAAGACACAAGACACCTGACATAAGAAATAAGAAGCGTGTCTAATCAGACATAAGAAAAAATGTCTTGTAATATGCATGGTCTCATATAACAACCAATGCGACTGGATATCTTATAAGACATTTCTCATAAGACACAAGATATTTTCTTATAATGTGCAAAAGGGCTTCCACTTAAGTCTCTGGATATCTTATAAGACATTTCTCATAAGACACAAGAAATTTTGTGATAATGTGCAAAAGGCTTCCACTTAAGTCTCTGGATATTTTATAAGACATTTCCTATAAGTCAAGAAATTTTCTGATAATGTGCAAAAGGGCTTCCACTTAAGCCTCCCATCCCAGTGCTAAATCGTTGTAAATATAGACTTGTGACTATCTAGACTTGTATGTGATGCGCAGGTGATCCCGAACGCGATTCTTGTCTGCACGGAGTCCGAGAAGAACTTCCTGACGTCATTCTCCGGCCGCGACAAGGTTTACCTGATGCTGTTCCGCGTGTGGCAGAACGCGCTCATGGACCAGCCCATGAGCAGCCAGGAGATATGGCAGTGGGTGAGACATTCTCTATCCTAACCAGGGTTTCAAATTATCACGATGTTCTTTGATAATTATCGGGTTATATCCATGCTGATTCCTAACTTTATCTATTTATTTTTTGACTTACAAATGATAATTTCATTACTAAAAGGTGTTAAGAAAGACTTATAATTACTGTTTTATCATTTAAAATTACTAAATAATCGACATCTAATAAATAAAATGTATTTTCGCGTGTCTGTACATTGAAGATATTTACAAAAAAAATTGGGGGGTCTAAGGATAAGTATAAGAACAAATTTCTATAATTTTTGGAATTTCTGTCTGTTTGTCTGTTAGTTTGGGCACGGATCACGTAAAAACTACTGAGCTGATTTAATTGACTTTTTACAGAAACATAGGGCTTAACTCGAAGTAACATTTAGTCTTTATTTCATGGCAATCGGTTCACTTAATCAAAAGTTATGGGAATTTTTAGTTTTTGAATGCATTAGTATGTAGGTATGCAATATAATAAAGAAGTATAATTATAATGTTCGGTGCAATAATATTATTATTCATTTATTCACATTTCTTAGGTTTACATTTTTTTTTCTTTTACAATATTATTATATAAAAAGAATATAAAGCATAAATATTATAAAAAAAAAAAAACTTAAACCTAGAGAGCCGCTGGGCAGCGGGGCAAGGCCCAAGCTACCGGCGGTAGGGGCTACACAGAGAGGAACCTCCGGACAATGCGCGCCGTGTCGAGGATCACTGCCTTCTGTATCTGGCCCTTGATCCAACCATCCAGCGAGAGCCTCTTGAGATGGTGGTCGAGGCTCTTCGCTATCAGGCCGTTCGCTGAAACGACAATCGGGACGATGATCGTCGAGTCAACATCCCACATGGCGGTAACCTCGTGAGCCAAGTCAAGGTACTTGCTGACTTTGTCCTTCTCGGCCTTCACGAGGTTCTCGTCATGCGGGACGGTGATGTCGACGATCACCGCCCGGCGCTGGGACCGGTCGACCACCACGATATCAGGCTTATTGCAGACAATAGTCCTGTCCGTGATGATAGAGCGGTCCCAGTAGAGCAATGCACGACCATTCTCGAGAACTGGCGCCGGTGCGTACTGATAGTACGGCACCTCAGACTCGACAAGGCCGTACTGAAGGGCAAGTTGCTGGTGGATGATCCTGGCTACTAGGTTATTATTATTATTTTAATATTATTATGAACACCAATACATTGACAGCCCTCTAAGCACAATTTATAAACTAAATCTGTGAAGTCACTTGACCTGGTGCTGACAGAATACCAGCGCTGGAGTTCGCGTAGCGTGCTGCAGCATTATGCTGCGTCAGCGCCATTTTGTTGCTGCGACACATAGGTACCTTGATTATTTTTAAATTGTAATTTATTAATTATGTTCTGTTTATTTCTCATGTATGTGTGTGTCGTAGCTATGAATAAATGACCTATTCTATTCTATTCAAATTGGGATGAGTTAGATTTACTTGGGTGTGTTAGAGGGCGTGGGCGTTAGTGTAGTCCTGTCCTTAGATACCATAGCACAGGTGAAGTCGAACATGTCGGGTTGAATGTGTATCTCGCCTTATGACAAAATACTTGGAAAACATGAACAAGAATGACATTGTGAAAATGAAATGGACATATGTAGAAGGGTGACACAACTGCGGCGGTACAGTAGACAACGAAAGTAGAATTATATCGTCGTGGTGTTAAGTTAAAAGTGTTGGCAACTTATGTTGCCCACCGTTTTGTCTTCCAAGTACTGTGATTAGAAATTTAAAAACATTTAAATGTATCGGACGCTGAGCTGCGACTGAAATAGAGTCACTAGTAGTGGGCTTTCCATTGGGGGATTTGCCATAATCACCACGCTTGGCAAACGGATTGGTGATCGCAGTAATGATCATATACTCGGAAGAATGCTGCTGCCCATCCCTGGTGCAAACCCTTAGTCGCCTTGACGACACCCACGGGAGTAATAATAATAAAAAAATCATTTATTCATCTCTTAAAAAATATACATACAATAACTCCGCCAAACTGTATAATACAGTTTGTTGGCAGAAATAGCTCTCTTACTTTATACACATCTATGGCAGAGAATACTAAATATCACTACGCAATGGTGAATAGCAAAGCAAAGTTACAAAGTTTTTAATTTTGATATTAACACAAAAATATTGAGGTTACGTTAATGAGTTTACTAGATTTGGAGTGGCCGTATTCTAAGCCGGGAACCACACGGCACCACATCGCGAGAGTTGCATAGTTTTAATTTATTCAATCGATTTATTTGCAAAGGAAAATGAGCGTGAAGTAAGCACTCAGACGCCTAGGATTATATGCAGTCGGAACTACTTGTTACTCCAATGGAGAATGTATGTGTGTACATCTTGGTATATCGAGCAACTGCTATTAAATCCTAGGTAGTGCATCGTGAAGAGTGAATACGCTGGCCCGCAAACAAGGAATGCTATGAGATAACTGTTTCAGTGACTAGAACATAAATTATGCTTACCCAAAAATATATATGGTAGGCGTGGTGAGGGACTTCATCCTTATGTAGTAGACATACCACGCTCTCGCACGAAGCGTTTTGCTTCCTCGTTTATAATGCGAACTGCTAAGGAATAGAACTCCCTGCCAGCTTGGGTATTTCCGGACAAGTACAATTTGGATCTTTTAAAGGAAGAGTCAATAGGCATCTTCTGGGTTAGCGCGCTCCACCTTAGGCCTCATCATCACTTACTATCAGGTGAGACTGAGATATATATATGTCTTTCCAATTTAGATATTTTGAAATTTAATAACAATTACAATTGACTGCGTATATTTATATTATGTTTGTTATAAATTACGGTTGATCATCTGCATGCATATGCAGTCCACTAATATTATAAATGCGAAAGTTTGTTACTCAATTACGCTTCAACCACTGGACTGATCGTGATGAAACTTGGCACACATATAGGTTAGGTCCTTAAATAGGACATATAATAGTTTTTATCCCGAAAAAACATCCCGAATGAAGAGATCTCTTACAGCGAAAAGTCCAGTGTAAACTTTTTCATGTATGCCTTTGTGTATTTTTTTATATGTGAAATAAAGAATATATAAGAAGAACTACAGAAGGAAAGTTTTCATAATATTTTGTCCCCCATATTCATTTCGCGACATTTCAATCGTAATTTAATGTGTAAATTGAGATATTTCTTTAATAAATAGTAATGCGCCGTCGTGTGGTTTCCGGTAGAGTAGAATAGGACCACTCCGACTCTTCCCGTGGATGTCGTACAAGGCGACTAAGGGAATACATTATAAAACATCAATCAGGCCTCCCCAACCCGTCTGGCCAGCGCGGGGAGTGTAACCCAAATCCTCCGTCTGTCTCCGGCAGATGAGAGAAGGTTGTGCTCCTGCAGTGGAGACAAAAATAACCTGATGATGATGATGATGAAATAATAATAATAAATAAATATATATTTTTTTAAACAAGTGCAACATTAGAAAAATTGGGAGGCTGATGTCTCCTTTTAAACTTGGATAGTCTGCGTTAGGACCGCTCTTCATTACAAACATAGTATCTCTGTTTCATTTATAGATTCCATTTGTTTTTTTTTTATTTAAAGAGATACTTATTTTATACATACTGACAGCCCTCTAAGCACAATTTATAAACTAAATCTGTGAAGTCACTTGACCTGGTGCTGACAGAATACCAGCGCTGGAGTTCGCGTAGCGTGTATGTATGTATGTATGTATGTACCCAAGTAGCAATCAAGAATAGTGATTAAATCTTACATGTCTATACTTTATCTAAAATTGGATTTTGCTAAATCAAAATGGTTTTCGTTAAGTCATTTTATTCTTTAAGACTAAATAGTTTTATACAACCGCTACTTTAGCAAGTTCAGAATACCCAAAACCAAGTTAAGTATTCTCAAAACTATTTTGTATTAAATATGCCTACAGTTAAATCTTAAAATCTTTTTTTTACTGTACTCAGATTATTTGAAGGCTCACTTAAAACAAAATTAATTAATTGGGGAATTGGTTTAGTATTGCAAAGTAAAATTTGATTTTGTAGATAAACTAAAGATAATTGTGACACCAAGTTCTGGAAACTGTCTTTCTGAAGAATATGTTATTCCTTTATTACTCAAATTAATAAGTTTAGAGTAAAAATACATTTAACGGGACGTTTTCATCAAAATAGACCCAAGTACCTAACTGAAAAATTAAAAAAGGTCTGGTGCTTTTCATCGGCAAGTTGTAAAATACAGAAAACTAGCTTTTGCCCGAGACTTCGTCCACGTAGGTTTCAATATTTACATACTACTTTAACGATTTATTTCGTTTCCCGTAGGAATGACATGTTTTTCGGGATAAAAAACTATGTTATGTCCTATTCCAGGAGCTAACCTGTATGCCAAGTTTTATCCCGATCCGTCCATTGGTTGAAGCGTGATTGAGTAACAAACATCCAAACTTTCGCATTTATAATATTAGTGGGATTCTCGAGCGAGAGCTGTCATAACGTTTTTCTTATACCTACCTACATACGGAATTTCTCAATACAATTTTTATTTAGTAGTATACATTTAGTTGCATAATATATTTATTTATCAAATAAAAAAAAATATTATTTATAAATTAATAGTTTTTAGTTGCATAAACTCTTTTCCAGCACAAAATAAACAAGAACAATGAAATGATAAACTAAAGATTAACTTAATACTAAAAAGTATTAAGTAGTAATTCACCAATACGGTTTTTTAGTATAAGTTAAGTATAATATCTCTTAACTTGCACTATTTCAAATGTAACTTGTCTTTATTTTTGCTAAACTAGCCTTACAAGTCAGTATTGTCTAAACTCTTACTTCGTTAGGAAAAATTAGATTTAACGCCATTTTGCACTTTAAATGAAAAAAAAAATTATAAATTTTCCGATACCACATCATGAAAAACTAGAACACATTGATATTAAAGTAATTCTAAGTTCATTAATAACTCATTTATTTATATAAAATGTAATATTCTGCACTTTATGCCGCAAAATTTTTCATTTGCAATATAATTATTCAAAATTTTATTGTTCTTTTTCCACTATTTTAAAGGCCCGTCTGTTTTATAGCACTATCTATCGATTTTACACGAGAAACAATCATGCGTTTTAAATTTCCAATGCATACAACGACATAATACAGCATTTTCTAGACATTAAAATTAGTTGTTTAACCGCCATTATCATAAGCCTTCATACTGTTTTTGTATTAAGTATAAAAGTTCACCATATTTTCTAAAATATTATTACTTAGAGTAAAAATAGTTTTAAATTTTACTTCATTAAGTTATGATGGAATCTGTGCAATTCAGTATTGATAGTCTTAACTAGGTATTGTAGATATCTTCAAGTCTATTTCTTGGTCTAAAGTCAACCTACAAGATATCTTGAAATCCATTTTATAGGGCTCTGCACAACCACTCTCTTAAGTAGGGTTAAAGTTTGTCTAAACAGTAGTCTTAACTCTGTCTTAAATTTGTCCTAAATGCTGTGCCCATTTGTACTTAACTGTATCTTGAGGGATATCTTCAGGGATATCTTGAGGGACGTAATAGGTTTAGCCAAGACAAGAGCTAGAATACGTCTACTTGCCTTCAAGATATCTACAATACCCTTTTAAGACATTCGATTGCTACTTGGGTATGTATGTATGTATGTATGTATGTATGTATGTATGTATGTATGTATGTATGTATGTATGTATGTATGTATGTATGTATGTAAACGCTTTATTGTACCAAAAATAACAACAACAACAATAATAAAATAGGAATTAAACTGTGTACAAAGGCGGACTTATCCCACTTAGGGATCTCTTCCAGTCAACGATAAAGTAACCGAAAGGACAAGTACAATGCGTTTAGTACCAAATTTGATAAAGAAATGTACTTTTAATAAAGTCTGAAAATACATATTACATAAACATAAACGAACAATGGGCCCGATTCTGAAGGTACACATTTAAAATTTGATAATTGCTAAAATTGGTTTCGTCTTTATCTTCATAATACTGTGTGACAAGGATAGCAACAGTTTTAGTGCTGTCAAATTTTAACATTGTGCCTTCAGAATCGAGCCCAATATATACATAGACGATACACGAATATGCGTGCTGCAGCATTATGCTGAGCCAGCGCCATTTTGTCCTTGCGTCTCATACCAAGATTATTGTTAAATTGTAATTTATTAATTCTGTTCTGTTTATTTCTCGTGTATGTGGGTGTCGTAGCTATGAATAAATTCTATATAGAATGAAAATTAAACATAATAAAAAGCTCATAATAGGATCACATCTATCTCCTTTTCCTATTAACTCTACCTTGTAAATCTAATACGTTAGTAGCTCTCCGCCGCGTCGGTCCAACATTTACAAATCGGAAACGTTTAGACAGATCAAGGCCTCAGAGCCAGTTAGTGATTTCCTCCGACACTGTCGGGTGTGAGACTTGCGTCTAAAAAATAGTGTATTTATTCAAAGGATAATTACACGGAGAAGGTATTATAACAATTAAAATACATATTTTGTCGTGTGGTTTCCGATAGAGTAGAATAGGACCACTCCAACTCTTCCCGTGGATGTCGTACAAGGCGACTAAGGGAATACATTATAAAACATCAATCAGGCCTCCCCAACCCGTCTGGCCAGCGCGGGGAGTGTAGGCCAAATCCTCCGTCTGTCTCCGGCAGACGAGAGAGGGTTGTGCTCCTGCAGTGGAGACAAAGATAACCTGATGATGAAAATACATATATTAGCGAGCTATGGAGAGGGATATGCTCGGGGTTTCTTTGAAGTAATGAAGAGATCCGACGATGAACGAAGGTGACCGACATAGCCGCAAGGATTAGCAAGCTGAAGTGGCAGGGGGCTTTGTATTTTAGAGAATAGCACTAAAAACTGGACAATTTCTGAGAGAACTGACTCTAGCTCTGGAGTGGAGACCGCGGATCGGCACTCGCAGGGTGGGACCCGCCGCCAGGTGGACCGACGACCTGAAGAAGGTGGCCGGAAGCGGCTGGATACGGAGGACCGGGTGTGGTGGCGTTCATTGGGGAAGGCCTATGTCCAGCAGTGGACGTCTAAAGGCTGACATGATGAAAATATATTTAATTTAATTTATTGTTATAATTTGTACCCTAACAGTAACAGTCAATAACGGCACAAAGTCAGTGTCGGCGGCTATGTCGGTCACCTTCGTCCTTCGTCAGATCACCTCATTACGAAATCATATCCTTCAAAGAAACGCCGAGCATAGCGCTCTCCATAGCTTGCTGAGCGACTTGAAATTTATGTATCAGGCCCACCGTCAGTGTCCACGTTTCTGCCCCGTGGGTCAAGCCAGGCAGGACGCACTGATTAAAATCTATTGTCTTTGAACATTGTGGAATATGCAACGCACAGTAGGTTTTATAAGCCGAAAAAGTGACATCGTCGATTTGTATAAATCTAGTATTTGTAATCTGAACTGCCGTGTGCCAAATATGTGTAGTTTTTATTTTTGTATAGGAATTTCTAAAATGTTCAGTATAACGGTAAGAAAATGGGAAAACCCCTACTCTTAAGTGGTTTAAACTAGTGTAACTAATTCGAATAACAAAGTGGACCAGTGGCTGATTTACACATTTTCCGTCAGTGGGCTATTCAAATTTTACCCTTCCTACCGACCGCTACAATTCGATACCCTAGTTCACAATCATATTAATTACTAACTTTATGATTTGTGCACTGTCGTCATAATTACACCACTTTTTTCCCGTAATTAGTACGATTGTGAACTAGGGGATCGAAGTATCAGTTCCTTCTTAAAGTTTATGAACAATTGTAAACTTATTGAACCTAATAAGACAATGTGCTCGATTCTGAAGGCACAACGTTAAAATTTGACAGCACTAAAACTGTTGCTAGCCTTGTTACACAGTATTATGAAGATAAAGACGAAACCAATTTTAGAGCTGTCAAATTTTAAGTGTGCCTTCAGAATCAGGCCCAATATTTATATACAAAAAATGTTTGCAAAATACTTTCGCATTTATAATATTAGTGGGATGGGATAAACAATGTGCACTGCTGTCTGCCTATCTTCTTTGAGTTGTCTCTTTCATCCTAAGGTTTACTGGAAGAAGACTCTTACAGAGATAAGTACGCCTTTGTACATCATAGGTTTAAATGTGACTTGTATTTGTGTACAATAAATTATAAAAATAAATAAATAAAAAATACCTAGGAAGCGGTAGTCGATAAAAAAATTACGTGTATAAATGTACCAAGTGTACTCATGTGCAATAAATGATTTTGACTTGACTTGACTTGACCTGAAATACCTTGACCAAAATTTGTAAATGAAATAATTGTCGAATAGCGTAAGGAACTTCGTTCTTATCGGGTGGCCTCATAAAAAAAGTGTCATATTATAAAAATTTGGCCCCAAATTTGCCACCCCTAAAATCGGTCGCCCTAGACTCCAGCCTACTCAGCCTACGGGTAAATCCGCCACTGAAGTTGACAGTGTGTTCTCGACATGTAGTTAAAAATATATTGTGAACTAGCTGGTGCCCGCGACTTCGTCTGCGCACGATTTTACTACAAAATGTGCATTTGAAATAAATTATCAATTTTTACTGTAGTTATGGTTCACTATTTTGGCTATAATGGCTTACACATAAGATATAGATATATACTGTGGCGGGCTTTTTTGTAGGACTATTTAAGATAAACATTTCCATCATACATTACATATGTGTAACTCTAGCGGTTTTGGCAGCGCACGCCAGAATAGCTCGCAGATGGTAGAATTTTTCCTACTTACTTGATATTTTGGACAATGCACACAATATCTTTATAAATTGTAGCCTATGTGTTATTCTAATGTACTTCTAAGCTATATTATTGTAAAGTTTCATTAAAATCCATTCAGTAGTTTTTACGTAAAAGAGTAACAAACATCCATCCATACTTACAAACTTTCACGTTTATAATATTAGTAGGATTCTATCTATAATTTTCATTACAAGATCCTAATTGAACCTGCCTTGCAACCACGCTAACTACAAGCCAATTAGCTCTAACCGATGAATTGATAAGTCCGATTTAGTTGTACTACAAATAGAAAATGTATTAAACCTTCTTCGGACAGCACGTCAATAGACGTCAAACCGGTGGCTCCCCATGCGTAAAACATCAGTTTCCCAAAATGCATCCTTTTCAGAGTAACCTTTTGCAAGTACTACAGGTTTAAGTAAAAATAATGCATAATAACTGATGTATTTATAATCAAATATTATTTAATAATGTATATTATATTTATATATTATTGGTAAATATTTATTTATATACTTATATTTTTTTACGGTGTAGGTTATAATCTATGTAAGTTGGTATATAGTTTATATTAGTGTATGTATGTATATTTTTTTGTATTTACGTACACACTATGTCTGCCTCTTATTTCAATTATCTCTCGCGCGGGTCTGCTGGAAGAAATCTCTCTCAGAGATATGTTCGCCATTTGTACTTGTGTTTCTTTTTAATGTATTATTTTTGTTTTATCTGTGTGTGTGTAATAAACGATTAAATAATACAAAATATTAATCGGTGAGGTGAATCTCCTCTTAGCAGCAGAAAGTTAGGTTTCGTCACGTAGTCAGTATCCTGTAGGAAAATGTCGCGCTTTTTCGAGCTATATCCAAATATGGCGCGCAGCGTTTAGCGCTTTTTAAACTCACAGGTGGCAACACTGACGCACAATCGTTAACTGATTGAAAACTGTCAGTTTCTTGTTGATAATATTTTTTTGCTTTTAATTATAGGAATGCACGCACTCTTGGCGTCACGCGGCAAGCGCCGTATTAATAAAGACAAATATGAGCCATTTTTTTTTTTCAACTTTATGTTTTTGCAAAAAATGGTTTACAACCATATTGCCGGCCCCGTAGCCTGGTCGGTAGTACACCTGCTAGCGGATCTGGGGTCGCGCGTTCAAATCCCGCCCAGGGCAAACATTCGTGTGATGAACACTTGTGACTGGATGTTATTTATATATTATATTATGTAGTTATGTATGTATATCAGCTGTCTGGTACCCATATTACAGGCTCTGCCTAGTTTGGGATCAGGTGGCCGTGTGTGAAATGTCCCTACAAATTATAAAAAATGGGTTACGTAGGTTGGGTACGGAGTGAGGCCTGCCCTGGATGGCCCGCATCGGTCCGGTGTCTGCCTATTATATGGTATCCATTCCCTCGGCAGGTGCACAGCTGCTACGGCGAGGAGCTGGGCTTCAACTCCGACGACGAGGGCTACGCGCGCGACCTGCCGCTGGCGCTGCCCCTCGCCGGCGACGCGACGCTGCATCCCGTAGAAATCGCACCAGAGGTAACTCATTACAAAGAGTTGTTCCCGCGTTTATTGGATAACTGCTTGTTTCATCATATCAGCCTTTAAACGTCCACTGTTGGACATAGGTCTTCCTCAGTGAACGCCACCACACCCAACCCTCCGCCCACTGTCTAATTGCAAGAGAAAGAAATGACATCACCCACAAATTGGGTCATCAGCATCATCATGTCAGCCTCTAAAAGTCTACTGTTGGACATGGGTCTTCCTCAGTGAACGCCACCACACCCAATCCTCCGCCCTCCGCATCCAGCCGCTTCCGGCCACCTTCTTCAGGTCGTCGGTCCATCTGGCGGCGGGGCGTCCCCCCTGCGCGTGCTTTTGTGAATTTGTTTTTTCCAAAATAATGTATACTTCGGTTTTTGATGTTTAGTAGTGATAGTATGTTACGCAACAAAAGCTGTGCGTGTGTACACTACGAAGAAAACATAAATTCGGAGGTTGCGAGTTCGAATCCCGCTAGGGGCAAATGTTCGTATGATGAATATGAATGTTTGTACCCAAGTCTTGGATGTTTATATATTTATTTAAGTATGTGTATCCGTTATCTAGTAACCATACCACAGGCTCTGCCTAGTTTGGGACTGGATAATCGGTGTGAATGTCTGAGATATTTATTTATTTATAAATTAACGTGACTTAGCTGATCTTCTTAATGTTTTGAACTTCCTAACCTCTAACCTTACTAAACCTTACTAGCAACGTTAGTAAGTGACGTCTGTGACTATATCTAGACCGGCGTTAGTCTGAGGCACTCTGATACTGATAGTAAACAGAAAATAAAAATATATCTTGATTAGACTGATGGCTAAATTGCCAATGTCTTAAACAAAAAAAAGTCTTTTCACTTCCAGTTGTCATACACCGTTGTGAACAGTAGAGTGACTAAAATGGAGTACGTATTTATATCAGCGTACGTATTAATATTTATTCCATGTATAGTACATTATTTTATTATAAAATTTCACATATATTTTTTTACCTACCGCTTGTTTTAGCTTTTCCCACAGTGGAGGTTGGCTGGAAGAGATCTCTTATAGAGATAAGTCTACATTTGTACACTTTTATGTTATGCCCTTTTTTATTGTAAAATCTATGTGCAATAAAGAATATATCCAATAAATAAAATCGTAAACATTGAAGATATTTGCAAAAAAATTTGGAGGTCTAAGGATAAGTAATAAGAACAAATTTCCATCATTTTTGAAATTTTTGTCTGTTTGTCTGTGAGTTTGTGCACGCATCACTTAAAAACTACTGAACGGATTTTGATGGACTTTTCACAAAAACGTGGGGCTTAACTTAACATTTAGTCTTTATTTCATCGCAATCGGCTAACTCAATCAAAAGTTATAGACATTTTTAGTTTCCAAATACATTAGTAGGTAAGGTTAGTATCCAATATATTGCAAATAATAGTATTTCCGTACTATTCAGATTGCGATGAATTTGGGTTACATTTGGAGCTGGGAGTGGGCGTGGGAAAAGGGGAGTGGGTGTGGGAGCGGAACCGGAAACGGGAGCGGGAGTGGGAATGGGAGCGGATTCTGTAGTTCACGCGAGCAGAGCCGCGGGCACAGCTAGTATTATATATATAATACTAGCTATACGTGAGTTTCATGTTCCTGGATACCCACCGTCTGCTGACCAAAACCTTGGGAGACGATGATGTTTTTTTTTTATGATAAGTTATCAATTAAGTTGGCAACGCGGTGAGTCAGCGTGTATCGACACCGTCCCGATATCACTGATATAAATTGATAACGAACCATATCTGCTCACGCACGCCCCTGCCCTGCGCTAGTGTTGCTCTAATATCGATAAATACTTTTTTTTTAAATCTAATTTAAGGAGTTTTGTCACAAGGTAACAATGTCACTCCATTGTACAACGTACATTTGTCTTAGCCTAATAAGATATTCTAACACACTTTACTTGGGTTGTACACGCGGAAATGCACAGACACTTATCTTCTGCGAATGGCCGCCTGCGCAACCCTGTAGATAAATAATTAAAATACTGCTCTGTTGATCAAAGTCAAAATCCTTAATTGCACATAAATACACTTGGTACACTTACACACGCATTTTTTTTATCGACTACCGCTTCCTAGGTGTTATTATTAATAGTACCAGTCATTTTGTCATTTAAATCATCATCATGTCAGACGTCCACTGTTGGACATGGGCCTTCTCCAATGAACGCCACCACACCCGGTCCTCCTCCCTCCGCATCCAGCCGCTACCGGCCACCTTCTTCAGGTCGTCGGTCCACCTGGCGGCGGGGCGTCCCACCCTGCGCGTACCGATCCGCGGTCTCCACTCCAGAACTCGTCTGCCCCAACTGCCGTCGGTTCTGCGGCATATGTGGCCATTTAAGTTATGGTCTATATTATGATGTTTTTTTTTTACAAAACTGTTCTTTAACTGATTCTAAAATGTCTGTATCCTATGTAAGATTTCCTCTGGTAGTTTCTTGTAGAAGCGTATACATTACCCCGTGAACATTTACTGACTTTATATTACTATCTAATACACTTGTCTAATCCCAAACTAGGATTTTCTCCTGTGCTATGGAAATTAAACAAGGATAGGACAGTTCACAAATACAACATCTAGACTGGGACCAACTTTGTACAAATTGTAGACTGCAGTGGGAATCGAACTCACAACCTCTAGCGTTCGAGTCCAACAAGGCGGTGAATGCTGGATGCAAAGGGCGGAGGACTGGGGGAAGGCCTATGCAGTTGCATGCCTCAGTGGATATCGAAGGGCTGATGATGATAATAGTACAATTGTTAGCAAGTATCGACAGTCGATAGATATTTCTACAACACTACCGTAGATTACAACTTTAGAACTCACTTTGTGTACGCGAATATCAGTGATATGGTGTGCTAATATTCCTAGCTTTCTAGATACATTCCTAGTTTGATCGCCCGCTAAATTTTAAGACAGCACTGAGTATACGATTCCCAAGAACCTGTGTCCATGACAGACTAGAATAAATTACCTTTTTAACAGTGAAAGAATTTTTGAAATCGGTCTGTTCGTTGCGGAGATATATCTCTTGAAAATCTCTTGTTATGTTAGTGTTAAATGTAATTTGGAAGGATGCTGATCGGCCGATGCTGCGTGGTACCTACTAGTTACCCAGCCCCCGTGCACGTGACCCCGGGGTCGTAATAACAGTGCAACAAAGGGAACCGGCTTAGAATATGGTCAGCCCCAGTCTCCCGTGAGTGTCTTCAAAACGACTAAGGGATTGCACCACTGATGGTTAGCAGTGTTCTCCTGTATATTAAGATCATTACTGCGATCACCAATCCGCCTGCCAAGCGTATGGCAAATCCTCCAATGGACAGCCCACCAAAAGCATTCTATTGGGGAGACTTATGTTTATCAGTGGACTTATTTCGGCTGATGGTGATCGAAATATAAGGCATCGATTACTGAATGTGCCCTTAAATTTTAGCGCTCGATCTCGTGGCTGTTGTTTTGTGTGAATTCCACTTTTTTGGACAAAGATTCGCGTTTAACTAGTTGTTTCCCTCGCTCTTAGTGCCTTGTCTCACACCCTGTAAGGTTGACTGGAAGAGATCTCGTTTAGAGATAAGCTCGCCTTTGTATACAAAATTTGTAACTGTATTTACTTTTAAAATTTGTGCAATAAAGAATATATAATAATAATACAATTAAAGTTAGAATCAGTGTTACTCTTCGAGGAATTGTTTACTGTAAAATAAACTTGAACTAGGTATAGTTTGTTGCGATTCGTGATCGAAATTTTGTTGTACCGTAAACTGTCAAAATGGTTCGATTAGTCAGGAAAGCTAAGAGAATGGTAAGTTTGTATATACTGCTGATCTGAAATAATATTCTATACATTTGTAATTTAAAATGTTCCCTGTAAACAGCTGATTCTTCATCACAGAAATACTATCAAGATAGAACGGTTATACGCATTTGTTTACTTCATTCTCGCACGTGCCGATTTTCGGACACGGCGTGCCCCTTCCGCGCACACTTTATGCGTCGCGGTCACGTTTCTATATTTCATTCCAGATTAATAGTCCTATGAAAACCAACGCTATTTACGTCTCGGTAACATATACATGAAAGGGTCACCAGCAGCAAAAATAGGTTTGTATTACCAAGTAAACTTTGCGGTCCACTTAGGAACACCATCTATTGTGTATTTTGTTTTCGAGACGCAAATGCGTTTGTTTTCATAGGACTATTAATCTGGAATGAAATATAGTGAGGCGATACAGTTATGCAATTAGAAACCGCGCAATATGGCACTTTTATATTTTTTTTGTCTATGTTTACCTGACCTTGACTCGGCTCGAAACGAGTAAGCGTTTGATAGTTTATGCAATATATTGCAAATTGTTGGCAGCCTACTTCACGATTCTACCTTAATAGAATTTCTGTGTTCTTCCCCATGAAACTATTTTTTTAAATTCACTGGTTTTTACAATGAATAATTTTTGTTTATCTTAGCCTCCAGTAATAATATGTGATACGCCACTGAAAAGGTCTTATTAAGTAGAATAATAGTCTATTACTTATAATAAAACTGTAACTGGTCTATGTCTGTACATGAGAGATATTTAAAAAAAATTGTATGAGGGGTCTTTATAGGGCCAATAGAAGCTAAAACATTTTTTTTTAGAATTTTTGTCTGTCTTTCTGTCTGTATGTATGTTTGCTGTATGTACGTCGCGGCGCGTGTGGGATTGAGTGAAATTTCGTTTTTGGGGATAGTGATGGGGTTGAGGTTGGGGTTGGGATTGGGATATTGAGAGTCTCGAGTCTGTGTGGGAGTGGAAGTAGAAGTGGGAAGAGAACGGGAGCGGAAGTGGGAACGGGGGCGGATTCTGTAGTTCACGCGAGCGGAGCCGCGATCACAGATAGTCTCATATAATTGTGTTTTCGGCGCTATGGGCCGTTTAGTACCCTTGGCGTATCACTTAATGTAATTGGTTGCTATTTGCGCTAGGCGCAGTATACCTGCAATAATTTACATAAATAAATAATAAATATCACATAATATACATACACATGTCTAAATCCCATACTAATTTTCTCCTGTGCTATGGGAATTAAACAAGGACTGGACAATTCACAAATGTAACATCCAGACCGGGATCTGCTTGTACAAATTGTACAAAGTTGTCTGTGTCCTAGTGGGAATCGAACATACAACCTCTGGCGTGGCCAATGACCAAGTCACTAGGCCAACGAGGCGGTACACACGGGTGTGGTTTCGATATGGACGTGTGAGTGACCAGACCAAACACGTGCACAATATTCAGTGCAATCGAGATTAGAACCAGCAGTGGGAAGTAACGTGGTCGCAATGTTTCGCCAGGAGCTGCTGGACTCGTCTATGGAGGTGGGGGGCGCGGGGGGGAGCAGCGCGGGCGAGTCCCCGCGCGCGCGCGCGCCGCACGCCAGGGACAGCTCGCCGCCCCTAGGTGAGTCTTGGCTAACCGATGATAAATACATTGTAGCTCGGTGATAGTGGGTTCCAACCCCGCCCGTACCGATGTTTTTCGGAACTTTAGTACGGTTTATTTATAACTAGCTGCTGCCCGCGATTTTGTTCGCGTGAACAACTTAACATCACAAATTATTATGTATTTCCCGTAGGAATGGGATATTTTTCGGGATAAAAACTATCCTATGTCCTATTCCAGGAACTAACCTATATGTGTGCCAAGTTTCATCACGATCCGTCCAGTGGTTGAAGCGTGATTGAGTAACGAACATCCAAATATCCAAACTTTCGCGTTTCTAATATTAGTAGGATACCACAGGCTTTTCGGTGAAGGAAAACATCGTGAGGAAACCTGCATATGCCAAAGAAGAAATTCTATGACGTATGTGACATCCACCAAATCGGCTCGGGGCACCGTTGGTGGACAGGGGTTTGGCACAAAAGATCCTGAAGGGTCGAAGTGTTGCCAGGTCTTCCTGGCCCCCTGAGAAGATAAGAAATATGGTGATAGTGACAGGGCCACTCTCCAGTCTTTCCATGGGTATTGTCAAGGCGATGAATATATTACACCGTTCACGGGCAATCCTGTGTATATTATGATTATTACTGCGATCACCAATCCGCCTGCCAAGCGTGGTGCATATGGCAAATTCCCCAATGGACAGCCCAACAAAAGTGTCATTCTATTGGGGAGGCTTGTGTTCAGCAGTGGACGTGTTTCGCCTGATGGTGATACCTTACAAGGTTCAATGTCTGGGCATCCTGTATGGTTGATAATTGACTGATGATATATATGTTATGGCAGTGACAAACGGTGAGGCGGAGTACGGCGGGGCGGGGGCGGAGGGCGAGGTGCCTGGGCCGGGGGCGGGGGCGGGGGCGCGCGCGCGCGGCGCGGCGGGCCCGCCCACAGACATGTCCGACTCCAGCGACAGCGAGCCCGACAAGCATCACGAGTGAGTTCTTGGGCCACGTCTACTCATAGTTTATTTTTTTTTCACATGTGAGTTCTTGAGCTATAATAATTGACTCACCGTTTGTAACTTTCTGTGACACGTGAGTTCTTGTGCTATAATAATTGACTCACCATTTATAACTTTCTGTGACATGTGAGTTTTTGTGCTATAATAATTGACTCACCATTTATAACTTTCTGTGACATGTGAGTTCTTGTGCCAAGTCTACTGACCGTTTAAGATATTTGAGATTGTGTATTATTTAAGTCTTAAGTCTTAGTAAAGGGCGGCTAAGACGAAGCGATGGCATTACTTTACTGTATCATTTTTTTCTAATTGAATATAATATTGATCTGACCCATCGATAACAATCCAAATTAAAATCAAACTCGCTTTCACTAGAATAAGGTTCAATTTTTAGGCCAAAAATCCCCTTAAGGCGATTTCTGGACTTTTTGTCCAAGAAGTCCAATGTCCAAAAGTCCAAATAGTCAAAAATATGGGCGTTTGATCATAGCGCTGTCACACCTCCGATTCTTTTCTATCCTCTTTTAATGCCCTGTGATTATAGATCCTAAGTAGATGCTCTCAATAGAAAATATACAATACAATACAATTAGTGTCCGACCGAAACAGGATTTGCAGCCGAAACCGAATCTTCGGCCTCGGTCTCAGTTTCGGCCGAAACTTATTTAGACATGTTAAAATTTCTATTGTACGCTGAAATCTAGTGTGTTTTATTCGTGTTAAATAAATGAAATAATAGAAAAAATAACAATATAAATTTAATTGATTGATTCAGGCGGTCTTATCGCTTTAAGCGATTTCTTCCAGACAACCTTTGGGTAGAAAATATTATGCCAGAGAAATTGTATATTTATATACATATATTTGTAAACATATATTAACGTTAGCGAGGGCTCGGTGGAGAAGTGCTCGTCGGCGCACAACGGCAAGCTGGTGATGCGGCAGCAGTTCCCCTTCAACATCGACCAGCTGTTCACCATGATCTTCACCAACTCCAAGTTCTACCTGGAGCTGCTGGCCGTGCGCGGGACCACAGACTACGTGCAGGTCAGTATCCCCGTGGTCTAACAACATCATCAGGTTATTTTTGTCTCCACTGCAGGAGCACAACCCTCTCTCATCTGCCGGAGACAGACGGAGGATTTGGCCTACATTCCCCGCGCTGGCCAGACGGGTAGGGGAAGCCTGATTGATGCTTTATAATGTATTCCCTTAGTCGCCTTGTACGACATCCACGGGAATAGTTGGAGTGGTCCTATTCTACTCTACCGGAAACCACACGGCAATTGGTCTAACAACGCCGCTGTGAAATTGTAGTATGAACGAAATGAAATGAAATAAGTTTATTTTGTAAGATTTTTGGTAATTCAGTTCTCATTTGATTTCCCTAAAAATCTACCTGAGCGGTGTACATATATTTTGATTTTCTAATTATATATTAGGCCTAAAACACACACAAGCGACGTAAGGCAGCAGGCATGGGACAGGCGTGGCGCAGGCGCGCGCCGCTTCAAAACGATTTCATACAAAATGTATGCAGGCGACGTTTTTGAATTATACTGAAGCGACGCGGCGCAGACACGCCGTTTCGTTGCCTGCGCCGCGTCGCTAGCAGTCGGTTCTCGTGAGTCACGCAAGGAGCACGTCGCTTGTGATACGGTATGCTACATATGTATACTACGAAGACATCTTATCGCACCAAAGTCGGCCTGTATAATGCCGCATCTGAACGTTTCTTGCCTGTTCCACGCCTCTTCTGATATAATTCAAATCGCGTCTGCGCCGTATCTGTCCCACGCCTGCGCTGCGCCTGCCCCGTGCCTTCGCCTTACGTCGCTTGTGTGTGTTTTACGCCTAATATGTGAATTACTCTATATTGAGTGTTACAGAAGATTATAGTTTTATTTTTTTGCCATTTACATTAATTACACATTTATTAGTCTAGCAGAAACAATTGCTAATCGTTGGGACCGTCCACTAAGCAAAGTTGAGAGCACGAATTATCATCTCTACTATACGAGCCACGAGTATGTGCATTCGCGGCACTCGCCACAAATGCCTGCCCGCTGCCAAACTCTCCGGTTTCGATGATGGAGCAGCACTACCACACATTAATTAGTTCTTCCACTGACAGCGCACTCAACTTCTGCGCGCTAAATAATTGTCAATTAGGCTTACATCAGTTTAATGAAGTGTTTCTAGATTGCGCGCTATGAAATTTGTCGTCTACTGAAATAAAATTTCAATACGAAATTCATTTAAAAGAATTGAAAATATAATTTACTAGCTGACCCGTGTCCACTTCGTTGGGCGGTAACAATGAGCGGATAACTGAGTAGTGGAGCGGTGCGGGAGGAGAGACCTGTGAAGTCGGTAGGTCACTCTCATGTGACCTAAACAAAACACACCCCTCTGCACCCCTCTGCTACCGCAGAATCCTACTCAATTATACGCTTTGCCTGTAGTTAGTATGTTTGCATCAAATCTCCCAACTGAAATTTAAACCAGTTCCCCCAGCTGAAATTTTGCACACACCTTTATATAAATAAAATAAATTTAAATATGTGGGGACATTTCACACACAGCCACCTGATCCCAAACTAGGCAGAGCCTGTAATATAGGTACCAGACAGCTGATATACATACATAAATACATAATATAATATATAAATAACATCCAGTCACAAGGCAAACACAAGTGCTCATGACACGAATGTTTGCCCTGGGCGGGATTCGAACCCGCGACCCCGAGCTTTGCAGGCAGGTGTACTACCGACTAGGCTACGGGGCCGACGATTATATATACTCAATGTTATATTGTTTATGACTATTGTTGCAGGCGCCTTGGCAGCCGCAGGGAGGTCTGAAGTGTCGGCAAGTGAGCTACACGCTGGGCCTCACCTCGGGGCCCATCGGCCCTAAAGAGGTCCACGTCACGGAGACGCAGGTTCGTACGCTGTGCTGGGCCCACGCTTGCCGCAACGAACGCCCCCACAACCGGTCTATACTCTTTTCAAACCAAAATAATTATTTTATAAATAAATGTGAAGTTGCAGCTGACTACACAGAAATATCTAAATTACTCATTAATCTTACTCTACTTAAATTTAATCGAACATTCATAAAGATCGTTGTCGCCTTCCTTTTAGTTATTTCACTGAGAAATTCTTGCTTTAAAACAGTTAATTTTAAAGAAAATCGAATTGATAACCTATAAAATCAATCAGTGACATTTTACATACTAATCACCAATGTATACGTACACTAACATACTAACGTTCTGATAGGTTCAGACTAACACCCCTTTTTTATATCGCGGGGAAATGCTTACTGCATACCTACTCGCCTCGGGGGGACGAGCCGGTTATATCGCACCGACTGAAACCTCGCGGTGGCCGTCTCCGACGCACAGGAGGAGAGACACCGGGATCAATGCGTATTGCATTCCTCCCCCCCGTAGTCCCTCTCCCCGCACCCTCGCGGCGCCTGCAGCAGCAGCGAGGCAACCCCGTTGCTGCCGCCCTCCCCAGGGACGCGTAGGAGGCAAGGGTGCACAGAGCCCCCGCTCCGTGCCCCCGCGTCCCCGATGACCCCTTTCAATCGGCTCGTACGACAGGCAGGGGATACCGTGGCTGCATTCCTCGCCCCGATCCCTCGACTGACACCTCTAGCGAAAAGTAGCAGGGCGGGCCGTCAGCCCCTGCGACAGATTCAGTCCGCCTGCTGACACTTCAGCGTGCTAATTATTATACGTGTAAGGGAAATAGTACGGATTCATCATCAGGTTATTTTGTCTCCACTGCAGGAGCACAACCCTCTCTCATCTGCCGGAGACAGACGGAGGATTTGGCCTACACTCCCCGCGCTGGCCAGACGGGTTGGGGAGGCCTGACTGATGTTTTATAATGTTTTCCCTTAGTCGCTTTGTACGACATCCACGGGAAGAGTTGAAGTGGTCCTATTCTACCCTACCGGAAACCACACGGCATTACGGATTGGAGGGACGAAAGGAGAGAAGCGGCGACTGAGACTTTTCACGTATTTTTTCAGGTAATGAACAAGTGCTCAAAGCCAGGCTACCTGTACTCAATAGACGCTTCTAGCGAGAACACGGGCATCCCCTACGCGGACTACTTCACGGTGGAGGCGCACTACTGCCTGCAGCGAGTGTCCGAGCATGTCACCGACCTCTCCTTCTACGGACACATTAAATACAAGAAGACCATGTGGCCTATGGTCAAAGGTACGCACGTGCGCCCCCCCCCCCCACACCCCCCCCCCCCCCACACACACACACAAACACACCTACAGAAAAGGTTTTTATTCTGTAAAGGGGCTACTTTGTCCTAGTACCTAGTTGGCCGTGAATGTCTTTAATTTCTTTACTTTTAGTTTTAACAATAGGTATTATTACACCCCCCCTCCCACCACGCCCGTACACACACCCCCACACAAACACACCTACAGAACTGGACAAAGGTTTTTATTCTGTAAAGGGGCTACTTTGTCCTAGTACCTAGTTGGCCGTGAATGTCTTTAATTTCTTTACTTTTAGTTTTAACAATAGGTATTATTACACCCCCCCTCCCACCACGCCCGTACACACACCCCCACACAAACACACCTACAGAACTGGACAAAGGTTTTTATTCTGTAAAGGGGCTACTTTGTCCTAGTACCTAGTTAGTTCGTGAATGTCTTTAATTTCTTTACTTTTAGTTTTAACAATAGGTTATACATTATTATACCTAATTATTGTGTGTCAGACATGACTAAATGTGCTGGATATACAAAACCTACCTTACAGTGTACCACATTTTAGGCAATAAATTGACCACCTCGTTGGCCTAGTGGATTGGTCATTGGACGCGCCATACGAGGGTCAGAGGTCGTGGGTTCGATTCTCACTGGGGACAGACAACTTTCTACAACTTGTACAAGTTGGCCCCGGTCTGGATGTGGTTATATTTGTGAATTGTCATATCCTTGTTTAATTCCCATAGCACTGGAGAAAATCCTAGTTTGGGATTAGACAAGTGATATACTTATATGTAATAATTTGTGATGTTAAGTAGAAATTGTAGAAAGGTTGTCTGGAAGAAATCCCTTAAAGCGATAAGACCGCCTAAATTGTACTATTTGTAACTTCTATAACGTGTAACTATATTTGTTTGTGCAATAAAGTGTATTGTATTGTATTTATTTATTTATAAATATTCATTTCATACATACATACATACAACTTGATAATGAGGTATTGTTTGCAGCGTTCCTCGAGAAGAGCGCGATGTCTGGGCTGGACGAGTACGCGCGGCTGGTGGAGGCGCGCCTGGGGGCGGAGGCCGACGGCGCCGCGCCCGCCGCCAGGAAGCGGCGCCACCGCAGGCTGGCCAGTCGGTGTCTCACCTGTCATACACATATACATAATTTGTTGATAGTATTCGTTACAAGTCGTTAAAATCATAATATACTCATTCCTAGTTCATTGTAAACTTAACCACTCCGCCACGACTTTTGGCCATGCGGGGCGCGGCGCGGTATCGGCAGGCGGCGGGTTGGCCGCTGATTGCGGCGCCTCGTGGCGTGCTGCTAACATTTTTGTACATTTGTTCTCGCCGCTCGCCGCCCCGCTCCTAGTTCAAGCGGCAAGTACGTGGCCGAGCGGTAAGAGCCGTAGTGGCCTAGTTGTTTGTACACTGGCCTCACGTTCGTGGAGTCGTGGGTACAAACCCCGCCCGTACCGATGAGTTGTTCGAAACTTAAGTACGCTTTATTTATAATACCACAGGCTTTTGGGTGAAGGAAAACATCGTAAGGAACATCGTATACCAAAAAAGAATTTGTTTTTATCCATATTATTATGACAGTCTGTTTTGTATCCTACTAATATTATAAATGCGAAAGTTTGGATATTTGGATGTTTGTTACTCAATCACGCTTCAACCACTGGACGGATCGTGATGAAACTTGGCGCACATATAGGTCTGGCCCTGGAATAGGACTTAGGATAGTTTTTATCCCGAAAAAACATCCCGAATGAAGAGATCTCTTATAGCGAAAAGTCCAGTAAACTTTTTCATGTATGCCTTTGTGTATTTTTTATATTTGAAATAAAGAATATATGAGATGAACTAATATCCCAAAAAATATCCCATTCCCACGGCAAATACATAATAATTTGTGATGTTAAGTTGTCCACGCGGGCGACGTCGCGGGCAGCCTAATAGACAAATTAAAAAATACTTTATTTGTCCAGCGTCAGCACAAGAGACTGCATCAGCCAGCACTGCGCGGGCGGCGGCGGGGCTGGGCGCGGGCGGGGCGGGGTCGGCCCCGCGCGCGCGGCCCGCGGCCCCCGCCCCGCGCGCGCGCGCCGCCCCCTGGCTGCCGCTGGCGGTGGCGGCGCTGCTGGCGGTCAACGCCCTGCTGTACTGGCGGCTCGCCTACCCCGACAACTCGCCCAGACCTCTGGATATGGACGACTTGCAGAACAGGTGAGTTGGCCTGCGAAATACAAGCACATGAACAGCTTGAAGAAATCTCTCTCAGAGATAAGTTCGCCCTTTGTACTTGTGTTTCTTTTTAATGTATTATTTTATGTATTTATTGGGTTCGAATTCCGCTAGGGGCAAATGTTCGTATGATGAATATGAATGTTTGTACCCAAGTCTTGGATGTTTATATATGTATCTAAGTATGTGTATCCGTTATCTAGTAACCATAGCACAGGCTCTGCCTAGTTTGGGACTGGATAATTGGTGTGTATGTCTAAGATATTTATTATTTATTTATTTTTATTTTGTCTGTGTGTGTGCAATAAAGAGTTAAATAAATAAATAAAATAAAAAAATACAACTGTACATCTAATAAATAAAATCGTAAACTTCGCGTGTCTATACATTGAGATATTGGCAAAAAAAAATGGGGAGTCTAAGGATAAGTAACAGAACACATTTCGATTTGTTTGTTTGTCTGTTTGTTTGCGCACGCATCACTTAAAAAGGACTGAACCGATGGCGATGGACTTTTCACAGAAACATAGTGCTTGATTCGGTGTAACATATAGGCTTTATTTCAGTTGGCCCAGTCAATCAAAAGTTAAGCCACTTTGCGCGATCCTGACACACCTCACTAGCCTCACTCACATTCATCAACCGTTTCATGCATCTCCTTTTATTCATCTCACTGCAGACCTCAGCCTCTCTGAGAACGTCACCAATATGATCCCTGAACGTCCTCCTAGGACGACCTCTACCTGTTGTTCCTTCCACATTCTAATTGTAAATTTCTTTTGTCACTCTTCTTTCACTCATACGCTCTAAATGTCCGAACCAACGTAACATACCCGACTCTACCTTCGTTAATACAAGTATAAACATAAATATATCATACTAGCTGTGCCCGCGGCTCCGCTCGCGTGGACTACAGGATCCGCTACCACTGCACCTGCCATAATTACTTTAACGCCCCTTAACTTGTTGCACTGTGTATAGTAATTATTCGAAGCGTGACTTTGCCTATAGTACATGAGTATTGTGTTTGTGCCGAAAGTGTATTGTGTTCTGTTTAACTAATGTAATTTTATGTGATATTAATTTTGTTTAATGAATGATGACATGTTCAATTTCAAATGACTATTAAGTAAATTTTATTTTATATATTGTATAAATAACTATTGGGCCCGATTCTGAAGGCACGCATTTAACATTTGACAACGCTAAAATTGGTTTCGTCTTTATCTTCATAATACTGTGTGACAAGGATAGCAACAGTTTTAGTGCTGTCAAATTTTAACATTGTGCCTTCAGAATCGAGCCCATTGTACACCTAATAGGTAAACTATAGAGAACATACAATAGCAATGTAACATCCTAATCTCACCTATAAGTTCAACAATAAATATGATTTGATTTAACGCTGAAAATACAACGAACTGAGACTAGCTGCCGTAGTAACTATTGTTCTATATGATAAGACCTTTACTTTGGCGTATCATTAACCGAAAAAACGGAGGAGGTTCTCAATTCGTCGGAATCTTTATTTTTTATGTATGTTCCCCGATTACTCGAAGACGCCTGAATCGATTTGGAAAATTCTTTTTTTATTATTATTGGTGGCTGGGCCCAAAACGCCCATCGTATAAATAATCAAAATGTCTCAATTGTTAGTAATATTGCAATAAAAAAATTATTTTTCATTTAATTTAGACCATTATTTGATCGTTTTTGTTTGATAACTAGATAATTTAATAAATAATATATATTAAAACACACTTTTCTAATCTCCAACTAGAATTTTCCCATGTACAATGGGAATTATTGTAATCAGTACTTTATTGTATATAGTAACTGCTGTCAAAATGCACGTTTTGACAGTTACAGGCGTCAAGTTTAAATGAGCTATACCTACAATGGAGTCAAAGTCAAAATCATTTATTGCATATGAGTACACTTGGTACATTTATACACGTCATTTTTTTTATCGACTACCGCTTCCTAGGTGTTAGCGCTGTGAAGAAGAAACGGCGCAACAAACTTTACGCAACACATCTTTTAAAAATCAAGTTTGCATACAATTAATAAAGATTTTGCGAAGCTGAATTAACGTTAGTACCAGGCATCTTTGTCATTCAATTAATCGTTTATTTTATAATAGGCTTTCTTACAAAGTTGTTTTTTAATGTGAATCTTAAACTTTCTGTCCGTCATATTTAAGATTTCCTCTGGTAGTTTGTTGTAGAAGCGTATACATTGCCCCGTGAACGAGGACCGAGGAAAGGGTATGAGGTGCGGTGCGGTGGGGCGGGAGGGAATTTCAAACCACAGAGTACCCAATGTCAAACTTCCAATGAGCATCCTTGACATAATAAGAATTTTTTTATTTTTAATTAGTATGACGTAATAGCATTTATTTTTTAAATTATTAAAATCCACCAAGAAATGAAGCTTTCAACCAACCCACGCGTGATGTTCTCGCCCTCTCGCTCGGATGTCATTCTCCAGAACGGCGTCGCGAGTGTTTTGTTCCCGCGATGTGACGGATGATCGTTACTTCCGGTCGAAGTGACCGTTTTGTGTTTTTGCACTGAAATTGCTGTATCTTCGTCATTTTTGATCCGATTTTAACTTTTTTTTATAGTATTTATTGTATTTTTAACGCTAAATATCTGCATTCTAACAACAACAAAAAACTTGACTGATCCTGACTTCAGTGCTGCTATATGTTACTCCACTGTAAAAGTAGGCTTCCTTAATTTTCCTTCATTTTTGTATGATTTTAAGCCTTTTTCTTAGCATGTTAGGTCTGCTTTGATTCACCCGTTAATGACTGATTATTTTATTAGGATGCGGTCAGTGAGCGGCGCTCAGATGGCGGACTGGTCGGCGCTGCTCGAGGCGCACACGCAGCGGCAGCGCGCCGAGCTGGCGGCCTGGCGCGGCGCGCTGGACGCCACCGTCGCGCATCTCGCGCAGGTCAGCGCGCGTGTGTGTGTGTGGGGGGGGGGGGGGGGGGTGTGTGTGTGCCTCTAACAGACAGTACAGTGAGCTAATGGCGGACTGGTCGGGTTGCTAGAGGCGCACACGCAGCGGCAGCTTAATTTCAAAAACGATTGTCCAGGAATTAAAATTTGACATATAAATATTGAGAGATAGTATGGACTGTTGGGGCATCTCTGTACACATACTGTCTGTCGTTATTATTGTGTTAGAGATAAGACATTGTGTAAATTGATCACCCAATGTTATGTAAACATACAATGCTTTAATGTATAACTGTACGTTACAGACTGAGCAGGCGCTAAGAAAGCTGCTAGAAACTATAAAGCCGTCGCTCGAGAAAGCCGAGCGTGACGCCGCTCCCGCGCGGCGGGACGACGTGTCACGTGACGACGCGTCACGTGACGGCACGAGAGAGGTACACGTCGAGCTGTGAGCGACTAGCAAGTGATATAATAGGTGATAGTGATAATCGTGTTAAAGTCACGCAGTGGGACATTCCTAGTATTTCGGCAAGATGCAATTAAACTTCCCCACACTTGGGTATGGAAACATGTCATTTGTACGGAAGCATTGTATAATAAGCCGCAACCGCCCGAGTGTGGTGTTAGCTTTATTCCTGACTGAGGCTAAATCATGCGAGATAATTCTTAGTGACATCTCGCCTGATTGTGTGTAAGCCGGAGGAAGCTGCTTTTGATTTTTCATACGACGTGATTTCCTCAAAGATTTAGCTAAATATGATATTTTGAGATGTATGGATGTTTGCGTATAGCAATGCAAAGGTTGTATCGCTTGGCGACGCAAACTTTACGCGCGCGCACCTAGCGGCAAAATTCGGAAGCTGCCTAAGATGACATTGAGGTTGGTTCCCTTTCAAATTTCTTTACTTATGAACTGTGAAAGTTTCATATTTTTGTCGCTATGGGCGCTGGGGATAATCTTTGCGTCACCAATGCACTGTCTGCTAGTTACCGTTTCCGATAGCAATATTTGTCTAAAATTAGGATGGATTAAGTTATCTTAACTTATTTATTAGTACGCCACGTTCTCTTGAACATTATAAATGTCAATAAAAGTCAAAAGTAAACCTATTTGTGAGACTAGCTTTAAGCTAGAAACAAATATAGTGCCATGACAGCTTTATTACCACGCGATATCAAGCCGGCAGCCATATTGTAAAATTGAACCTTGACTCGACCAATCAAAGCTCGCGCCTGAAACACTTTAAATAAGGTGGACTTACATTGCTACAGCGATATCGGCGTTATTTGTCATTGGCCAGTTCTGACAAGATGGCTGCCCGCGATAAAACCGCGACAATGTATATTCCCTAAAGGCTTTTCATCGCATCGTAATATCGCTATCGTTTTGTTAATGCAAATTTATACGCACATAATGCTGATTTAAAGATTAAAAAACTCAAAATCTATTAGATATAGTTGCGCTTAAATATAGTATTTGTATTAATTTTGCCATAAATTAATGTCATTTACATAAGTGGAACGTTGTTATTTAGTGGTTTCAATGTAAATTTACCCAATAATGCCGCTAACTATATCTATATTTCATTCCAGATTAATAGTCCTATGAAAACCAACGCTATTTACGTCTCGGTAACATATACATGAAAGGGTCACCAGCAGCAAAAACAGGTTTGTATTACCATGTAAACTTTGCAGTCCACTTAGGAACACCATCTATTGTGTATTTTGTTTTCGAGACGCAAATGCGTTTGTTTTCATAGGACTATTAACCTGGAATGAAATATATATGGAATATTTTGTGAAGTTACAGAACAAACTTGTTCATCGTATTTCAAAATGATTGGCTTACTATACTTATGTAGGTACTGATCTTGATATAATTGAAAATGTTAATACTTTTATAAAAAGTATATAAGAAATTATGACAAAAAAAAAACATTGCACACACAAAATTGCACGAAATAGTTCTACATACATAATGATCACGCCTTGGTCCCAGATGGGTAGGCAGAGACGATGTATCACCACTTTGCGCAATGTAATATTGCAAATTGGCTTTCCTTCGTCCGCTTTTCGTCCTGTTTTAGTGGTTCTGTATATGTTTATTTGTACAGCGATAGTTTACCAAAGATTTACATTGCAATCTATGGATTTTTTAATTTTTGAACGAAAGGAAGGGCCGGTTTAGACCTTTACATGCAACGAAACATGTTTATTTTTAAAACCTTTTATAGTGCGTTCACATATTCCCTCGAGTGTATGAATTGGCAACGCTAAGATTACGCGCGCTCCTCTACCGGCGTTTGGAAGCTGCCTAAGAAGAGAGGACACTTGAGAATCAACCAGACCCTCCACCGTCTAGGTCAGGGATTCCTAAACTATTTTGGGCAAGTGACCCCTTTTCCAAAATGAACTGTTTACCTCAGACGCCCCATAGCCAAACTACTTTTAAAATCCTATCTACGTTCGAACTCCTTATCTTGCACGAACTTGTGCACGCTTATCGACTTGAAAAGTACAACAATAATACTTCCAACTTTAATATTAGTCATTTTTATAACAAGTTGGTACACGTAACACAACTTATACAGTATCTTGAAAGTTTCAAATAAGAACTTGTGTTAATTAATAGGGGTCGATTTTTAGACCTCGTCGAGCCCCCAAAATCAGTTTTCGTTTATGTCGATCCCTGGGAAACGAATTTCGACCCCAAGGGGTCGGTATCGACCACTTTGGGAATTCCTGGAACCATGAAGCAAAATAATTTTTCGTAGCTCATAGTTTAAGTGTTTTCCTTCATGATTGACACTAATTGGTTATTAAATTAGATAACAGATGATTTTAAAAAGTGCATATGTTATCTAATTTAATAACCAATTAGTTTTGGCTATGTAGGTCACGTAGGCCGAATCACGGGGAAGGTACCCGGTACTTATATTCTTAGGGGGCCAGGAATTCCTGGCGACACTTTCGACCCTTTGGGATCTTTTGGGCCAAACCCGTCCGTCCACCAACGATGCTCCAAGCCGATTTAGTGGACTTCACACACGCCTTAAAAAGTAAAGCTACCAAGAACGTCACACTAATCAATTCACAAGTGTCGTCTCTTCTAAGTCAGCTGCCCAATTTTTCCGCCAGGGGCGCGCACTATATATAATAACATAGGTACTTACTTTTTATCCGTGATGCATCAACTTTCTAGTTAGAAATCCTATATTGCGGACAAACATGGCTGACCGCTTTAGATCTCATTTGCAGATTCCGATTTAAAAATAGTATGGCAAAAATTTATTCTAACTTTAATTTCTTTTAAGCAAAATCCAAGTACATGAAGTATACATGTAAATGATAAGTATGAATAGTAAGAATGTATAGTTAGAATCCTTGTACATATTTGGACAGGACAATTCACCACAAATATAACACCTAAAAGAAAAAAAACTGTTCCTCGCAGTGAACCCGAAGAAATCGGCGATACGACCGCCTAGATGTAGGTACACGTGTAAACTACTTTATTATTGTATGTTTTTATCGCGCAATAAAGACTAATTGAATTGTATCCACGACCTCTGGCTCGCTAAAAGCCAACGAGGCAGTCCGAGTCTTGTGTAACTTAGCATTTCTGTATTTAAAGATCAGACGGAAAGAGTCTTTTCCTTTTGTAGAAGTTGATA
This sequence comes from Esperia sulphurella, assembly GCA_947086405.1. Classification (NCBI taxonomy): domain Eukaryota; kingdom Metazoa; phylum Arthropoda; class Insecta; order Lepidoptera; family Oecophoridae; genus Esperia; species Esperia sulphurella. Next base: position 1,894,926 of record OX352271.1, on the reverse strand, counting down.
TTTTTTTTTTTTTATTTTAATGTAATTTCATTGCTTATACTTCGAATTACCTACTATTTGCCGAAAGCCCAGCCCAAATTTATAGAGAAATATTTAAACGCACATCAAATCAAAAATTGAAATATCGATGCGCACATTTTTTTTGTTTTGATCTACCACTTGTTTTAGCTTTTCCCAGAGTGGAGGTTTGGCTGGAAGAGATCAAGTCTACCTTTGTACACTTTTATTTTACACCTTTTTTTTGTTGTAAAATTTATGTGTAATAAAGAATATGTATAAATACTGAATTACACCAAATATACCGATGGCACATCAAAGTGAACATTTGGCGTGCAAATCAGTATTATCTGATTTGGGTTTGGTTAATATTCATTTAGATATATGCCAAATTTATATCTGTATTTCAGTTTTATTTGTTATACCTCATACCATGAAGCAAAATATTTTTTTGTAGCTCATAGTTTCACTTCAAAGTGTATTCCTTCATGATTGACACTAATTGGTTATTAAATTAGATAACAGATGATTTTAAAAAGTGCATCTGTTATCTAATTTAATCTAATTTAATAACCAATTAGAATCAATCATGAAGGAAAACACTTTGAGGTGAAACTATGAGCTACAAAAAATTATTTTGCTGCATGGTATGAGGTATAGGTATACAAAACAGATTGCAGTTACAATAGTAATATACATAACTAACAACGTTTTGATTCTGTACGGTAATCAAAATTTTATTACTATTGTCTTTGATGTTATTGTATGTACATATGTTATTTTTTCACTCTATTATTTGGCAGAATATGTCATCAAATGTATACCCATCATCATGTCAGCCCTTAGACGTCCACTGCTGGACATAGTCTTCCCCAATAAACGCCCCCACACCCGGTCCTCCGCATCCAGCCACTTCCGGCCTCCTTGTTCAGGTCGTCGTTCGGGCGTCCCACCCTGCGCGAGCCGATCCGCGGTCTCCACTCCAGAACTCGTCTACCCCAACGGCCGTCGGTTCTGCGGCAGAATCCTTTCGGCTATGTCGGTGACTTTCGTTCCTCGTCGGGTCTCCCCACTACGAGTCATATCCTTTAAAGAAACCCCGAGCATAGCCCTCTCCATAGCTCGCTGAGAGACTTGTGAATCAGGCGCACCGTCAGTGTCCACGTTTCTGCACTGTTGGTCATGACTCATGAATTTGAAAAACTGAAAATTCTATGCAAATAAATTTCTTTTGAGACTAGTCCGAAAAGTAAAGATCGCTCAGCGGGCTGTTGAAAACACTACGCTCGGAGTTTCTCTAAGGGACAGGATCCGAAATGAGGTGATCCGCCAGAGAACTAAAGTCTTCGACATAGCTCAAAATATTAGTACGTAGAAGTGGCTTTGGGCTGATTACATCTGTCGAAGAACCGATTACCGTTGGAGTAAACCAGTCCTCTAGTGGAGACCGCGACTGGGCAGGTGAGGTGTGGGACGCCCCCTGGCTAGATGGAGCGACGATCTGCGTAAGGCGGCTGGCAGTGACTGGATGAGAAGAACCGATGATCGGGTTCAGTGGCGCGCCTTGGGAGAGGCCTATGTCCAACAGTGGACTCTTTCAGGCTGGTAATTATAATGAAATTTCATTTCGTTTCAAAATAGATTATTCACTACCATACAAGCGATTGTAAAAATGTTGACGAGGTAGGAGGTATAGAGTGACTTTACAAGACTCTTTCCGTATGGTCTTAATGTATAAAAACAAAGAATTGTAATTAGAAAGTTATAATCAAATGCATTTCTGGCATCAGTTCAACTTAGTTGTACTTACTTAAAAATCGCCAAAAGTTAAGTTATAAAATTTGAAGTAAAGCAATTTAATTTTAATTTAATATCTAAGATCCGAAGATTAGCTTTCAGTTATTTGTTAACACGCCTCAGCCATATGCGTATGGTATGTGTACTAAGTTCAAAATTGCGTGTACGTAAGAGTAAAATGTATCCAGCGGCGGCGGCGTAACTACGCTGCCTCTACGTGCGTGCAATTTTGAACTTTATTATTATACATTTAAGGACGTTATTGACAGTGTACTATCTGCCGCGGTTCTCTACCACTCTGTGACCTTACGCCCGTCTACACCTCAAACCATGAAGCAAAATAATTTTTCGCACCTCATAAGTCACTTCAAAGTTTTTTCCTTCATGATTGACACTAATTGGTTATTAAATTAGATAACAGATGATTTTAAAATGTGCATCTGTTATCTAATTTAATAACCAATGAGTGTGATTCATGAAGGTAAAAACTTTATGTTGACTTATGAGGTGCGAAAAAATTGCTTCGTGTATGAGGTGTAGTGGTCTATACGTAACGGATTTAATATTTTATACGCATCGGTTCACACAAAGCTAGATTCACAAGTGTCATTTTATCGCAGGCGGCCATCTTGGCGGATTCGGATAATCGTATTTAGTGAAGCATACTTACAAAAAATTCATCGCTGCGATAATGCCCACACGGTGTTCCATTTTGAATGCAGCTTTAAATATATATCGTATGGTTCACGACGGCACGCCCCATTCTTTAAATCGCTTACATGTCATTGTATGCGTTATATTGTTACTGTGTTAGTTCTATCGTTACGCACTAATCATCAATGTGTGCATTAGAGGTGTGCGCCGATGCTAAAAACATCGGCAGCGGGCGCTGGTCTAAATCGGCGGCGCCGGCGTGTTTCCGGTGTGAATTTGGCACGGGAGCAATTTTTTTTAGTAAAATTATTTCAATAAAACAATGTACAATAGATTCATTTTTCAATGCAAAAATCAGTTAAAATATAAATAAACTCAACTAATTGTAATCTTTGGCTTCTGATTGATGATATAAATACTTAGGAAAAATCAATATATGTTCAATTAAAGTTAAAAGCTGCTATTTAGATGTAGAAAATAACGGTGTCTCACTAAAATGCTTCACCTTTACTTTCTTTATATCAAGTTTATCGCGATTTTCATTCATAATTAAAAAGTTACTGTCATGCAAGTAAGCGCGCGTTTATTATGCGCGTAACGCTGAAATTTCTTTGCACTAGGCGGCACGATCAAAGAAAGTACTTGCCCGCCAGCCGTTCAGGTGCAGCCTTTCGGCATTTCTTATTAAATTATTCTAAATTACGAGAGAAAAAAGACGACTCCAAGAGTGATGTCACATGCGTTGTAGGCAAATAACGATAACAAAAGCAAAGCGGCTGTTTACGGCCTTTCTTAGAAATTTTGGCACCTCAAAGATTTAGTCGAAGCCTATTGTAAACAGGTAACATAAATGCTGCTAAAATATACTTATTGACGTCTAAATATGAACGTATTTATTCGTTACAGATAATGGCTTTTCCGGTACCTAATATGGGTAATCTATGTATGGGTTTTAAAGTAAACCAACCAAATATAACTAATTTCTACTTCATAGGAAGTTTATATAGTTTACGTTATATCGAAATACGTTATAAAGAGTTTACACAGTATTTCAACGTAAAGATATGTTAGTACTCTTGACGGAAGCATTCTAGAAGTCGTAGACATTAGGATAGGATTCGCGCCGATTTCACGCCGGTCTCCCAATCGGCGGCGGCGCGCCGGCGCGGCGCACACCTCTAGTGTGCATACATACACTAACATACTGACGTTCGGATTAATCCCCTGCGTACCCACCTCTAGCGAAAAGTAACGGACCATCGTGAATTGTACAATCTAGGTCTTTCGTTACTTCGAGCGTGCTGCCGCGCTCTCGCGTGCGGTTTTACCGCTGTTGATGTGAATCGGGACGCGAAGTCTGCAGCCGCTATCCTCTGCAGATCACCCGCTAGACGGTATGGACCTTGTTAGTTTATACAGTGTTTTGCGAAATAGTCGTGCCGACTTGGCACCCTCGCTTGTGATGAATGTACTAGCGAAGCAAAGATTATGCGCTCCCCTAGCGGCAAAACTTTTAAGCTGCCTAAGAGACGACGCTTGACAGTTCACAAGTGTGACGTTCTTGCGGTGACTTCACTTTTGATATTTTTTTACTTGATAATCATTCTTATATTAGCTCTGAAAATGTTTCGATTTTCACCCGCTAGGGGCGCTGGTGATAATCTCTGCGTCGTCGGTGACCCTCTGATAGATATTGCGTTTAAGTAGAAATAAGTCAAAATCCATGTTTTCCTTATAAACGATGTTCAGGAATTATTTGTAGATTAAACAGATAAACATTTACACTTTTCTAATCCCAAACTAGGATTTTCTTCTGTGCTATGGAAATTGTTCGGTCAATTCACAAATATAACATCCGAACCGGGACCAACTTGTACAAAGTTGTCCCGAATGAGAATCAAACCCACGACCTCTGGCGCTCAAGTCTAATAACCAATCTACTAGGCCAATGAAGCGGTGAATATAATCAAAGATAATATATACTAGAGATATAATATAATAACCGGCTGAATTGATGTCTTGTATATTGGTTTGGGAGGTCTGATAAGGACTTATCAAGTTTCTCCCAAACACCACCTATCCTAGTTTTTATTATCACATTTGAGATAGACATGATACTAAAATTGCCTCAACAGGATACAAATTTTGTACAAAGGTAGACTTATCCCACTCAGGGATCTCTTCCAGTCAACCTTTCCCTATGGAACGCCACACCCCACCTGGTATTCAGATGCATTGTAAACATTTTAATTTCCAAATAATTTCTGAATCTCCGGAAGTCTTTTTGACTTTATGAGGATCTGTACTAATTCATTTATAATAATTGTGTAAATAATTACAAAATGTTAAGAATTATTAGAAAGTATCAAATGTTGATTAATAAATTATAATAAAAGAAAATTATTAATATATTTCCGTAACAAATGGAATTTTTAGTACCAATTAGTTTCCAAACACAATTACATTATGTACAAATTCCAATTGTATTTTTAATTTTAATTCTATTTTTTGGTGCTGTACTTTTATTTACTATATTAGTTGTATATATAAGTAAATTAATTGTTGTAAATTAATTTTATATATAAGTAAATTAATTTTCGGCTTTGAGGTAATTTTATTATTTTAGAATTTTAAATTATTTCTACAAAGAATTATGTTGACTTTTTATGATCATTATTAAGGAATTAATAAAGCAATACACAGTATGTATAAGACAGTTGCAAAACACCTTAATTTCATTCCATTTCAAAATGATCTGAGAGTTATTTAACTATAGTTTAAATAGTTACAAGTGAAAATAGATTCCTATTAGTTTTATAGAAAAAATGCATTTCATAGTGTCAAATGTTTTAAGTAAAACATACTTCAGAATGCCTCTTAAGTTTAGAATGCATTACTTAAGAATGCTTTTAATACATATATTTCATACATAATTAGCATTATCTATAAGTCCAGAATTCTTTTCAATAAACTTTAGAATATCATTCAATAAACTGAAATAAATGCCTAGCTGACCACTGTTTCGTGGTTAACGATTCTGTTACTTAATCAATCTGATTGAGGCTAAAAACAGACATGAGAACAACTCAAAAGCTTAGAATGGATTTCTAGAATACTTACCAATAACCGCAGAATACTTTTCAATGAACTTAAATGCTTCTCAATTTTTTTTTTATACAAACTTCGAAAATGGTTGTCTTGAGCAGAACTAGACTGAGTCAAATGCAAGAAGTATCACTAGAATCGGTTCAGTTTTTTTAAAAACCCTGGACACAACTTTGAGGTCGGCTGAGATCCTTGTCAATGATAGGTAGGTACTTCTAATGTACAAGTAAAAGAATGCACAAAATTACGTACTATGATAATATTAATAAGCTGTGTGTACGTTAAGGCGGTCGCTCACGAGGAGGTAACACTAGATGGGGCCAGTAATTGTTTTTAATCTTTCCAGATTCAGGCCCAATTTTACCTTAAAGTCAATTTCGCAGCCATTCTAGATTGTCACTTAGAATCGATTCACAGTGACGCAGTCAGGAGCGTTAAATTCTTCGCATTTTGTAAATCTCAATTCTTAAAGAACCATGAAGCAAAATAATGTCTCGCACCTCAGTTTTTACCTTTACGATTGATACTAATTGGTTATTAAATTAGATAACAGATGTCATCTATTATCCAATTTAATAACCAATTAGTGTCAATCATGAATGTAAAAACTTTGAGGTGACTTATGAGATGCAAAAAAATATTTTGCTTCATGGTATGAGGTATAGTGCTCTAATAAATCAAAAAACCAAAACTATTTTTTCGCCTATCGGCGGCATCTAGTAGTGTTAACCCGCGAGCGAGCGACCCCCTTATGTAAATGAATTCTGTTCTCAGTATTGAAATAAATACGATTTTTTATTGAAAAATGTTGTTTTTAATATCTACCCTTTTTCCCGCTTCATGTTTTCGGGGTTCTGCCCCCACTTTTTACAATAATAGATAAATAATAGGCCGTCTTATCTACTATGGTAAATAGGCTCTGTTCACAAACAGTGGACGATTTGTCCCTCGTTTACTAGCTTCACCTAGCTAGTTTACTAGCTGTCCCCGCGGCAACGCTCGCGTGAACTACAGAATCCGCTCCCATTCCCACTCCTGCTTGCACTGCCACCGCCAGCGCCACACCCACCCCCGCTCCCCTTTTCCCAAGCCCACTCCCAGCTCCAAATGTAGTCCAAACTCATCGCAATCTGAATAGTACGGAAATACTATTATATGCAATATATTGCATACTAACCTTACCTACTAATGTATTTGAAAACTAAAAATGTCCGTAGCTTTGGATTGAGTAAGCAGATTGCAATGAAATAAAGACTAAATGTTAAGCCCCATGTTTCTGTGAAGTCCGTTCAGTGGTTTTAGCGCCTTCTCCTCTTTAACATCTGACAGTAACAAATGTAGTTGACCTTTCAAACTTTATATATCCTGAGGGCAGAGACTTGTTAAATAAACTTCTTAACTAGAGGTGTAGTTGGTTATTTAAATAAAACAAAAAAAAATCCTGCAATTCATTTATTTTTATATTGCACGAATATTTGTATTAGAAAATCTTCGAGGGACGACTGATTGAGGTAATTCCGGGAGTTTTTATACTTACCTATATTTTAATGATAACTTGCAACACTGACTGCACAGATTTCTAAAGTCATAAACAAAGACATAACTTTGTACAGTGTTTCCAGTGAGAATCGTACCCACAAACTTTGGCGTTCCTTATACTTACCTCTTCAACTTCACCAAAACTTCATCATCATCACCAGGTGATTTTTGTCTCCACTGCAGGAGCACAACCCTCTCTCATCTGCCGGAGAGGTTTTGTTTCAAAACTTGCATCCGTCCAAAAATACACTGCTGTCTGCGCAAGCCCAGGTGGAATAACTAGTGATATGCGAGTTCTACAACACTTTTCGCATTAATAACATGTGCCAGCCATGACACATGATAAATTTGTGTCCAAAATTCGAAGAATCGGTGAGAATATTAAAAATCAGTTCACTCATTTGATTTTTGAAATTACCTCATTAGCTCACTTCAACAGCTCACTACAGTATTATTTAACGTTGAGATAGAATCTGAAAGTCAACTAGACTGGGAGCCAGAAGATGATGTCCCCGCTTATAGTCTTATGACTGAGACCTGACCCTGAAGTGGACTAAGTAATATTACAATTTTAAACCGACGTTTTTAAATAAGAATTTAAACATTATAAACTTTAATTCGGTTAACTTTACTTAAATAAGACTGATTATTAATTATTATTAAACTCAAATACTGTTTTTGTGCGTGTTAATATTATAATTTAAAAGATCAAATATTAAATAAAGCCACTTGCATCCTAAAAATTGCATCTTTTCATATGCATGATATATATATATATATATCAGACAAATATCAAATATCTGATATTTTGATATTTATTATAGATATCAGATTTTTGCGAACCCTGGTTTACGCTTGACCTCAATCACACCTGATTGTGACGATGAGGTCTAAAATGGAGCGCGCTTACCCAAAAGATGCCTATTCACTCTTGCTTTAAAAAGATCCAAATTGTAATTGGCCAGAAACACCCAAGCTGGCAGGGAGTTCCATTCATTAGCAGTTCGCATTATGAAAACGCTTCATTTTCACTCTTCCGCGCCATATTTTCGTTTCTAGTACATAAATGCTTATTTGGATCCCTGCGCGTTAGAACAGAAGATGGGTGTATACTTACCTCGCTTCCAAATCCTAATTATGTTGTAAAAAAATAAAACCAACCAAAATACTCTGACACTGTGTCAAGATTTATTTAAAAATCCATCATACACAGTAGTCCGAGCGAGTCCTTAACAACTAGAGATGTGCCGGCGCTCATTTGTCGTCGTCCTTGAAGACCATAGTGCTGTGGCACTTGCCGCAGTAGTGGCGGTCCTCCATGACGGCCATGAACACTCCGGCCCCGCACTGCTCGCCCGTACACTCGCGCCGCAGCCGGTGGATCTTGCCGTTCTCGTCAACCTGTGTACAATGAAACACAATTGCAAATGATTGCCGTGTGGTTTCCGGTAGAGTAGAATAGGACCACTCCGACTCTTACCGTGGATGTCGTACAAGGCGGCTAAGGGAATAATACATTATAAAACATCAATCAGGCCTCACCAACCCGTCTGGCCAGCGCGGGGAGTGTAGGCCAAATACTCCGTCTGTCTCCGGAAGATGAGAGAGGGTTGTGCTCCTGCAGTGGAGACAAAAATAACCTGATGATGATTGCAGTGGTAAGTTGTTCTAAAGTCCTCTTCACGATGGACAGGCGATCACAAACGTGTGGGAGGGCATAATCGCCTGTACTTGCCATTGATTGGATATTTGTTTAAGGTACGGTGAGAACATCTACATTTCATTACAAACTAGTAGTCATACGAAAACCAACGCTATGCGAGTCTCGTTAACATGTATATAGAAATGGTCACCAGAAACAAAAACAGGTTTGTATTACCACGTAAAATTTGCGGTCCTCTTCGGAACACCACCTATTATTTATTTCATAATCGAGACGCAAATGCGTCTTTTCATAAGACTTGGAATGAATTATATGTCGAACTTGTATCAAAGATCAAATAAACAGTGCACGATCGTGTAGGGAAGTGCGCAATGATGGCCTATTCTGTGATCATCCATCAGTGTAAAAGTGTTTAAGAGTGTGCTGCCGGCTGATGTAAATCGTCGAGAGACTTGCCCGCTGCAGATATGAATCTGGCAACTAACAATGGAGCTTTTCTCATCCTAAAACTTTCGTGTCATCATCAGCCAAAATACGTCCTGCTAAACATAAGCCCCACAGAATGCCACTTCTGGTGAGCTGTCCATTGGGTGATTTGCCATAATCACCACGCTTGGCAGGCGGATTGGTGATCGCAGTAATGATCTTGATATACACCCGAGAATGTTGCTTCCCATCCCAATTCCCTTAGTCGCATTGAACCACAATTCCATCTACCAGCACCTAAGCAGTCTTAAAAACACTGACCTTGTAGAACCTAAGTACAGCTAGTTTGACCTTCTTCTTCTTATGCTTGATCTTCTTGGGCGTGGAGTAATTCTTCTTCTTGCGCTTCTTGGCGCCACCGCGCAGGCGCAGCACGAGGTGAAGCGTCGACTCCTTCTGGATGTTATAGTCCGATAGAGTCCGTCCATCTTCCAGCTGCTTGCCCGCGAAGATCAATCTGGAACACAAAGCACTGGTTTTAGATGTGAACTTGCAATAATTCAGAACTGAACTGGGTTGGATTTAGGAAAGGAAATCCTTATTATTTTAACTTTTTTCGGCTCCTTCTTGATGTGTGTCTTATAAGTGTTCTATTAATCTATGGAAACTGTTTCTGTCAATGTTTTGTTATTTGTCAATTACTATATAATGCTCTGCATAGACTGTAAGTATCCTTAAAATAAATAAATTAAAAAGAAAGGGCGCACCATAAATAAACACTTAGAAAAACTTCAATAAATGAAATGACGAATTTTAGTACAATCCAAATCTTTCATTTTTAATATGTGACCTAGGGACCTACTCATTAAGCGTGACATATAAAAGTTTGGCACCTAAGTATGGCACATGACCCGTTTCGACGGATATTATCCGAAATATTACGGAGTTTGTGAAAGTATTAATCATAAAAATATTTTTATGGGAATTTCATTACATTCATAGAATACCTAGCAGCATCATATTGGGAGATTTTAAAACTAGATAAAATTCTAGTCAGTATAATTTAGTTAGACTGATAGACCCCAACAGCCCACAGGCGAGATATGCAGCTATTTTACGGCTTAATAGATCCATAGTGGGGGTTTAACGGTGTTAAATGCACTAACACAGATATACCCCCAATATGGACCTATTTTATTGCTTATAATACGCCAGTGTGCTAGTTGGGAAGGTATTGGTAACAAACCTCTGCTGGTCTGGGGGGATCCCCTCCTTGTCCTGGATCTTGGCTTTGACATTCTCGATAGTATCAGAGGGCTCGACCTCGAGGGTGATGGTCTTGCCCGTAAGGGTCTTCACGAAGATCTGCATGATGGCGTTCTACCAACCTGAGAGAAAAATAGAAAACTCTGAACTAATATGAACAAACTTCTTTTGAAGAAAAAGGCTGTATTGCATACATTAGTCTCGTATTCAGATTTCATTTTACACCCAGAAATAAATCGATTTCAATCAATTTAGATTTTAAAAAAGGGAAAGAAAGAAAGATGGAAATTCGCATTCCGACCTTTTACCAGGATCGTGTGGCAATAAATGTTTCTGCCTATCCCTCTGCCTATACCTATTTGAAAATATGAAAATTACATACATAATGCTCCTGGTGAGCATTATGTATGTAATTTTGATATTTTCGAATTTTTAGCGAAGACTTAGGCGCAAGACAGAGACATCAGGCAGTCTAGTTAGCCAGGCACTTATACACCAAGCACATGTTCTACTAGGTAGTGATTCTTAATAGATAATAAGGAATTTCATAAGCATTTGCAATTTAAAATTAATTTCAAGTAAAAATGAACTGATCAGTTAAGTGTGCTCTTATTGTGTTATAACTTTAGAAGCAACTCTCAAACACATAGTAAAAATAAAATCCAAACTACTTTAACCAAGCATTTAATATACCAGGTGTATATTTGTACCCCTTCGTACATTTAAACTATGTGGTGATACATGGTAGATAGAAAAGGTATTTCATAAAGGTTTGAAATACAAAACTATAAATAGCTGGCTAAACTGAACTGAGAAGTCAAAGTATGCTTGAGAGCGTTCAACAAGAGATTTAATTAAGTGTAGTAAAAAATAACTACAAAATATGGGTAAGTAAGGCAAACAAATCATAAAGCTTTATGGTATTCTTTATTGAGAGTAATCATCATAAAATACAAATAAGTTAGACCAAAAGTACAGCATTGATGCAGCCATCATTCTCTGGGTTGTTGGTTACTTGAGCGTACTTCCCCCAAACCACCTTACCAGCCTGCGTTACCAGACCAAGCTCTGAAATGTTGATTTCTATCACTGTACCCTTGGTAATTACTCCCAGACTCGTATACATTTGTGAACTAGGGTTCTTCTTTACACCGATTATCGGTAAACAGAAAGTAGCTTTCAATTCTGGATGTGTTACATGCGCTTTCTTAAATCGTAGTGCCATTGGACGTATGAATCTCTCAAATTTCGGTGGTTTACGGGTGAAGTTTTCTCCGACGAATGTGACCTTCGTAACCATTCGCTTCCATGCTTTCCTTTTTGATTTACCAGACTTCAGCACTTTAAATACTTCAGCGTCAGCCTGTGCTCTGACTTTGGGTATCGGAACATCCCATTTCCCTGCTTTTTCTTTACGTTTCTGCTTAATCATATTGGACAGAACCTTAGCACGGGACTGGACATCTCTGTCGAGGAGGTACACAGGCAGGGCTCCCTCAGAGACCTTCTCTGTGTTCTGTTTGACATTTCTCTCCTCATGTGCTTTGATTTTCTTTTTCATCTGAATCTTTTCATTGCGGCGCTCCTTGTTAAAGATTTTCGCTTTGATGCCGCGCAGTTTCTGCGCCTTTTCTGCGCGTTTGTGAGGCTCGCGCGCTTCCTTCTTGCGCTTTCTCTCCTCATAGTCAAGCCTTCTACCATAAAGCTTTTGGTGGCGCTCAATGTATTCGTTCTGCGGCATTGTGGTTGCTTATACGGCAACTACAACAAAATATATGCTATCAAATGCAGTTGATTGGTTCAAGCAATGCGTTTATAACCTCTTATTTTAAAATACCTACTACACCTTTCAGTTTCTATAAACTCAATCTCAAATGAATCCTTTCACTTACATCTAGCGCATTCATAAATATTATCGATGATATGTAATTTATTTCAGGAAACCTTCAAGCAAAGATATTCATTTGACATCCACGTGCGTTGATGTTTCCCACAATTTTCACATTTTAACGTAATTTTACCACAGATTAAAGGTTACGGCGATTTAATAACTACACGCGGACATTGTTAATACATATTTATCACGTATTTCGAAGTAAAAATAAAATTATTGCACAAAATGGTTAAACTCACCTTACGCCGTCACCATGCCACACGGAAAAGGAAACGTCAACTTGACTCCCAATGCTATGCTACTACCAACTTGACAAACAGAAGTATTACTTGACCAAATTTAATTGAGCCATTTCAGTACAAACAATGAGCAACTTATATAACATTACAAATTAGTAGTATAATGCATGCGTCGCCTACTCTATAAAATTATGTTGGTGAACTAGTTATCCAAATACATATTTGCATTTATGTGATTTTAAGTTTGGTAGGATTATAATTTTTGTTAAATTGTCATGTATTGGCAGCATGTATCCTAGTGTTGCCTTATTTACTGATTACTGCCTACCAGCGTATGCTCTCAGACAAATAAGTACAAGTAAGTACTTATTTTTTTGAGGCTATGCTACTTACAAAACATAAACTAACCATATTTGTATACTGCATAAAAAAAAACATATTTTTTATTTGCCTAGATTTATTGACTAAAAAATACCAGAATCTAGAGCCAAAAATTAAAACAGAAAGAATGGTTCCACCAAGGGTTCCACGTTGGAACGTAATAGACCAGGAGCTACTGCACAAAAATGATGTCCAATTTAGTTGTGCGTGCGAGTATAATGTGACTAGTGCTGAAAGATGAAAACTAATACACTTATCTAAAGTATAAGAAAGTTATCATCGCAGTAATTAGGTTATTATGTTTTTTGTGTTTTACTACAAATTTTTAATATTCAACAATAATCGAATAATTCGTACAATAATCATATTTTAAAGTTATTTATATGCTTAGCAAGTTAGTATACCGATATCCTACTAAATAACTACATCATTATTACATTTTGTGTTTCATTTTACATTGGCTAAAACCTATTAATTCATTTAATTCGAATTAGGTATTATGTCTTGTGTCTCTGTCGCATCAGAACTCGGTCGGTCATTCATTATTCATTTAGAAATTTATTATATTTCAACAACAAATATCTGAAAGTATTTTTTATCTATTATGTGACTTCGTTTTAAAGCCTTTGCCTATGCAAAAAGAGTTTGATCTAGAATCTTGACTATAAATAATGTATTCACCTAATAGGATCTTCACTCACCAAGACTATAGGATAATAGTCGCCGTTTATTAAATGTACACCTATAGTGAAAGTTTACATTTTAGACTGGGGAAATTTGACAGATGATGTAAGTACTTTAACTGCACAATCGACATCAGGTTAATTGGTTAATACCTAATACCTGTTAAATTCAGGCTAACATTACCTATAAAACATGGTCTATGTCCATTTTTCGTGACCATGGAAAAAAAATTAAGAAAACTTAACTTAAAAAACATGGTTTCGAGTTCGAATATCTACTCTTTATATCTCAAACTCTATGTTAACTATCTACTTTTAAATAACATTTAAATGCTAATCTGATATTAAACAACTTCGCGTTTCATGAGAAAAAAATATATTTCTTGACTCCAGCTCTCGGTCTTCTTCTTCTTCTTTTTTATTTAATGGCCTCTCTTTATTAGAATTCTGCCAATTTCGAGTCAGTCAGCTCTCGGTCTATTTCTTATTCTCGCAGTCTGTTGTCATTGTTTTATGTCATTTTCATTCGAGAAACAAACCACTTCTCCATTGGTGTAAATACATCTTTTTATTGTTGACTGCTATCTCATTGGTCCGCTCATCGTGCTGCAGTGTAAACCAGCCAATGGCAGTTGTTGTCAAATAATAAATTGACGTAATACTTCATTCATCATTCAAACGAGTCCAAACCAGTCTAACGACTGAAAAAAATACCAACCTAACCGAACCTAACCAACCCACCCAACCCAATCTTTATTTTCCTTCTAAAATATTATGAATACAACAGCATCGTATTCGTCAGGTATGTAAAAGAAATATCAGCTTAATTTTGCCACCACCAGTGTGTTTTCTGAAGTATAATGTGTATTTGTTATGAGAGATAAACAGGTATGTACATTGAGGATCATAATTTATCAGAACAGGTATCTAAGCACTACGGTACGGTAGCGTAAATTGTGAAGGCCAAATCTACAAATAAGTAGTAAAAAACATTAACAGCGTTGGCGTCTCATTCTTCATAGCTTTAGAGAACATTTAGGATGATATTTATAATGTATCTCGACGTTATATTTTGCTAGATAACGATGGAATGTTTATTCAAGTCGATTGCGCGCCAATGTATTATAGTTACTAGCATGTACCTATCTATAAAAAAGCTATTTGGTTGAAGTGTAGTGTAGTTGGAGCTCTATGGAGAAAAGACTTTCACATTTTTAGAAACAATTAATTATATCCACTTTGGATACAATAGCGTGGAGAGCCTTACCTTAGTTTTTTTTTTTTTAAATACCTACCTATTCCCTTTTGTACATAAACTGGAGCAAACAAGACCTATGGGAAAAAGATTCCAAATCGCTCATTTGCGACAAGAACGTGATATCTCCTCAATATAGTTCAATTCAATTACTCTTTATTACAGGATAAAAATACAAAGATACAATAATAATATAGCTTACACATATCAGCCTTATCGTTAAGTGATTTCTTCCAGAAAACCTTTAGATTTCATATATCACATTGTCGCAAATGAGCGTATGACTGTAATATTTTATTGTATCATGGCGGCCTATTCCAATTTTTTTTTTTAATTTTTTGCTGCATTTTGTTCCTGCCATTAATACATTATAACCATTAAAAATATATTAAATCTCTTTACAGAATTTGAGTAAATTTATACTTAAATACTTACATTAAACTTTTACAAACCCTGTAAATCAGTCTGAGTATCTTTTTCTTATAAATACGTATAGATCGAGTAAGTGTACCTTTTATGAATTGCAGAGCATTCATGGAGCCGACGCTGTTCAACTGAGACAGTATTCAGCATACAAGGACAAGAGACAGGTATTTTTGCAGGCAGTCATTATATGTTATATTAATATAGTATGTAATATTAATATAGTATGTAATTTGTGTATTTGGTATTATGTAATGCTGGTGTAGTTTGATTTTTAAGGATTCTAAATGCATGGTTTTCGTTTTATTCTTACAAGTCCGTACCTCTCTACACATGGCAAGAGTGTTGATTTGGCATGATATTCTACTGAAGAAACTATGGTAATACTTTGTATAGGGTAAAGTGATCGGAAATTGGAAACCAGCCTTCTCCATAAGCTTTTTGGCTAATAACTTAAAAGCCATTTTGTACTCTCCAATATTCGGTTGAGCGTTTGTCGTCTATGATAATAGCCTAATAACTAGCCAATGGCAGTCATCTATCAAACATTTACTAGAATTTGCCCTGTTACAATACAAATTGGCTTTGTAGTTTAAAGGATACTGGCAGAAATTCTTATGGAAGTGATCTCCAGCTCTAGAAGCTGAAAATGTCCTAATTTTTCAAGCTAAAATACCTACCAAAAAATGCATGTTTATTTTCAATTGTGTATTTAATTATTTAATAGTATTCATGTAAAAATATTGCAATTGCAGATTTTATTTTTACCATTATATTTGTATTTAATTTGCGATATTTACAAGTATTTATGTAGGTATTAGTAATTTAGTATTCTAATAATTTCTTTCCATTATCTTTGTTTTTCATCATAATTATATATTTTTTATTTTACAAAATTACAGTATACTTAGAATCATCAATTTTAAATATTCCTAACAGTGTTAGGATTTAGTTAATGCATTTTAAAACTAATTATTATCAATGTCAAAATTAATTAGCAGTTAAAATTAAAAATATAATTCATATGAATATATGTACATAAACTGAATGTCAAGTTTATCTGTACTTTAGTCTATTAGACAAGTCAAATTAGAATAAAAAGTGTCATGCAGAACGCAGATAATAAAAAATACAAAACATATATACCTAACATTATTGATGTGTTTTGAGAAAAGAAATATTGTATCGGTGACAGGAATCAAATCAGTGCATGCTAAAAGCCTTTGACTGAGTTACTGGAACTGCCACACATGATAACAGGAAAGATCCTGCCATTCCACGAAGTTATGACAACATTATCAGAACAAAAGCGAGGACGAAATATGAACAAATTCAGTATTACCATCATAAGTCCGTCAACATCCACCGCTGGGCACAGACATTTTCTAACATGCTCTGCCACACGAGTCTTTTATACTGCAGCATAGTCTGTAGGAGAACTAGGAATCATTATTGACTGCAAGAAAACAACAATCATTCACATTAGTCATTATTTTTCTTTTAAATTATGTTAGTCATTAATTACATTCATTGTGATACTGGTGCACTGTATAAGTCAAAACATTTTCCTTTCCATGAATGGACAGCATTTCACATATACTTAAAATTTGAAAACGCAAATCTGCATATGGAAAATTCGCATAGTTCAAATAGTAAAGAACTTGTAATATACAGACTAACTTATATCAATACATGTGCTAATGTAAACAGTGAGTCAGTGTGTATATTTCCCATTCAGTAAGCAAAAACAAGCACCAACTTGGTAGTCACAAGTTTTTGTCTGTCTGTGTTTATTTTAAACACTTAGCGAGTCATCCACTGCAAGTCAACGTACAGACAGACATTGCGATGCAAGACTTGTTGGAACACGTCTGTGATTTGCAAAAAACATTACCAACTGAAATGTTAGATCCCACGATCTCTATGTACTACTAGATGGAGTGTTCCAAACAATCGCTCTGTTCCACTCAAGTAGCCACAACTCTTTCACATTCACTTTGAAACTTGTGCAGTTACTACTCAGAACATTTAATTATTTACTAAATATTGACATTATTTAACCGTAGCGTCAATATTTAGTAATAATTAAATGTTCTGCGTAGTAACTGCTCAAGTTTCATTGTGCATGTGAAAGAGTAGTGGCTACTTGCGTGGAACAGAGCGATTGTTTGGAACGTTCCATCTAGTAGTACATAGAGATCGTTGGTTAGATCATGATGGATTTCAATCCAAATCAATGGTTATATGAAAACAAACGCATTTACGTCTCGAAAACATAACAAATAATAGATGGTGTTTCTAAATGGACCGCAAAGTTTACGTGGTAATACAAACCTGTTTTTGCTGCTGGTGACCCTTTCATGTACACGTTACCGAGACGCAAATAGCGTTGGTTTTCGTATGACTATTGGTTTGGAATGAAATATAGATACTTAGTACAGACCTAGTGGCTTGGTCGTTTGACTCGAGCGCGAGCGCTCGTGGGTTCGATTCCCACTAGGTGCATACAATTTAGTATAACAAAACCTTTGATTAAACTCGATCAAAACGTAAAAGAAACCGATTTCATAATTCCAAATATAATCTTATTTAGGTATATACATATACTACGTTATCAAGTTGCTAGTCTCAGCTTGGGAAATTATCACATAAGTACCTATTTTATTTTTATACATAAACCTCAATTTATGATAATTATGATAGATAACTAATAGTTTTATATATTATATATATTTTGTCATGTCACCATAACTTTTCATACATAATATCTATCGATATATACATACAACTCATTGACCAAATTATTGGAACGTTGATCCTACTAGATTCTACCTGCAACTTTACAAGAACAAAAAGGAAACTTTAACAGTCCTAGGATTGGATCGGATAATCCATCTATTGCTCCTAATATATTTCTTCTAGGAGCAATACATATCCATGTATATATTTCATTCCAGATTAATAGTCCTATGAAAACAAACGCATTTGCGTCTCGAAAACAAAATACACATTAGATGGTGTTCCTAAGTGGACTGCAAAGTTTACTTGGTAATACAAACCTGTTTTTGCTGCTGGTGACCCTTTCATGTATATGTTACCGAGACGTAAATAGCGTTGGTTTTCATAGGACTATGAATCTGGAATGAAATATACATTATCCCAACACCCTTATCTACTACATTATAAAGCACTAGCTGTTTGCCCGCGACCTCGCCCGCGTGGACCTCGTAACTTTATAAATTATATAGCCTATGACACTCACAAATATCGTGGCTTTCTATTGGTAAAAGAATTTTCAAAATCGGTACAGTAGATCCACAGATTATCCCCTACAACCTCACAAACTTTACCGCTTTATAAAATTATACTAGCAAACGCCCGCGGCTTCGCCCGCGTGAAGCAAGTTTTTATATCCCGAGGGAACCATTGTTCCAGAGGTAAACATGAGCCTATGTACCATATACATGATGTTATGTGTACTAATCAAATATTTATGGTGATTAGTTGAATAGCCGAGCCGTGAAAGAAACAGACAAAAACAAAAACTCTCATTCCAATTAATTACATTATCTTTCGCCTGCTTAAAAAAAGTGTTTGTTTCCAGCCTGAAAAAACCCACGGTAAACCAAGCAAAATAAGTATCAATGGATATATATCATGATATATATAGATTGATATATATCATGATATATATCGATTGATATATATCAATTGATATTTATTCTCTAAGTAGCATCCACGGCCGTTCTTGAAGAATTTTTTCTACCATCGGCCTGGTGTAATAAAATATTCATAATCGTTTAGGAACCGTGAAAGCTCATAAGTTTATACGAGTATGTTAAAGAATTTGAACCAGTCCAAAATAACTCCAACATACAATATGG
The DNA here is from genome assembly GCA_947086405.1 of Esperia sulphurella. Taxonomy (NCBI): domain Eukaryota; kingdom Metazoa; phylum Arthropoda; class Insecta; order Lepidoptera; family Oecophoridae; genus Esperia; species Esperia sulphurella. The sequence goes on along the minus strand of OX352271.1, from coordinate 1,875,720 downwards.
ACTGGGTTTGTGATCCCAATGCCGAAGAATTATTTAATGTTGAGATAGAATCTGAAAGTCAACTAGACTGGGAGCCAGAAGATGATGTCCCGCTTATAGACTTATGCCTAGACCTGATCCTGAAGTGGACTAAGTAATATTACAATTTTTAAACTGGCATTTTTAAATAAAAATTTAAACATTATAAATTTTAATTCGGTTAACTGTTGATTAAATAAGACTGATTATTAATTAATATTAGACTTAATTTTTTGTTAATTTTATAATAAATAAATATTAAATAAATCAAACTCAATTTTTATTTTACATTATTGATTTAAAAGATGAAATATTAAACAAAGCCACTTGCAGCCTAAAAATCGCATCTTTCATAAGCATGATATATATCGGCTAAATATCGGATATTTTGATATTTATTATTAATATCGGATATTTGCGAACCCTGATTAGTATAGATGTTGGATTGTACTACTAGCAACGATAATTAGTAGTAATACATGGATATTTATTGCTCCTGGGGTAATACTTTAGGAACAACAGATGGAATAATATAAGTTCGGAAGGTGTAAAGAGGCTTTAACAACTTTTACAAGTTATTGGTTATCTTACCCCTATAAATGGACCCTTTGTTCCCATTCCTGTTTTATGCGTAGGGAAATTTCCCCAACATTTTTCCCTATATAAATTCCAACGAAACGATGGCGTGGCGTGACGTCATAGTTCCTGGTATCTATAGTTGAGATCTTGTTCCAACTTGAATGTTGTATTATGACTCCCCAGTAAAGCTTGTACCAATCAACGTGACTCACGCAAACAAATTAACGTCGTTTGCCACTCCGAAACAACATGTCCAATAGTTAATGTAAGGGACACTGTCCGCAAAAACATGTTTATTCTACCTAACGATCTCTATGTACTACTAGATGGAGCGTTCCAAACAATCGCTCTGTTCCACGCAAGTAGCCACAACTCTATTATTATTATTATTTAACTCTTTATTGCACACACACAGATAAAACAAAAATAATACATTAAAAAGAAACACAAGTACAAAGGGCGAACTTATCTCTGAGAGAGATTTCTTCCAGCAGACTCTTTCACATTCAGTTTGAAACTTGTGCAGTTACTACTCGGAACATTTTATTTTTTTATAAAATATTGACATTATTTAACCGTAGCGTCAATATTTAGTAATAATTAAATGTTCTGCGTAGTAACTGCACAAGTTTCTTTGTGAATGTGAAAGAGTTGTGGCTACTTGCGTGGAACAGAGCGATTGTTTGGAACGCTCCATCTAGTAGTACATAGAGGTCGTTGATTCTACCCATGAGGGAAAAATATCACACCTTTGTCACACCTCACTTGCATGTGGACAAGGTCATAAAAGTTTCCAGTTATTTCCATAAAAACTAAAATAACTTTAACTCAGTATTTATGAATAATAAAATATTGAGTAACATTCCGCCATGGCATCAATTATCAAATTACGCATACAAAATAAGCGTGATTAACTTCAGAAGTTAGGGTTAGGTATCGCGTACCGTAAAAATAAGTTATCATCGTATAATCGCTTTTCGACGTCCACTACTGGACATAGGCCTTCCTAGTATAACATCCACCCCACAAAAGTTGATCAATATTTGATATTGAGTATAAATTCCAAATCGAATGTCATATGAACAAATTAAATTATACGGAGTAATATTTGGTGCTAGCTGCTGCCCGCGTCTTCGCCCGCGTGGACAACTTAACATCACAAATTATTATGTATTTCCCGTGGGAATTGGATGTTTTTTCGGGATAAAAACTATCCTATGTCCTATTCCAGGACCTAACCTATATGTCTGCCAAGTTTCATCACGATGCGTACAGTGGTTGAAGCGTGATTGAGTAACAAACATCCAAATATCCAGTTAATTAGAATTTTTTAGATATTGTCTTAGTTCATGTGAAGACGCGTTAATAAACATGATAATAAAACATCGTATTTAACATTTTTTCTCTCTTTTCGCTCGACGGTGTTCATACGAAACCAGTTGCAGATTCCAACAATAGTGGTTTATTTATGATAGACCTGTTATATGGAAAACGATAAAAGGCATATTATGTAAAACATTAAATTCCATTAAAAACCTTAAACCGAAAATCTAGAATTAAATTAGTAATATTCTTAATGAAGGAGAACATCGTGAGGAAACTGTAAATACAAAAAAATCTGAAGCCGAGTTTCCTGAGCTCGTTTTTCGAAACATTACACAAAACATCGAGATATTGGGGCGTGGCCGTACACATTTGTCTATGCTTACACAATGTTTTTGTTTTCCCTTGTGAATGGAAGACATTCCCGCGCTTGTGAAGATGGAAAGGGTTTGTTCATTTTTTAACACCCACCGTCCGCGTTGGGTGGCTTCCATTCCGACATATAATTTAAAACTAGGAGAACTCCTAAAAAGAAATTGCACAATCCAAATCGTTCTTTTATTACAATTCGTAATAAATATTAAGATTTATTGTAAATACCCTTCTAAATCCAATACTGTTTTTATTACATTACATATTATATACATCCACTTGTCTAATCCCCAACTAGGATTTTCTCCTTGATATCACATCTGCAGCCTCTAAAACCGTGAGCACGTTTTCCTCGTCAGAACTCATTCTATCGTTTTCACAAAATCTTTTGTTTTTATCCAAATCTAAACATTTAGAAGGAGACACTTGTATGAAAACAAAAGTTTTTGTGTACATTTTCACAAAAAAAAAACACGCGTAAGTCGTACCCCATAAACTCGCACTTTGCGACCACGGTGGACTATATCTCGTGCCCCTTTGTGAGGGTAGACCTCTGTTCAACAGTGGGAATTATCTTGTGAGTAAGAGAGCCAGTGTAGAATATAGTCTTTAGACGGTTTCAGCAGTCCAAATTTTGCATTGCAACTATTCATATAATTACCGGGTCTAGTCAAGGACCTCATCGATTAAATACTGTTTAGAAAAGGCTTAATAGGAAAAGGCTTTAGACTTTGGGAGAGGTTTGCATCATATACATCATCTTGTCTGTCTGTAACAGCTCCTTTTTTAACGCGAGCTTTCAAACGTGAATAACTCTCAACTCATGACATCAGTATGCTAATATTAACATATGGTAAAATTATCAGGTGTTATGTGAGAGCACCATACACCACACTGTCCTGGCCTTCGGAGCAGCCGTCTGGCATTGTGTGAGGATCGGACCCGAAGACGCACACACTACCACACAACACAACCATGCTTTTATAAGACCCCTGTGTTTATTCTGAGTTTAAATCTCCATCTTGCCGTGGCCTTTGCAGCTACATAGTGGGACGTGATGTCCTGTTCGTTTACACATTACACACATTGCTTTTCTTTTGTAATATGCACGTAATCAATTTTGTGTGTGTTTTATTGGCACTGAATAAGCGTTTTTCTTTTCTTCTGACCTTTTTGAGCAGAAGATCTTACAAGAAGCTTGGAAAAATCACAGAATTTAACTTCAATGCCATTATCATGATTCATGACATCATTTTGTTTATTTCTATTGGAGTTTTTTTAAGAACTGGAGCTTTCAGCTTATTCTTACTGCTTGATTCATCAATACTGACATAAATTTATGAAAATAAAAATAAAATCTAAAATATTAGCATTGAAGTGATTAAATCTTTCACGCAATTAATGTGTCAATTGAGTGAAATATTTTACTTAAAATAGTTTTAAAGTTTATACGTAGAACTAGAATAGTTTAGAGTTAGTTTAGTTGTAATTAATTGTGTACACTTCTGTATTTTGGTAAGTTTTACAGTGGATTTATTTTTAAGGCACATTTGTATTATAGAATGTACCTGTGTTTTTTAACTGATTTTTTGATTGTGCATGTGATTTTAATATTGTTAGAATAACATTTGTATATGCGTTTGTATATGTTGACATTGAAAAAAAGTAGTGCATTATAAAAAAGAAAGAAAAAGAGTGATTTTTATTAACTTTCGAGAGGTAAAAAATGCAATGAAAAATACTAAAAAAACGTTTAAAAATGATTAATAATGACTAAAAAAGTTTGAAAATGATAATTGGAACAAACCAATAAACAAAAAAAGTTAAAGAATCTCTTGAGACAAAAAAGAAAAAGAATACCTAAGAAAATATAGAAAAAAATACTTTGGACGTTAAAAAAAATTGTTAACAAAAAAAAGTTTGAGCAAAGGTATCATTTTCATCTTTGGGGAGTCGCAAGCGCATCGCAGCACGGCGCACCATGGCGGCATGGCGTCCGGGGGCGGCCCATAGACAAGTGACGTTGAAGTTGAGTGTGTTTGTAGATTTTGTGCGTGACACGAGCGACACAGAGTTCGACGACGATGGCGATGCTGAGCGCGGCGGCGCGCGCGCGGCCCGCGGCCTGGAGTACGAGCCCGCCACCGACTCGGACTCGGACGAGCCGCCCGTCGACTGTGGAGACTCTTCGGGGGAAACCGACGTGAGTTTATTTATTTGAAAATAAAATTAATTTCTTGACAGTAAGTTCACGTTTTCATTTTACACTTTTAAATTAAAGGCTGTGGTATGCTGCAAACCTTGGTATAAACATAAAAACAACATAAAAACACTGACTTTCGAACTACATATGTAAAACTTGTGACTTAGAAATCAAGAGGTCCATCTTCCTCCTGTATTAAGCTGTGGTATGCTGCATAATATTAACACTTCTGACTTTCAAACTATGTAAAGACTTATGTCTAGAATTTAGGAGGTCTTATTACCTTCTGTGTGGCTGTGGTATGTTGCACGATACATAAAAACCTCTTGACTTTCGAACTACATATGTAAAACTTGTGACTTAGAAGTCGAGAGGTCCATCTCGCCTTCCAGTATTAAAGACACGTCGCACAATTCTGTATATTTTGACGACCCAAATAAAATCAGATATAATTAAACTAAACTTGACGGGACTTTCGCTCTGCAGCGAACTGCAGCGAACGATGCGAGCCAACTGTCGACATGGTCTGCTTTCAGGATGAGATAATAGCGACGAAGGTGGTCGCGGTGAGCGTGGGCGACGACGGCGACGTGCAGTTCGCGGACGCGGAGCAGACGGAGTCGGGCGGCGCCGACAGCGAGCTGGAGCTGCCCGACTACTGGCGCTGCGCGCAGTGCCGCGCGCGCAACAACAACCCGCTCTACCGCTACTGCGAGAAATGCTACAAGGTGACGCTCACCCACCTTCATCCCATGTCCCTTCCAGCCTTCTGGGGACAGTCCCGCCACCGCCCATGGTCCTTTCAAGCTCACGGGGGGGGGGGGGTGCAGGGTGCAGGGTGCTCCGACAGAGAGCACCTGAGCGAGTACCGGGCACCTCCCTCGTGATTCGGCCTACATGTCGAAAGGCCATGGGAGGTGGAGGGCCCTTCCAGGCTTTCGGTTATCCGTTTTATAAATATTACCAATGACTTTTCTAACTTTCCTGTTATTGGGTTCATCACCAATAAATATGCCTCGGGGTGGTTTCACAGTTCCAATATCAAAAGGGCATGGCCTTTTAAGTTATTCGGTTGCTCCAACAACCCCATGGCCGTTCTAACTTCAGAAAGCAGCTCTAACAACAAAAATGTAATATATGCCAGGGTTCTTTCGGTTGCACCAACTCATCAAGTATATACCATGTCCCTTTCGCTTGTTCGGTTCCACCAACAATATATCCCGTGGCTAATTAATAAAATTATTATATATCTCATCTCCCTTTCTCGAATCGCTTGCATTAACTAATGTATTTCATTGCTCTTTAATCTTCAAAAGCAGTTCCCTGCTTTTTATGCCATTTGTGGTATTTTGAGTCATGCAAAGCTCAGTACATAATCAGTTCTTCAATATACACCGGGCTCTTCACCATCCTCTAAGACCAAGACATTATGGGGACCTTTTAGGTCCCTTTCCCCATTCGAGAACATAGACATGAATTCAGCCACTGCATTGCCCACCCTACCTGGGTAGGCCATGCAGCTTTGCTTAATAAATCCATCGAAATTAAATTTTTCCTTAAAAAATCAACTATCGTCGTCTAGTGCAGCATTACGAACTCTCGTCACTTGTCCTGTGTTCAGGAACATTCCTGCGTGCATTGCCACATGTTAATGCATAGTCGATGCTGTTTTCTGCTTCAACGACATCCAATGGGAGTTTACAAGTCTTCCAAAAACCACGGCTATGGGCTGTTGTTACCTGGTCCGACCGGATACGCAACGAAGAGATACGCAGTCTGGCTACACTGGATGAAAACAATGATGAGAAAATATATACTCCGTTGGTTCGGATACGTTAAGCGATTGAGTGATGAACGAATGACGACACAGATATGTCGAGCGAATTTACTTAGTAGAGGGAGCCACTTAACTAGCACACTGGCGATATATGCAGCTATTTTATAGTTTAATAGATATATTGACCTCCTCGTTGGCCTAGTGGCTTGGGACTCGAGCGCCAGAGGTCGTGGGTTCGATTCCCACTGGGGACACACAACTTTGTACTTGTTTGCCCGGTCTGGATGTTGTATTTGTGAATTATCCATCCTTTTTTTTAATCTCTTGATAATAAATAAATATCTCAGACATTCACACCAATTATCCAGTCCCAAACTAGGCAGACCCTGTTATATGGTTACTAGATAACGGATACACATACTTAATTAAAAATATAAACATCCAAGACTTGGGTACAAACATACATATTCACCATACGAACATTTGCCCCTAGCGGGATTCGATCCCGCAACCTCCGGCGTGGCAGTCCGAGAGCTACCTGTTCCGCCACGGAGGTCGTCAAAATGATATGAAGAATATAAGTATTCAAATGTATAAGTCGTCTATAGGTAACTATCGACAACGGAAATATTACTGGCAGCAATAATTTTATCGCCCGCGAAGGAAATGTTTGAGATAAGATTCACTTTCAAGTTGTTTCATTACAAGATAACTGTCAGACCTGCAATAGTAGTCATACAAATTATCGCATGATATGAAGATGTCAAAACTGATTTGATACCTACCATACTTCGAATTTGTGGGTGGGCTAGTGTTCAAGTAACTTGTACTATCTTGTCTTGATCCAAAGTCACATTGTATCAATCAAAATAAGTTTATCAGTGAAGGATATCTGTTTTAGAATGCCTTCATATCTTGGATAAATACAAATAACTTTATAGATTCAAGAACAAACATGCTTGTAGATATTACAAGCTGGTCTGGTCCCAGACTAGGATTCCCTGTTCTATGGGTAAATCATACAATAAATAACTGCATTCTAAAGACAAGTTTTTATATATTTTTTAACTTGTCCGTTTGCACTTTGGCCTTTTGATGCATTTCTATAAGACATTGCTGAACAGAGCAATTGCTTCAACCTACACCTTAGACGTCCGAACTAGACTCAAACTGCTTTGTGCATAAATATGCGTCAATTTTGAGTCTTATTATAGTAAAATAAGCTTTAATAGCTACAAAACTAAGTATCCCTAATTTTTTTACTGGTGAGTACAGCCGATGGTGATACTTTTAAAAACCAAGAAAATATAGCAACAACTACATAGCGGCATGCATGTCGGCCGCTATGTGATGGCGTCTGCCTTAAAATCAGTTGTGCAGACGACATGGTGCAGCTGGCTCCGTCGGTCAACGCTCTAAGAAAATCATGTCGGCTTGTGAAATGTATGCTACCTCACATGGTTCAACGTAAAACTGAGTAAATTGATTGTTTTTAAGGACAACAAATATCCCTTTGTGTCGTATTAATATTGTTTCCAAGTCCACGTTTATTAAATGAAGGGTACATGTAATGTCAGAAATCCTTTTAGAGTTTAAATTACATTATCACAAAATACAAAACAATTTCAAATGCACTAAATAAATACTTCAGCAATTCACCAAGTATGATACGCGAATATTCGAAATAGGAATTATTCCTTCGCCCATATGAAATTGTGTTGTATTTTGTGATAATGTAATTTAAACTTTATAGTGATATGCTCTTGTACCTTTCAAATACTCACATCATTGTTACTATAAGCACTATTTTTGATTTGCATTTTAAACTGTGTACTGCATTCTAGGTACGTAAAGACTTCTTCCCGCCGAGGCCAAAGCGCAAAAGGAAACGCAACGCGAACTGTGAATCCATCCCGCGCACTTTATCGCAGGACTCCGGCGTAGGTAGCCAGGAACTCAGCCAGTACGCAAGGGCTGGATCTTCTACACTCGATGATAGGTTATCAAGCGATTTAACTGACAAACCCGTGCGCAAGCGTCGATCTAATTCCGCCGATCGCAGTAGCAAACGTTTAAAAATCGATTACCGATCTGACAGCGATTCCGATTCCAGCATAGATGTTAAACCTCTAGTTAAAACTATTAGCGATCCCTCTATAACCATAGACGAGCCGATTAAACTCACAAAGAAATTTATCAGCAATACGTTAAAACAGAAGATGGATAACGATAATTTGTGTATAGTATGTTTTTCTGAGCCCAAGTCGGGTGTGTTTGTCCATGGGAGAGTTGCACATATCTGTTGCTGTTATAAATGTGCAATGAAAGTGTGGGCAAAGGCGAAAAGGTGTCCAGTATGTAATTGTAAAGTCAGTAATGTATTAAAGGCGGTAGTTATGTAGTTGTGCGGAGTTAAAACATTTCTTTCCAATTATAACTCCGGTTCACATGTCAAAAATAATGTTGCCACTGTGAACTATTGAAAACTACCAATTTCTCTAAATATTTTTTTTCTATACGGCTTGTAAATAATGTAATTTGATTCCACCGAAAAAAAATTAATATATTTTCTCTAAATATTCGGAGTTAGGTTAGAAAAACAGGTAAGTATGTGAATATCTAGAACTTTCTCCTGTTAATAAGCTTTTTCATGCCAAAAGTAGGAATAATAAATTGTGGTTTAAGTGTGTAAAAAATCGGAAATTATATTAAAATCAAGACTAGAAATATTTTTTGGACTTTAACTTTGGAAAAAATATCAGTATCAGAACTTCACGTATTCTATCTGTTGATTTAAATTTCAACATCTATCATTAATAGAAAAGTTGGCGCACATTTCTGGTATATTTATAGATAATACTAGCTGTGCCCAAGGCTCCGTTCGCGTGGACTACAGAATCCGCTCCCGTTCAAATTACTTTATTAATATCTCGGGTTCTAAGTGGCGTATCAAGATGAAACATGCACCAGGTTTTAAGTTAGACCACCAGCAAGACAACAGTGAAAACTGCATCATATTTCATTCAGTAGCTTTTGCGTGATGAGGTAACAAACAAACATACAGACAGACAGACAAAAACTCTTAAAACAATTATTTTGGCTTCTATTAGCCTTATAAAGACCCCTCGTACACATTTTTCTACAATATCTCCCATGTACAGACATAGACCAGTTACAGTTTTATTATAGGTATAGAAGATTATTGAAATATTGGCCCAGATAGGCTAGTCTGCGGGGGGCCTGGGGCCCTACTCTGTAAGCATTTCGTCTAATATCCAGTGAACCACAAAGTCATTTTGTAGTTCGACGGACACTACGATAGTCAGACGCCAATCGCTTATCCGAATATGTCACATGATTTGTTAGAGAGTACAACATTGCTTTGATCTTCGACAGATATTAGCCGAAATGCTTACGGGTAGGCACCCAGAACCCTTTAAAACATTGAAAACAAACAAAACCACTGGTAATCGTTATAGCCGGCAAGATCCAGTGGCAAAGGAATTCTGAAAGCATGTTTATGCAGTGTTTGTTTTTCATTGTGGTTCAATAAATATTAAACGCTGAAGACTTAGGTTATTTGGGATACAATTCGCCAAGTATACATGTAGTACTGACTGGTTTTTAGCCCAGGACGGCACTGTGGTTAAATATACCTCTGTGTCTAAATACGCCACTGTTACTAAATACGCCAATGTGTTTAAATACGCCTCTGTCAAAATATCCAGCAAATTGCGCCAACTTTTGTATTACGTACCACTATAGATAGGTATTTATTAAAAAAAAAACTTTAAAAAATATTCCTGGTCTTCTATCTTCGATAATAACTTTGCTAGATGCGCTTTTATGATAGACTTCTATTATTCTTTTCAAATCGCCACTTGCAGAAGATTCTACTTAGTCTGAGAAATCAGTCTGTACCGAGCTAATCACTTAATTCTTTATTATAATAACATTTAGCCAACACATCTCTGATTTTATATTATTAAAGATCAACGATCTCTATGTACTACTAGATGGAGCGTTCCAAACAATCGCATTGTTCCACGCAACTGCGGCTCCCGGAACCGCAACTCGATTACATTTACAATGAAACTTGTGCAGTTACTACGCAGAACATTTAGTTATTTACTAAATATTGACGCTATTTACCGATATTTAGTTACTAGCTGTGCCCGCGGCTCCGCTCGCGTGAACTACATAATCCGCTCCCACTCCCGCTTCCGCTTCTGCTGGCGCTTCCGCTTCGGGTCCCGCTCCGGTCTCGCTCCCGAGCCCTCTCCCGCTTCCGCTCTCGCTCCCCTCCAGCATCCGCTTTCGCTTCCCTCCCGCTTCCGCTCCCGCTCCGGTCCCGCTCCCGAGCCCTCTCCCGCATCCGCTTTCGCTTCCGCTCCCACACCCACTCCCCTTTTCCCACGCCCACGCCCACTCCCATTCCAACTCATACTCGCAGCTCCCAATGTAATCCAAATTCATCGCAATCTGAATAGTACGGAAATACTATTATGTGCAATATATTCCACACTAACCTTGCGTAACTAATGTATTTGAAAACTAAAAATGTCTATAACTTTTGATTGAGTTAGCCGATTGCGATGAAATAAAGACTAAATGTTAAGTTAATCCCCATGTTTTTGTGAAAAGTCCATCAAAGCTCGATCAGTAATTATTAAGTGATGCGTGCACAAACTCACAGACAAACAGACTAAAATGTAAAAAATGATTGAAATGTGTTCTATTACTTATCCTTAGACCCCCCAATTATTTTTGCAAATATCTTCAATGTACAGACACGCGATGTTTACGATTTTATTTATTAGATAATTAAAAGTTCTGCGTAGTAACTGCACAAGTTTCGTAGTGAATGTAATCGAGTTGCGGTTCCGGGAGCCGCAGTTACGTGGAACAGTGCGATTGCTTGTAACTCTCCATCTTGTAGTATATAGAGATCATTGTTAAAGATGATCGATCTTATTAGTAAACAAAAAAATTGCTTACCTTATCGCCTTTAATAATTTTTGAAAAAATAATAATTGATTAACTATTGACTGAGAATGCGAAGCAAAATTGGTATATATAAAAATATATGCAACAAATTTATCTGTGTATTTATTTCAAAGGTGTTATCTAGAACCAAGATTATATTGTCGTGTACATTTGCGTTGCGGCACCTTGAGGATCCCCTGGGTACCACACGTGGTACGCGTACCACAGTTTGAGAACCCTTGTTCTAAAGTAAACATTAAAAGATATAGTAGTTTAGCTGTCAAATAATGATACAGTTATAGTTTTATATTCGAGTTTCTGCAAGTGGCATATACTATAACCAACCCACCATTCTACTCCTACCGTAAAGAGGATCTATCCATTGTTTTACTTGTTAATTTTGTTTATTATTAAAAACATATAATTACTATTATTAAAGTATATCATGATCTATAGCATGATCTTACTCGCTAAAGATCTCTAATTGTTAATATAGTTTAAGTATTTGTAATAAGATAAAAGAAAAAAAAATATATAAGATGAACAAGAAAAGGAAATTTCAAATATGAAATATGAAAATAATAAACGTTTTTTCATTTCAGGAATTTTGATTTTTATTTATGTTGTCCTGGTTACTCAGATTTATTTGCCGTGTGTCTCTCGGCTTAGAATAGGGCCAACCCCAAGCTTCCCATGGATATCATCAAGGCGACTAAGTTATTGCACCAGGGAAGGGCAGCAGCGTTCTCTTGTGTATATTAAGATCATTACTGCGATCACCAATCCGCCTGCCAAGCGTGGTAAACCCCAACGGACAGCCCACCAAAAGAAACATTCTATTGGGGAAGCTTATGTTCAGCAGTGGACGTATTTCAGCTGATGATGATGTTTTTTTACCATATGGAGCTGCAAAGATTTACGTCCACTGATGGTTGCATATAAAAACTTGCTGTGTCGCCCTGGTCATTCCAATGAATGCCTCTACCTGGCTTGCGTCATACTGCATACTGCTACAGAATTTATATATCTGGTCGCTGACGAGATATGGCGTGGCCCGTTGTAGTGACGTCATTTTGGCAGAGCCACCATTTTCGGGTTGCCACGATACTGCAGTGCATCAGAGATGTTCGCTGCAGCAGGCGTACTCGTATGTTAGACTTACTAACACACTATGGATCAAGTGCTGAGTAAATCGACCCCTATAACTTTTAAACGCCTGAAGCACAAATTCTAATTTAAGAGTACTCGTTTCCAGTATTTTTTTTCTGCATAGTCAGATTTATTCATGTCATACATAATGCTCATGCCTTGGTCCTAGAGGTGTAGGCAGAGGATGTATCGCCATTGCGCCATCCTGCAACCAAATTAATCTCAAATTGTATAATAAAAAAAATTGTACCGTTTTCAAGAAAAGGATCAGAAAATTAAAAATCATTTATTTGGTCTATAAAAAAAGCTATCTAATTAGAAAATATGGGTCTTGAAATCTTGAGTAGGTTGGTATTTTACAATAAAAAATATTCTGGATTTTGGTGACTTCAAGACGTGACCAAAATTGTCCGTTACCTAAATAAGAAAAAAAGGAGAAGAACGATTCGATTACTTGGATATTTTTCCACTAGCATCTAAATTTCCACTTCTGGAATTCCACCATATTGCCTGTAGACAAATAACAAAATCGGAAACCATAAAGTCGTCATGCTGTCTGTCACAGCGTCATAATATTTTAAGAAGTGAACATTTTAGTAGTGTTTAAATTTATCCCCAATGGAATCAAATTCACGATCTGTCGTTTTAATAAAAAAACATCCAAAGCACTTTACCAAACAAGTTGTTACAATGTTTGCCAAACGTTTAAATTCTCTCATTTTAATTTCGTCCGATAATATTTCAAAATTAATTGGTCTCGCGTAGGGAGAGTCTCAGTCATGTTTTAATTTTGTCATGCGAGTGAATGAAATAAAAAATAACTGGTTAAGTAGCGGTATTGAATTGCATGTTATCCCTCCTCCCTCCCACTTTAGGATGACTCATTTTACGAGTACGTTGAAATTACTTTGACCTAGGAAAAATATTTTATTTAAATACACTTTATTATGCATAAAAAAGGAATAAATAGACTTCCCTACGAGGGGAGTACAACTAGGCATTCTTATCGATATAAGCGTTTTCTTCCAGACAACCTTAAGAGTAGAGGAAATAAATAATTTAGGGCTATGCAGTGGTGAAAGAATAGATATCGTAATTGTTACTAATACAAAAGACCGAATGTCATTAAAATCCAATTTTCAAGTAGTAATGCCAAACGAAACGAAAGTTTTAACAAAATCTCGTCGTAAACACGAAACTTTTAACTAAAAATTCATTAAAAAAGATTTTAAACGTAAGTAGGTAAATATGTCTTATACAACTCTAAAAGATGAGCTGCAAGTAAAATAAAATATATTATGGGAATCATTTTTCTGGCTAGATGGAGCGACGATCTGCGTAAGGTGGCTGGTAATGACTGGATGAGAAGAACCGAGGATCGGGTTCAGTGGCGCACCTTGGGAGAGGCCTATGCCCAACAGTGGTCTCTTTCGGGCTGATGATGATTATGGCATAGAATACCTAATAATACTACGTATAGAATGGACACTCCCTTCCCCCCGCCAATCACAGCTTCCTCACCCCGCGCCGCAGTTTTGGGTAGCGTTTAGGGCACTAGCCGTCAGGGCTGTATGTATTGCTTGAAAGATAATTAAAAGAATAATTGTGAAGTATTGTGCTGTAGGTGGTTGTTTGATTAACAGTAATGACAAAAAGAGACGATTTCATTCTTTTCCTCCAGAAGAATCGAGGTAAGTAACACATTTTGCCTATTTATTCAAACAATTTGTAGGATTGAATTTTGGTATTATTAGTAATACAAATATAATTTTATACGTTTTGGTTTATTTTATTCTGTTTGATAATGTAAATAAAATGTTATTTGGGATAGACATTGCTACAATTTTAATCAAATGTATATTTATTTGTTTGTTTTACGACATTTACACATTTGCGTTAAGTCGCGAGACGCTCGCATCGATGTGGGTCTTTTTGAATTAGGTAACTTGTCACGCGAAATTAAATATGTTTTGTGACAAAACATATTAAATCTTAAAGAATTTAAGTAGTATTAGTCACGCCTTCAATTAATATCCATGAATTATTCAGGAACCTGCAGATCATCAGGAACTTATTACATTCTAGCGCCCAACGTGGGGTTTAATTGTAGCGTGTAAGAAGATACCTGAATTCTAAAAATTTGTAGGTAAAGTTGGAAAAACACCTAGTTGCAAATTTTATATTTTGTACACTTTAGACTTTAGCGTGTGGTCCACCGTACATACATTCGCATAATTGCCAAGCGTTCATGCTAGTAAAAAATTCGGTTAAGTTTTAATTTATGGCAGTCATGCATACAAAAATAAATGTTTGGACTCCCTCTGTTGAAGATATCATGATTATTGACCACGTCGTTGGCTTAGTGGCTTGCTTATTGGATTCAAGTACCAGAATACGTGAGTTCGATTCCTTTTATGTATAGACATCTTTAGAGTTCGTCTTAGTCTGGGTACTATATTAGTGAATTGGTCCTTATCTAATTTCAATGGTACAGGAGAATGAGACGTTCTGATCTGAAGTGAACAAAATCAAGTTTGGGTTTAGACAAATGTAATGTATAATACATAAAATATATATTTAATTAAATTAAAAATAACGGACCCGACGTCACGTTTGAATTTTCACCTTTTTGATGTAATCGAAATTCAATGAGCGATTGTCTACCGACTTGCGCGGATGTGTAATTGCAGCATAATAAAAAGAAAAAAATGACAAGTGTCATACAGTGGCGTGTGACGTGAGCTTACAACGTAACATTGTAGGAACGTTTCCGCAGTTCCTTTTGTTTGGGTATAAAATCTTTTTTGTTTTTCAGATGTATATACTAAAAAAAAAATTGTTTCTCAGATGTATATACTGGATTCAAGTGATTAGACGATCCGACTTAAACAATACAAGTTTAAAGAATTACCGCGTTTGCGATCTTCATTTCTGTGCTTCGGATCGTCTTGCAAAGAAATTAAAAAGAAACGCAGTACCTACCAACTTTGATGTTGCCACAGTCAGAAAACTCCTGTGATAACACAAAATTTACCTACTCAAACAAATGTGGAAATTTCGAAAATATCCTTTGTTAAGTATACCCCTTCTCTCCAGTTCCCGAACTACAAGCTATTAAACAGTGAAAACGCCGTCAAATTAAGTTCAACAGTTTCCAAGATTAGCCCGTACATACATACATAGACACGATTTTTTTTATATATTTTTGGACTCCACTGGTCTTAAGGTCTGAATTTTTTTTACTTTAATGTACAGAAACGCCTTTTACTGTTTTAATATATGTATAGACTTAAAAAAATTATAATGTGCACAATGATGAGTGTCGTATTTTTTCCCTGTATGTCGAAAAATATTTTATTTTAGCACATGCGCCATGTTTAGTGATATATTTTAATCACAATGAAAGAAAGAAAAAATTACATGCGAGTAGGAATTATTCCATAACAATAGTCCACGACGCTGGCCCAATGCGGGTTTGTGGACTTCACATACGCCTTAGAATTATTACTTCTTTGGCTGGTTTCTTAAGGTATTTTCCTTCACCAAAAACGTTCTTAGTTCGTTCTTTGGCCTGTGCCCGGATTCGAACCCTCGACCTCATAAACGTGAGGCGAGCGCAGTACCAACTAGTCTATCACGAATTCGTACAGTTTTGTATGGTTGCATAGAGATTTTGCACGTAAATATCGAAAGTTGGAAAAAGATTGTATACCTACGACTTAAATCTCAATTAATCAACCACCTATATAAACTATTTTTCTTTTTATGCACACTTTACGCCGCCATCACAAAGTTACTGGTGCCTGCGCCCGGTCCGCGCGGTCTGACACCCCTAACGATTGCCTTACGCATGTGTGCGTGCGCTGCCGTGTCCGGACACGATTATTGTATTTGTGTAAGAATAGGTAGTCGATTTCCCGCCATCGCATACATTTTGGCACAAGTGTCCGCCCTGTGATTATGGGACCAAGAATAGAAAATAATTGACAAGGAAAGGAAACGTTTATGAAAATAAAATGAGGAGATGAATAACACAAATTATTATGTATTTCCCGTAGGAATAAGAGTTTTTTTCGGGATAAAACTATCCTATGTCCTATTCCAGGACCTAACCTATATGTGTGCCAAGTTTCACCACGATCCGTCCAGTGGTTGAAGCGTGATTGAGTAACAAACTTCCATTATCCAAACATCCAAACTTTCGCATTTATAATATTAGTGGGATGCATCACTCATATACACATACTTTAGCTACGTAATATAAGGTGTTAAGTATTCTATCATCATCAGCCTAAATACGTCCACTGCTAGACATAGGCCTCCCAAATAGAATACCACTCTTGGTTAGATTAGGGGAATTGCCATAATCACCACGCTTGGCAGGCCGATTGGTGATCGCAGTAATGATTTTAACATACACACACAGGAGAACGCTGCTGCCCGTCCCTGGTGCAATCCCTTAGTCGCCTTGACGAAACCCACGGGAAAGATAGGGGTATTCTAAGCCGGGAACCACACGGCAAAAGTATTCTATGCTTATCTACCGTGTTTTCTTATGAATCATGACATCTATAAACAATCTTAATAAAGTCAGTGAATCTGAAGATATGTTGGAAAATGAATTCTGATGCTTTATAAAAGGGTATAAAAATGAAATTACGTTCCTTAATATTTTTGTCTGTCTGTATGTTTCACGCAAAAAATACTCAATGTATTTTGATGGAGTTTTCGCTATTGAATAGCATGATTTATCTCAATGCCATGTGGTTCCCGCTTCCATTCACAATACGCACATGGGGAATTATGACAAAGTCCTAAAGCAGTAAGTTCATATTAAAATAACGAAAATCTTGCGAGTATATATAAACTCCATTGATTTTTGATTTTGTGATTATATTAATTAAAACTAGTGGCGATACGTCGTCTCTGCCTACCCCTCTGGGACCAAGGCGTAAGCATTATGTATGTATAAATTAAAAATCTATGAATTTATAACACTCATCGTTATTCCCTTGTACTCTTCAGATATTTTCTCAAGCTTGCCATTTTTTCCTTCTATAAACCTGGCAAGTAAACTCGCGGTGCAAAGCTAGAGTACAATATTTATTTCGTTTGCTTGCATCGCGCGCAGTTGTCAGCCACCCCCGCTTATCGCCGCTTCCAAACTAGTGTTGGACTGAGGCGCTCGCTCTAAGATGGATAGTACACAGAAAATAAAAACATGGTATTTCTCGAAAATTATAGTACACTTGTGAATAGACTTAAAAAATACATATGTTAAAAAATCTTACAATCATATTTAATTGAGTGATCCACTGATTAAAATTATACTGGTATATTAATTTCACCGCTGGCAACTTCGTCAAAATCGATGAAAAAATCCCCAAATTCGTGATCGTCGCATACATATCTCTCACGTTATTAAACATTCATTAGCCGGAACCTGCTGGATGCGGAGGACGGAGGACCGGGTGTAGTGGCATTCATTGGGGAAGGTCTATGTCCAGTAGGGGACTTCTAGCCGGAACCTGCTGGATGCGGAGGGCGGAGGACCGGGTGTAGTGGTATTCATTGGGGAAGGTCTATGTCCAGTAGCGGACCTCTAAGGGCTGACATGATGATGATGAACCGTTCATTAACTAGACTGTAGAAATGTAGAAGTTATCGTTGACTGATAGTAGTACATCTGTATTTTATACCTGTCTGTTCGTCCTGTATGAACTCAGAAACAACTGAACCTAAGCTGATGGTTCTTTAACCGTTAAAATATATTACAACACCAGGGATCGAAGGCTTATTTAGTACTAGCTGTGCCCGCGGCTCCGCTCGCGTGGACTACAGGATCCGCTCCCATTCTCACTTTCGTTCCCTATCCCACTTCCACTCAGACTTTAAATCCAGGTCCAGGTCCAGGTCCAGGTGCAGAAGCAGGTGCAGGTGCAGGTGCAGGTGCAGGTGCTGGTCCAGATCCTCAACTCTCCCCTCAACCCTCCCCTCAAACCTCTTTCGCTCGTCTCTCCAAATGTAGTACTCGTAACTAATCCATCGCAATCCAAATTCCGACCAACATTACTTTGTTGCATACGTATACCACAAATTCATCGTAATCGGGTAACTCAGTCAAAAGTTCAAACACTCAAATTACACTGGTACCATACCCGCTCCCGCTACCGCTCACGAATTCAGTCGAACATTTACAGCCTACTACATTCTTCGCAGTGAATGCGAGTTTTGGGAAACTATAAATTCGCATAACTTTTGATTGACTGCACCGATTGCAATGAAATAAAGCCTATATGTTACACCAAATTAAGCCCCATGTTTCTGTGAAAAGTCCATCAAAGTCCGTTCAGTCGTTTTTAAGTGATGCGTGCACAAACTCACAGACAAACAGACAAACCGACAAACAGATAAACAGACAAACAGACAAAAATTTCAAAAATGATCGAAATGTGTTCTGTTGCTTATCCTTAGAACCCCCAATTTTTTTTTTGCAAATATCTTCAATGTACAGACACGCGAAGTTTACGATTTTATTTATAAGATTAGTGTCGAAGCCGTTGCCATTATCGTGGTTAGTAAAACGCCCAAATCAGTAAATTATAGTACATATATTCGCGTACTATCCCTGTCTACGGATAGTAACGTAAATACATACAGTACAAAGAATGAAATTATAGTTTAAATAGTAACGTAAATACATACAGTACAAAGAATGAAATTATAGTTTAAATAAATACAACACTGCCTCCGACGAACTTCGTTCGAGTCCGGCAGAGCCGTTCCATTCCACTCAGTCAATTCAACCAGCCAGCCGAGTCAGTCGCGTAAAAACGTTCGGACGAATTGCACGTTACACACCCCTTTTTCTACACCAAATATCTAGGTAAGTCATTTACAATTATACACAATATCTCGTCGTATACCTATAGTAAGGATTTCCGAGTTGTTTTACAAAGAAAAATTAACAGTTTCATACATATATCGAGCTGGATTTTTTTTCGTTGTCTCTCCCCCAGGAACTCCAGCCGGCGATCGAACGAAGGCATGTGTAATGTAATTGTATAGATGCACTTGTACGATTCATTGATCAAGATATTTTTTGTGCGCGGTTTGAAATAAAGTGGAATGTGTTTACGAATTTAACGGAACTCGGCCCGCTCCGAGCTGTGGGAGTGCTACATGACTTCATACGTGGATTATTTATTAAACCGTTGTTAATACGCGCCTATACATTGTGCGTTTTATCGTTCACTCATTCCTCCGCAGTGTATTCTGTACTATTGCATTTGGACGTGTCAACGGTATCGACAATAATGAACAACAATGCATTCCAAAGACAGGTTGTTTCCTCAAACGTGATGATAATACTATTATTATTTTATCGTATGTGCTTACCCTCGTTAGCTTTTCGAAACGTTATCTACCTTAATGGTTTTAGTCATTGTTCAGACTGTATCCAAAATATATCCTTTGCCGGTGGAATTCGATCGTCATTTGAATATAAAAAAAATTAAAGTGTATAGAATGTAACGCTATTTGCTTTGCATTTTTTTTGTACTGCAAGTAGCAACAATACGGTAATTGTAGGGAGATAAATCAATAAATACATAGGATACTTATGTAATACCTATGTAACTTGCTGACAAATTTAATTACTTTATTGAGAGCTGAGAGCAATCCTGTCAAAATAACAAAGACGCTCATATTTCAACAGAGGGTGACTGATCTGGGGGAGAGATATACTAAAACGTAATCCTGACCCGGTGAAATAAAATACTTTACCATCACCGTGGGCTTTTTCCTATCACGTATTGATTTATTAATTAATAATAGAAATGTGTACAGCCCAATTAATAATACATAATGTTTTAAAATAAAATGTGTTCAAAGATATATCTAATGATAAAGCCATGAATCGCGTGCCAAGAATTTCAAAAATTATTACCAAAAAAGAAAATAATTGAGTTAACCGGTTCGCCATGGTTCGTTTGGTAGCATGCAATATTTTATGTTAATAAATACAATTACTTCGTTGCCTAACGAATGGTGTTATTCAACTTGAGAACGAGAGATTTCGGATTAAAACTCCAAAAATCGTAGTCAAAACAAGTAAGACGTATAAATTAAATAAAACACTTTTTTTGAATGTCAATGTTAGAACAGACATTGGCCCTTGTGAAGGACATGTTAACGGTTGGGAGTGTGGTGTTAACGAACCCTGAAGTTTTGTATCAGTTGGGACACTATAAATAGAGCCTGACTAACGCAGCACACATGGTTGACAACACCGATCATCGTTGTGCTTTTAAAAGCATTAAATAAAATTACCACTTAAACTTTAAGTTACTTACGTTGTAGTAAGTTTGTTTATATTACTTAGAATTTACATACAATTTTAAAACAAAAACTCACCAATATGTAATGTAGGGTTGATAACTGTTCAATATTAGATTAGTCATATCTTTAATGCATAAACAGAGGTGTAGATAGATGTTGTTTTATGATTTATTTAATGTCTAGCTTTCACGAGGGGTATAATTATACAAAGTTAACACAATAGATAGATAGAGAGACTTTGACAACTTTAAGTTTAACGACTGTAATTGATAAATCTTAACGTTAACACATTTATACCTATTGCTTCACGTATAGGTTCCTTTTCGCTTCGCGAAGTAGCCCACTGTGAGGCGACTGTCCCGTGAAAAACATAGTCGATGCCCAACGAGAACAAACTTCGTTCCATCAGTGAAAGAATTACATAAATCGGGCACGTCATTCCGGAGATTATTTAAACCAAACTTACAAACTTTTCCTCTTTATTATAGTAGTGTAGATTTATTATTACATTACTAAAGTCTATTTGGGTTTATAAATTTAACTTTTATCAGATAATTACGCGCAACTTTATTTATTAGTTATAAATTATAACTGTGCCCTAACTAAACATCTTGCCATATTTTAATTTAAGATAAAAACAACCTAGTAAATAGCTTTAAATCCTGTATATATTTTAAAGTTTCTCAGTTGCATAAGCGATATCTTTACAGATTTGGATTGTATGCTTGACACATTGTGTTATGCGAGCATACAGTTAAAATAACCATATGTTACAAAAGAGAGAACCGGTTCGGATAAGTCATGTCGCGACTTTCTCCGCTTTCACGTATGACCGCGTCTTGAACGGTAATCAATCCCGAAATCCTTAGATCCAACTCATCTGAAGAGTTGTCTTGAATATTGAATTTCTTCCCCTACACTAAATTTTAATATAATTTTTTTCTAAACTGAGTAAATCCAAAAATTAAATATATTATAATAACAAAGTAATTTTATTAAACTATATTAACTTAACAATAATAAATCGATCATTGAATTAGAGTATTAATATAAAAAATCACTACGGTTTTTAGATAACTGAGTATTTAAAAAGTTGCATCTGTTATTATGTGTCAGCAGTATATGGTGAAAATGTACTAAACACGATAAAATAATAAAGTAGTAACTAATGAGTATTTTAATTTATTTAATATTTGAAGTCATTAGTACATAACCGATTTTCTAAGTAAACAAATACATTTTCCTGCTGAATAAGTTGATTATTACAAAGGAATGAATCACTTCCCAAAACAACAATAGTGGAATAGGCTAGTTCTGCAAAAAGTTTACTAGGTATATGGGCAACAAAATCGAACTTCTCCGAAAAGAGCAGTTCATTTCTTGTGATGCGCGTCACGTATTTATTACAAACCCATTGTAGGTTTGATATACAGTACCTACATGTTAGTAAATAACGAAATTTGCTCAGACAGGACACTGGTTTATATATCAGAGGGAGATGGAACATTCCCAGACACGGTGAAGGAAAGAGTCAAAAGAATATCCCGAATACATGAATCGATTGCCTGGAGCGTACACCCCTAAATTTCACAGGGTTGTCTGTAAGAGCATTAGGTGATATTAGAGAATTGTTAAAAGGATGAGTATGAAGGTAAAAGTTAAAGATTCCAAAGTGGGTCACTCAGTTAAACATCAGCTAATTTAGTAAACTTTGTAACACTATTTTTATTCAACTGAGAGATTTTGCGCGTCAATAATAAGTAATATGTAAACGTTGTTTGGAAGCAAAAATAAGGTATCACATTGTTTATCGTTTGGTGACTCATTCGTTTGTTTATTAGCGTAAATTATGCGTATATATTTATACTACGAATTCGTTGTTATCTCCTTCATTAATACCTATACGAAAAAAAAAACAAGAAAGAAAATTGCTTAAACATTCATGTTTGCTGTTTTCCTTGCGAAGTATAATTGTAAGTATTGTCCTAAGTGGAATAAATCCGGCTATGTACACAACTCTTTTCTTTGTTTTTGTTGTTGTTAATTTTGGTTCAATAAAACGTTTATATAACAACTAAATAAAATAAAACGTTTAAATAAAACGTTTATAACACATACATACTTATAATTCAGTAGACAATTATAAAACCATTCATGTAATATTATTTATGTTCATAAATCACGACTATAAATAACCCCTTAAGACTTTTTCAGTAAGTTTGAGATAACCCTATAGATTATTCAACTTGTTTAAATGGCGTTGAAATTTCCGTACATAGGTGTACCATACGGTGAAGCCCTAGCACATAGCAGAGCCCTAGGTACCCTACGCGCTGGTTGCAGATCAATACACTGCGAGGGGAAGCTAACAAACATTGTTACATTTTGGGGACTATCCCTAGCTACTATGTTAATATTTGGCCCCATTTTAAGAGCACGCACTTAAAATTTACTACAATCTAATCTTATAATTTGACCTTTACCTGTGAGATAATATCTTATATGTTAGATAACATCAACATCTACTCTGATACAATAAACACGAAGTATTGGGGTTTTCTCAAAATAATCTCCGGAATTATTCAGTGAAAATAAGATTGGAATGTTCAACACCATGCCTGTTGTAAGTCCACTGCTGGACTTAAACTTTAATTACTGGAGTAATGGTCACTCTGGGCGACATATTTTCCATCGCAATACCTGTATAATATTTAAGAGTGGAGGCTTGCGTTTATGGCCTAGGTCTTAGCAAGGCGCACCGCGATTATAATATTATTGAATGCGTCATAAACATAGCTAGAAATATTTATTAAATAGTGTTGTTTAATTTCAACAGTGTGAATTATGAAGGGTTATGTACGGATACGAAAGACAGGATTTTGTCATATCAATTTGAGCGGGGGTATAGGTACGTACTTATTAAGTGAATTCGACATCATATCAAAGCAATAAACTCCTAACGACACACGCATGGCCGCATAGACTTTACATTTCGTCCGAATCTGTCCCTTACGTTTATATCCTACCTTTGCCCTCTGCACCGCTTATTATATAATATTTATAATATAAGTACAAATAGTAGGTACCTATATTCCTACGTTTAGTGTGAGACCTATTTAAAGGACCGTTCGGTGGAATGTAAAGCGATAGGAAAGGGGGAAGAAGATAAGTATTATTACTTAAAATAAATTATAATAATAAATTACATAGTAATTATAATTTTATTATTTATAGTAAATTTCAACTTGAAAAAAAATGTGGTACACGCGAGCGGAGCAAAATGAAAGCCGTAGTCACTTCGAGGGTTTCAGGTCCTCCCCTAGATGCATGCCTGCTTAGTAATAAATAACATAAAAAATTCCAGCGCATTAAACTGTTTAGCGATATTAGTGCCCGCGGCGCGATGCTTACTTGAATTTTAATTGCCTATGCGCACAGACTTGACGCTCCATAAAATTTGAGACGTATCTTTTGGACGCTACGTTCTAGCGCTAGCTGGGGTCGTTGACACCGCGCCGGTGTTTCGGTATTCCGTATTCTCCTCTTACGGCATTGCTCATGTGGAGTTTTATCGGTTCTCATTAAACTAATTTAATAATTTCTATTTAACGGAATTTATTTTTTCTTTGATAAGAAGTAGGTTTTAATCTATAGGTACCTAAGTACCATTTTCGTATATTATTTATATAAGTATTCAATTTTATTATACGAAGTATTTTTTCAAGATCCAGTTAGGTAGGTACTTAAGTATATTAGGTGTATCCGAGTCAATCGTCATTTAATTTTATATGTCATATAGGTAGGTACATTACACTTTTCTGATCCGAAACTAGGATTTTCTCACTAAATACCGGAATTAGACGAAGATAGGACAATTCAGCTAAACAATGACCCAGACCGCGGCTGACTTGTACAATTTTAAAATCAAGTTTACTTATAGGTACATTATTAAAAAAATTGTGAGGCTGAAGCAACATTAGTACCACACATCTTTGCCAGTCAAATTATGGTCTAGAACAGTAATAATTTAATTATTCTTAATTCTGCTCTACTATGGAAAACAGAGCTACCTACATATCACAATGGATGGAAATCAGTCCACGCGCGGTTGAGTCACGTCACATTCTAGTCGGTGGTGTTAATGGGGCTGACAATGGATGGCCTCTGTATAATACAATACGTGTCGATCATCGTACAGTGTCGATTGTTTTGTAGTAGAGGATGATAGAGGTATGTAGAGGAGCGGACCTCGAAGATCTCTTAGTTGGAATGAGATGGAACGTTACAAGTATCGAGGTTTAGTACTACTTCATCATGACCAGCCTGAAAAAGTCCATTGCTGGACATAGGCCATTCCAAAGTGACAATAATAGTTATAATACAAGAAATAAAAATAAACTTGTTTTACCAGGGTTAAGACTATATAAGGTCAGCAAATCGTTCATGGGGCAATGTATACGCTTCTACAACAAACTACCAGAGGAAATCTTAAATATGACGGACAGAAAGTTTAAGATTCAAATTAAAAAACAACTTTGTAAGAAAGCCTATTATAAAATAAACGATTATTTGAATGACAAAGATGCCTGGTACTAATGTTAATTCAGCTTCGCAAAATCTTTATTAATTGTATGCAAACTTGATTTTTAAAAGATGTGTTGCGTTAAGTTTGTTGCGCCGTTTCTTCTTAACAGCGCTAACACCTAGGAAGCGGGAGTCGATAAAAAAAATGACGTGTATAAATGTACCAAGTGTACTCATATGCAATAAATGATTTTGACTTTGACAAAGGCGCGCCACTAAACCCGATCCTTGATTCTCCTCATCCAGTCTCTGCCAGTCGCCTTACGCAGATCGTCGCTCCAACTACCCAGGCATATCTAGAAATGAATGACCCCGAGGTATTATAGCACTGACGAAGTCATGACTACTCATGAGCATGACTCACAAAGATATGTGTTTCCGTTTTCTGTCTCATCTAGGTATATCAGACGCGAAACAGCAATACTACAAAGGAGAGCCAATGTGATTACTAATTACGGACACACGAGGCATTCTAACATAGTATTTAGCCCTTTTTTTTTGACGCGGGGAAATGGCACGCATAAACACTCGCCTCGGGGGACGAGTGAATTGTGTCGGGCTTTAACCGACTAAAACCCCGCGGTGGCCGTCTCCGGCACAGTTCGAGGGACTCCGGGTCCACCGAAGGCACACGCTCCCGGTGCCCCTCTCACCAGCCTCGCCGCACGCTCACTCGGCGGCCCATCTCGGGGGAGATTAAGCTCCCCCTTAACACCCCTAGGTGCATGCAGCAGCAACGAGGCCACCCCCTTGCTGCTGCCCTCCCCGGGGACGCATGGAAGAGTGCACAGAGCCCCCGCTCCAGACTCTCGCGCCCCCGATGACCCCTCTTAATCGCCTAGGTTCAAGTATGTTTAATATTTGACCCTAGCTTTAGCCCACGAACAGCCCACAAATGACTTTCTATTGGGGAGGCTTAAGTTAAGCAGTGGACGTATTTCGGCTAATGATGAAATACCTATTTAATATAATTGACGTGATCCAAACCTCTAAAAAGCATTAGGCATTCTATTAATTAATTTCCTTTGTTTATATCTTTGCTTAAACTCTTTGTTGTTTCTTTCTTATCGGACACATTAATCATGATTTCCTTTGACTCAACGTATCTACGTTTGATAAAGTGATTGCATGACTACAATATGTTTTCAAGAACCGATACTCGTGTTTCTTAATGTTACTAGGCTAAAAAATTCTTAAAGCCTAAGGTTTGTCAGTAAAATCTAAGACTCTCTAATATCTTAATCAATTAATAATTCGTTGGGTTAGGTTAGACTGCTTCGATTGGCAAGATCTCAATAAGAGACTACGATCTCTATGTACTATGAGATGGAGCGTTCCAAACAATCGCTCTGTTCCACGCAAGGAGCCGCAACTCGTAAACATTCACTTTGAAACTTGTGCAGTTACTACGCAGAACATTTGATAAGAGAGCAAGCCTATCGAACTCGTTACCCTGTCATTAATTCAAAATTCAGCATACAATTTCTTAAAAACTAATTTAGCTTAATAAAAATGGAAGTCCTCGAGCTCTGCGGAATTGTGTCCGAAACGCCCTCTGCCTTACATATCTGAATCTCTCACTGATGCGGCGAACGAAGAAGGCCCTGATTCGGGATCACCGGATTTTAAGAAATTTCCAACGAGGACGATATCCCCCGGTGACCACGCGCCAAGGATCCCAACCGCAAAGGGCAGAAACTCAAAGAGGTCTCGCAACGAGGAGTATTTTCGCGCTTTGAGGGTCGCCGCACGTCTGTCGGCGACGCCAGCAGAGTTGGAGGAGGTCCCGATGAAGCTGGGGGCTAGCGTGTTCGTACGGGTGGGGGACTCCACTGAGACATCATTATTAGTACTCGTAGTTTCTTCGGGCCGAATCACTGGTATTTGATCTTTCCATAGCTACAGGTTTTCCTATTCTTTATAAAATAATACAGGAGAGTATTATTATAAATAAATAATTATAATAATAATTATTATTTATTATCTTCGTATGTTTCATGCGTGACTCTGATACCCGTCGAGACTCGTCGTCGGAGAGCTCGACTGGTCTTGTCTCTATGTTTCTCCCTCTGTTCTTAGTTCTTTTCTATCTGTCAAGTTCAGATTTCTTACCTCTGATTTGACTTAGTTTGTCAATGGGGTCATATAGACTTTTGAAGGTCTCCAACATATTTCGGACAATAGCTGCCCTTACTAGAAAAATAAAAGGATTAAGAATCTGTTTTATAGGCTTACTGATACCTTGACACATCGAGGCTAAGGAAAGGAGTCTCGAACTGACATAATCTTATCTGAAATGTACAGTATACGATAGATTATGTCATCAGTTATTTTCGTGCTATATTTTTTTCAACAATAGTTTGCCTTATGTATGTAATGTTTTATTCAAAACAGAAGAAGAACAATTTTTATTACAATACATACATCATACTCACGCCCTGGTCCCAGAGGGATAGGCAAAGACGATGCATCGCCGAATTTTTTGCTACTTTTTATTAGAATGTAATAAAAGAAATACTGAATACAGAAATGGTTATTTACCAAAATACCTCATATATTAAATGACAAGTCGATTAGGAATATTGTTAATTATCTTCTTAGGGGGGCAGGAAGACCTGGCGATACTTCGACCCTTCAGGATCTTTTGTGCCAAACCCCTGTCCACCAACGGTGCCCCAAGCGATTTGGTGGACTTCACACACGCCTCAGAAGAATTTCTTCTTTGGCATTTGCAGGTTTCCTCACGATGTTTTCCTTCACCGAAAAGCGGTATTATAAATAAACCGTTCTGAACTTCCGAAAACCCATTGGTACGGGCGGGATTTGAACCCACGACCTCAAGAACGTGAGGCGAGTGCACAATCAACCCGGCTACCATGGCTCTACTTTAATTATAGATACTAATTTATATATTGTTTATGTCTTTTTATTGTCTTCAAACCTTGATATTTTAGTCCGTATGAGATCTACAACTTATTATCCAGTTTTGTACTATGATTTTAAAATTTAACCAAGCCAAATGCTATAAGTTAACATAGAAATTGGCTGTCAGTGGTCGATAAATCAGTGTTCGACACGTCGAATTGAGAACCTCCTCATTTCGAAGTCGGTTAAGAAGTGCGTTGCGTGAACTGGCGCCGACCCCGTTCACATCTCGATCCAAGCCTTAAATGGAAGAAAGTCGCAGGCAATCATATAAGTACCTCGCGCGTATCTACTCCTTGTATGTCTGTCCTAGGCTCAAGGTTTTGCCTCTGTTATGGACCGGTCTTCAGCCTTCGTCATAGCTGTCACGCTCACAGTCCTATCTTTCCTATCTTAGTTGGTTGTGACATTTATACTTTACATCTAAAGATGTATTTCGTCGGCTTACTGCAAGAAGTCGCCAACTTAATCATAAGTATTTGGCGTTATCCGCAGTTTTCAGATTGACCAAGTGTACTATATATTTTACATGTGGAATTGTATTACAGAAGTACAATACATGAAAATCCTGTTCGGGAATCTTAACATACATCATCATTGGAAATACGTCCACTGCTGAACATAAGCCTCCCCAATAGAATGCCACTTTTGGTGGTCATTGTTGGATTTGACATAATCACCGCGCTTGGTAGGCGGATTGGTGATCGCAGTAATGATCTGCCCATACCTGGTCCAATCCCTTAGTCGCTTTAACAACACCCACGGGAATATTGCGGGTGGCCCTATTCTAAGTCAGGAATCACACGGCTCAACTCAACTATTCAAAACAGTGCAAAAATAACTTTACAGTGCAGTTACAGTGCAAAATTAACTTCTTAGTTTATTCGTTTTCCTCTATTTTAGTTTGTCTATCTTGTGATATGTTTTACTTAGTTATTGGCCTTATTTTATTGTGATGTTTGTTTTGTATCTAAGTGTTTTGTGCTGGTATTGTGTGAATAAATAAAATAAAAATAAATAAATAACATTTAAAAACTGTATGAAATTCGACTAAGCACATCTAATCTATTTCAAAATAGACAATATTTACATAGGCTCGAATACCACGAATTGTCGCGTTTAATTTAAAGGCGAGTGGTTGTGTTGTCGATTCCTTATAGACAGACAGTTTTGTGTAAATTCATACGAATTCGTCCTGGAGAAAGTTACATATAATTTATATCCATAAAATAACTAATTCAATGTCTAATTCCGTCCTTTAGTTTATTGTAGTTTCTTTATTAGCACAAATACTTTAGGTTACCAAACACGTTTACCGTCATGATAATTATTACTTACGATGATGATAAGAACCCATGATGAATTGATATTAATGCTTTGGCTTGATATTGCTTTTAATACAATACCATTTAATACAAAGTTGACCTTTTCTAAAATCTAAATGCGACTACCGCGCGGTATAGACCGAATATACTCGTAACTAGGGTTGCCAAACTTCCAGGAACCAGGACTTTCGATGCTCGAAACGCCGAAACTGAGCATTTCAACTACTCAGCATGCGTCTATGCGTTATGTTTGTTACGAGTATATATTACGGGTGATCGTCTGAATGTATAATGAATGAACTGTTTTTAATCTTTACTATTATTAACTTTATATTATTTCTGTGTATACGCCTGCAAAGGTAGGGTTTAGTGATACATTTTTTTTAAGAACCTATGGCACCTTGAATTCCATACACAATAAATTTCATTTCATTTCATTTCTATACATAGTGAAAGACAAGCTACCCTCTGATCTCAACCGTAGTAGGAATCAAAAGTAAATTATCTAATCTCCCCCTTCCCCCTTTCTCCCAAAGTCCGCCCGCGCTACTGAGCGCCTATGAGCACTTTCCGTATTTTATAGAAATCGTTGAAAAACGCGACAAATACTTCACAGTCTTATCATAGAATACTAAATATTACTACGTAAAGAACATCACTCCCCTCACATCACTCCCGCCAGTTTAACGTCGCCCGCAAAATAGAGCACGGCTGGCAGTACGTACTAATGGGCTGCCACCGTTCAGTTCGAATATTCCGCGCGCTGGGTGCAGTAGCCCTAACAATAATTTATGCACACACGCACACACACGTACAGACAGGCTTGAGCTCCTGTGGTAATAGGTAGTAATAGTAATAGGTAATTAAATATGTTCGCCAGTATGCAGTGCCGGGTGGTTTCCCCGGTTTTGTCCTAGTCCGGGAAGCGTCCGGGCGGGGTTTCATTTGTAGTCCGGGTTTTTAAGTTTTCCAGTCACCGTTTGCCGCCGGGACCAAGATTCTTTTTTGTTTCTTTACAATACATATATTTAGTCTAAAATTTTATGAAAATAGGTAAAAAGTAAATTAATTATAACAATAAAAATTATTTTTAATGTTACTGAGTAACTTAAAAAAAAAGCGGCCAAGTGCGAGTCGGACTCGCCCATGAAGGGTTCCGTACCAGCAAGTAACATAATATAAAAGTTATAGTAGTTCGTTGTAACTTTGATCGATGTTTTAATAATATTATTGTGGTTTACGATTTATGACGTATTAAAAAAAAACTACTTACTAGATCTTGTTCAAACCAATTTTAAGTGGAAGTTTGCATGGCAATGTACATCATATATTTTTTTTAGTTTTATCATTCCTTTATTTTAGAAGTTACAGGGGGGGGGACACACATTTTACAACTTTGGAAGATTCTCTCGCGCAAACTATTCAGTTTAGAAAAAAATGATATTAGAAACCTTAATATCATTTTTGAAGACCTATCCATAGATACCCCACACGTATGGGTTTGATGAAAAAAAAATTTTTGAGTTTTAGTTCTAAGTATGGGGACCCCCAAAATTTTTGATTTTTTTTCTATTTTTGTATGAAAATCTTAATGCGGTTCACAGAATACATCTACTTACCAAGTTTCAACAATATAGTTCTTATAGTTTCGGAATAAAGTGGCTGTGACATACGGACGGACAGACAGACAGACAGACAGACAGACATGACGAATCCATAAGGGTTCCGTTTTTGCCATTTGGCTACGGAACCCTAAAAACGGTTATTATGTCCGGGTTTTTGCTCCACTTTCATGCTTTTTGTCCTGGTTGGCAGATTTTAGAGATGGCAACTCAAAAATACTCGTATACCTACATGGCTCAAAAGGACTTAGCATCCAGAGCCGTAAAACACATTATTAAAAAAAAGTATACCTACATACCTTAGATTATTAACTACTAATCTAAGCTACATACACAACTTCTCCATAGGCAATCTTAGTTGCGTCTGACTGGTATAGACTACAGAATATGTGATGCGATACAATCCTAGTTGTCAGGAATGCTCCTTGAGGTATTTATAGATGCAAGGTCATACTCGCGGTTGTAGTCTCATTGAGGCAGTATGAAAACAAATCTATTAATCCTTATTTAGACTGTGATGTTATGTTCTAGGATTGCACTAAAACGTAGGATCCTGTTTATAACGGTATTTTTCAGTCATTGCCATCAGTAATTTGACCGTTCGGAGTAATGTGACGGTTAAATATATTTTACTAGCTGTTGCCCGCGACTTCGTCCTTAACATCACAAGTTATTATGTATTTCCCGTAGGAATGGGATGTTTTTTCGGGATAAAAACTATCCTATGTCCTATTCCAGGACCTAACCTATATGTGTGCCAAGTTTCATCCCGATCCGTGCCTTGGTTGAAGCGTGACTGAGTAACAAACATTCAAACTTTCGCATTTATAATATTAGTGGGATGGGATTCCAAGCAAATACTCATACAATAACCAACGCTATTTGCGTCTCGGTAACATATACATGAAAGGGTCACCAGCAGCAACAACAGCTTTGTACTGCCATGGAAACTTTGCAGTCGACTTAGGAACACCATCTATTATTTATTTTGTTTTTGAGACGCAAATGCGTTGGTTTTCATATAACTAATGATTTCGGATGAAGTGTACCCTGTAATTGGAAGTTTGACATTAGGTAGTTTCCCTCCCACCTCACTCATTCCCTGGAGCCTTTCCACTCCAGGCTGGCGCAACTCAGTAGTAAAAAACCGATGTATGAAACGGACAGAGTTTTTAATGGCGGCCGAATCCGTCCAAATCAGGAAGAGCACTGAAACCCAAAATTGTTATAGGACTCAGTGGTATTCGTAACCAGACGAATTATGTGTTCCTTTTTTCAAGAATTTTGTATAGGAGTCCCGTCTTTTATTCTCTTTATTTAACTCGGTCTCTCACTGTATCTACATGACTTTTTCAAAATTTGGGGTCACATAAAATCGTGAATTAACTATGAAGAGCACATGATCATCATATTATCAGCCCTTAGACGTCCACTGCAGGATAATTGACCCTCCGCGTCCACCTTCTCGTCGTCCGTGCATTTGGCGGTGGGGCGTCCCACTCTCAGCGTACCGATACGCGGCCTCCACTCCAAAACTCGTCTGCCCCAACGGCCGTCGGTTCTGCATAAAGAACACAGTTTAAACAAAAAAAATCACAAGCATCATAAAGAAATCAACATCATCATAAATCAGCAAAAACGGTACGTCGGTCGGGCAGCGATCTGCTTACGGTGAAATTTTAATAAGTTTAAACTTTCTACCGTGTTGGCTCGAGACAGAGGCAAAGGCATTGCGTGAATCACCCGGTTCACTGTCCCGTCCCCCCCTCGGCGCGCCGAGGACTCATAAAGTCGCGACAATCGATTCCGTTTTTTTTCGTAGGCCGAATTTGTTTTATTTGTGCGATGTACCTACACACCATCATTCATTTCGATTTCATTGGAAATAATACCTTTGCTTTTTATGTATGATGATAATTTATGTGTAGTTATAAGTTATATAACACTTTATTGGAGATAGCAAATTGTACTCAAACTAAACATTCCTTTATTTTTATTTCATTCAATTGTTTTAATTTGTTTTCTATGGTTTTAATAGACGACTGGATGATATTCAAACTTTTTTTCGTGTCTCATGGAAACAGAAAGTTGCACAAAAAAAAATGCAATGTTTCTCTTTTACAAAGAAAGCAAGCCCTAAACTATGTTTGTAATGTTCCCAAAATGGCGGTTCAGCGGTTTTACTCTATCGATGTTTAAAAGTATACCTTAAATAGTTTAACATTAAAACATAAATTACAGTACCTATATTTATAAGCTTAATTTAGCTTAATTTCAAAATTGCATCGCAATCATTAAAATGCGTATAAGTACTGCGGAATTGTTGGACCCAGACATCAAACAACGAAAACTTTTACAAGGAATTCCACTTATAAAATCATTTGTTTCATTATCAGTTCTAATCGACGCAAGTGAATGAACTTATTATACTGATTCTGATTAAGTAATTATATACTTTGTGAAAACAGCAGGGTGAAGAAAACAAAAGTGGCTGAGCCACAATCCATGGTTTTATTTTTGTAACCATATGGCCTGTGACTTTTTAACGTAACCTATTACGGCGTGTCTTGACTTACCGTCTCGTACTTCGCCGTATATGGATTTGGAAAGGCGCCATGTCATGACTACACAACATGACTTGAACCGTTAATGGGCCGGACAACAAAAGATCGTTGATTTTAATTTAGACACGGCCGACAGATGGTCGCGTATTATCGGTCGTATTTGCTATTAGAAGCTGTTTTAGCAAAATTATACTTTAATTTTGTCATGCATGAGCGATGTGGTTTCTTTTACTGCAGAACGCACCACTCCGAACCGAAACAAGAACCGTCAGACATCGATAGCACAACTCAGTCTCCGACAACAATCTCCATCCACACGACCACACATTACTTACGCGATACTCCTGTAAAAATGTTGTGTGTGTGTTGCTGATGTATGCGATTGACTAACCGAACATAATTTTGTCTTAAATATTATTAAAAAGAAAGGAAAAATGATTTATTGTAATGAGTTAATTACCAAAGCCCATAGAGACAGAGAGACAGTTCTGACAGCCAAGGCAATCGATCCAGTAAGAATATTTTGTTTCCGGATGAACAGACTGTAGGTACAGAATGAATTCCCACTTGTAATATTTCTGTAATAGGTAGATACCTACAGTGGAAGGTCGAGTTAAAGGACCGTCAGAGAATGCGACAGTTATCTAATAGTGCTGTGCGATACGTACGTTTGACACTCCCTCGTGACCGTGCGTCATTCCAAAGTCATTCTACTTTATTTAGTTATTTGTGTGTCCCAAAAGCCATTTTACGTAACTCTTAAAGTTCTATTCGTGATATTTTGAACAAAAAAAACCTTCTACTTCTGATGTAATATATTATTAGCTCGTGCCTTTAATTAAAACCAAAATTGTCACTCTCACTTTATTAGTAGTAATGATTGATTACTATTGATTGATTAGTCAAGTTCCTTGCGCCCCTTGTGCCATATTTAACACTGTAATGAAATGAAATGACACATGCGTCAGTCTGTATTTTCCTCCCCTTACGAGGCAAAAGTTCGTCTTCGCAACAAGTTCGATCTGCCAAATTACGTGGCAAATGCAAATCCAAATTTTATTCCATAATTTGGACTTGAGGTGACTCACAATGTCGTCATTTTGTGGATTACAATTCCTAAAAAGTATTGATTGATTTGATTGAAAGGTGTGGTGAATTGAAATTGAAAGGCTGTATGTTTCGATGTATGCGTCTCTGATCATCATGGAAAAATAAGAGTACGCGGGAAATTATGCTATGATATATTCGTTGATTCGAAGATAATACGAACGAAGTCGCGGGCAAGCGCAAGCTAATTAATTCGTCTTAAACATCGAAAAGTAGGATGTAGCGTGTTAATTGGATAACTGGTAAATAATTGTTTCCGTGTAATTGGAAAAATTGGAAAGTGTTAATATGATTTTTTGTTCAGACGCGTCAGCACGCCATATTTGCCAGTTGCCAATATAAATAACGACGGCAGGTTGAAAGCACACTATTTTAGTGAAAAACTTTCGTTGAAACCAAACAAATGCAATAATAAAGTATACATACATACATAATGCTCACGCCTTGGTCCCAGAGGGGTAGGTAGAGGCGATGTATCGCCACTTTGCGCAATTCAATGTCGCAAAGCGACTTTCCTTCGCCCGCGTTTCGCTCCGTGTTACCCCTTGACCTGATGTGTTGCGAACAACATCGCCGTAATAAAGTATGTATACTTTAATTAAATAAAAAATCATAGAGCAAGATTTTTTTAAGTGATCGGAGCCTGTAATCATTATTTAGACAGTGAAGAAAAACCGCTAAAGCGCTATTTAAAAAAAAAGTCTTGCTTATGATCTCCATGGAACTGGAAAAAATATTAGAATATGCTATATCTTTTATTATAATAAAAAAAATCACCCAGATCTATTTGGCGACATAGGTGTCTCTTTTTGACCAAATTGCGCTTTAGCTGTTTTGCCTTTCTACTATCGATTCTAGTCTTTGGTTTAATGACATGACTGTCACTAAACTGAGAATGCTTCACAGCCTATTTGTTATCAAACCGTCTAAAGATATCTATCGAACATATGTATTTGGATGCTGTTGAGAAATCTGAGTGAGTGGCTTGCTTACTTGTCTGACAAACACATGACTGGAAATTTTTACACACAGAATCAGAGAATAATAGAAGTTTAGGCTTGCCCTAGGCCCTGGATTAAATACCATTCACTACTAAAAATATTGTTAGGCGGGCTATATTGTCGGTTTGTCGGTCGATAATGTCATTCGACATTTGTCGCCCTGTTGTTCGGTTAAGTCGCTCAACATATTCTGATTTGTTGCTATTATTTATGTCAATGTATGACATGTGTCAACGCAATAAATAGCTATTGATAATTATTAAGCCAGTTTTAATAAAACCGAATCATCCCGAATAGCCTGAAAAAGTGCTCGAACAAGCTGAAGGAAATTGTCTGGCAACACGAGTCTATCGGCAAAAGTCTGATATGTGAATACGTTTCTTCAGGTCAACATTGTTCAATTTGTCAGATCAAACGTGTCGGGTCGATTGTGTGTATATCACCAGCATAAGATAGAAAAGGACATAGATTTTAAGAAAAGGATAATTCCTTTGCTATATTTTCGTGAAAAAAAAAAAGATAAGACTGTTTATGGCTTACAATAGTATGTTTAACTAGAATTTTAAGTTATCTAATTAAATCGTCCGTCGGCGCGTTTAGCAGACCACGACGGGCGAGCGGTACTTACATGTATCAGTAACGAGATATCGTCTGCTGCTAACCGCATAATATTATCTGCACTTGCCGTTTTAAGAGGACACGACATACTTAATCATTTATCCCACTGTTGCACATAAACTGGCCTTCAGCCTTGCTTATGTGCAACAGTGGGACTGTGCGTTACGTTAATTTATTATTATTTAAATTATCTATTGTGAAAATAAATTATATTTTGATATGTAATTTAATATTTAGGTACCAATAAATTTGATTATGACTATTATGATTAGGAGGAATTAAGTGGACTACCCTTCTGACACCCCCATCTATTATGCTTAGAACTTAGAACCGTTGTTTCTTTAGGAATCAAAGTTTCGATTGTTAAAAAGTTCTAGTTCTACCCTTGCACATTATCTATGGTCCTATACCCTTCTCTTTCACACATATTTGCTCTTACTTCTACTAAACCGACATACTTGTTCTGTTTGTGTGCCTTCGCTATAAAAGTTGCCTTAGTTATAATCTTAATTAATCGCCTTTATAGTCTATATTGTATTTCAATATTTATGCGTGTAAAATTAAGTAAATTTGACACAGTAAGTTAGGATTTTATTTCTTATCTCACGCTCACTTCGTATCCGCGACAGTCCTTGACAATACGGATTAGTTAAATTCATTTCCTATTCCAGTCGTGGTTGTGGTGTTTTAAACTTTTGCAATTTTTTATTGTAAAATACAATGTTATATCGATCGTAGAACGGTAAAACTGCTAAAACGTTTTTTTGGGAAATTTACACCTACTTACCTAAATAACTTTTTCTACGTTTCCTATCAAGGTACCTACGGGGGCCTCGGTGCGCGAGTTTGTCTCGTACTTAACCGGTATTTTTCAACCAAGTGACGCTTTAGCTGTTTTTACCTATATATATATATATAGGTAAAAAGAGAAGAGATTTTAAGAAGAGATCTAATGTGAGAACGACAACTATCGATCTATCGATATTGTATTTTGCGACTTTGCTACTTGCAGCAGTTTATTAAAATGATTATTGAGATGCCGCTGACGTTTTGTGTAAATATTATGTCCTTCATCAAATAAACCGACTTGTTTTGTCAAGTACGTGATAAAGACGTGAAGTCTGACCATTTTATTTATTCAGGTGATAATTTTTGTCTTTGAATATCCAAATTCCAAAAAAAAAATTAAACATGCACCTGGAATTAGGGTTGCCAGACGTCCGGATAAAACCGGACAGGGTCAGGCTTTTTGCATGTTTGTCCGGCCAAATTCGCCAGTAACCGGTCCGTCCGGTTTTTGTTAGATTTTTACATCTTGGGCCATCTCGCGGCTCGTGCACGAGTCAATCGAGTCGGATGGAGTTCTAAAATCGTTGGCTTTTAGAGTGTCCGGCCTTGATATCGTAAAGTCCGGGTAAACTGCCTGCCCAGTCCGGCTTCGCCGTATTAAGACCTGGCAACCCTACCTGGAATAGATATTTACGAACTTAATAGCAACTGAGAAAAATATATCCTTAGTATAGATAGAAGAATGCACCCTTTTTACCCAGTTGATCCAGCTATCTTGTTCTGAAGCAGCATTAAAACGATTATATACTTGCATTTCTCCATGTGGAAATAAAAAAAATTATATCGTTTATAGGCAAAACGGTGGCGCATAACATGTCATCTCATATTCATTTATTTGTATTATACAGCGTCAAGTTATTGTTGCATTAAAATGCAAGTAAAATTTTAAGTAGAATTACAATGTCAAAATGTTAAATATAATAAAAATAAAATAGCTGCCTATACCCAGAGAAATGGTATGCATATCATCTATAATAGAAACATGGGAATTACGAGAAAACACTAACTACTGGGGAAGAACCGTAGATGAGAAACTTAGCACGAAATCACTAACTGCTGCGGTTATTCCCCATCAGTTAGTGACTTTCTGCAACAAACCGACGAAAGGTTCTCCCTCATGGCGTACCCATTGCAGTTACGTACGCTCTACATGTATGGAACCACAAAGGTTAATGCCTGCGAACGAGCCTGTGAAATAAACACTGCACACGAATGGCGCCGAAATTTCGTAGTATTTTTTAAAAACCGGTTTTAAAATAAGGAATACCAACCGGTTTTAAGTTCCGCTGTTCTGTTGCAACTTCATGCAAGGTAATAAATTGTACTGAGACAGAGATATGATTAAAATAATACAGTACAATTGAAAAAGTACACGTATCTTTACGTGTACCTAATCAAACTGTTATTCTGTGGAAAATAAGGTTTTAAATTGAATGAAATGAGATTTTCTACTACTTAAATAAGCACACACGCACCCCACAGACATCCTCCCCACACACACAATCACTAGACTGTAAAATAGATATACATATACCTATATTGTAAATCCGTTATTGGCAGTAAGAACTATAAATTAGATTAATCTTGTTTTTAAGTGCTGTGGATTTTGTGAAAGTAAATAAAATAAGCAAATCTAGGAAAGAAACTAAGATATAGCATGAAGATAAACGTAAAATTAAACCAACAATTGTATTTTAAATTTTGCCTCTTTGTATCTAAAATGGCCATTACCTAAAATAGTTTCAAATTTATTGCCGGCTAGGCTTAGAAGAAATCGCTAAAAGCAATAAGGTAAATTGTAGTTTTAATAAAATAGCCTGTGTTTATTCCACTTTTTTTACATCAGATTAATGATTCATGTTGAAATACTTAAATATTAAAATATTACACACTATGTAACATTAAAATTAGAATCGAGGGAAAGGCCTCTTCCATAAAATTACTGTAATGTCTATGGTATTTGGAAAATATGTTTTTTTAAAAATATGAATGGCACATTCCGTGATAGATAGATAGCATAGCAGTAGATATAATAATTAGTAATAGGAGGACCAATTACTAGAAGTCTGTGCAGTAGTCCGATTTAAGTACACTACTTATATTATTTACTATTTATTCTACCTGTTTGGTCTTTTGATACAAAAGTTATTTTGATATGGATCGGGCTCCAGCTAATAAATTCATTCTCGGCTTAGTTAACCGCCAACATCCTCGTGCTGACAAAAGATTGTTTCCCTCTCAACAGGACGTGGATATTTTGTATACAGTTGGCTTGCCGATTACAATGAATGGGTGTTTCATTTTGTATTCCTTGCGCGTCGACTCGCATGGCGGCTGTATGGAAGTAATACTTTGGAGTTGGGCTTTTGAGGGGGAAAAAATAGGTCCTTTTTCATGTGTAACACTCTAAAAATACATAGGTATAATTTTTATTATTATTTTGATATGTATTTTAATTAAATGAACTAAGTTAGTGTGATTTGATTACCTATTACAAATTACTTACTATTAGATTACGGTCTGAATTACGAAAGATGACACTGACATGTAAATATTTCAAATAAAATTATTTTCAAATTATCTTAATTTCTCCAGGAATTTGTTCATTTATTACTATTTATTCACTGTGCAAATCATTCATTTCCCAGTACCCCATTTTGGTTTATCACATAACCTTTAAGTCGTCGCCCGTCCATGTCCCCTCATCCAGCTCTGCTTATCTGGTTGCTAGCGGGCGGGTACACGTTTCCGCTGGTCCTGTGCTTCCAAGTGACGCAACCGCCTCTATACGTGAGTGTGCCGCTCCAGTGTCCCCCCGGTGACTAATTCTGCGAAGCATCTTCGAAGGCAACGTTTCCAGCAAACAACACCATTAGTGCCTCTCAGCCATGCACGCTGTGCAACAGCACATTCCAGACATCGCGGGGGCTGAACATTCACATTGCCAAGAAACATCGTCCGCAGAGCAGCTCACTACGTCCTAATGCCGCGCCGCCTACCAGTGCCTCCCAGCTCGCACCTGCCTACGCCGTCAGCTGTGCTGGACTCCAAATTTTGAAACATAATGTGCCGGTCATAAAGAGAATACCCCGCGGGGCCCGCGAGGCAGTGGCAAGGAAGCTCACTTCTATTCTCATCAGTGTCAACTCCGTTAACTCGCCGACCTCTTGGGAAAAGCTTTTTTACTTCGCATATGAAAATCTTCACGTGAATAAATTAGAGAAAGGCAGCTTGACTTCCAAAGTCAGAGCTAATGTGGCTTCAGAGAATAACCCATCCGTAGGTACAACCTTGGCCAACCCAAGATCTCCTTCAAACTCATCGGTATTCAGGGCCGCTGAGCGAAAGGTATTTGATGGTGATGTTCGAGGTGCGTCAAGACTCCTATCATCCACTGATAGTTTTGCTCCAACGAGTCTGGATACATTCAACACACTGCGAGACAAACACCCGGTGCCGCAAACCTCAAACCTTACTACTGCCTCTCCAGCTCCGCCTGAACCTACCGACTTAAACTTGGCGCTTTCCACCTCAGAAGATGTCGTCCGTGCTGCCGTACTGTCCTTTCCGAACGGCTCCGCTTCCGGCATGGACGGGCTGTCTCCTCAGCACCTCAAGGATTTAATAACCCACAATTCTGGAGACGCTGGATCAAAATTACTTACCGCTTTAACTAATGTATTAAACTTAATTTTTTTAGGCAATGTTCCATCTCAAATTACCCCTTTCCTCTATGGTGGTCACCTTATTGCACTGAAGAAGAAGGATGGGGGAATCCGCCCTATCGCCGTGGGGTGCACTCTCCGCCGTCTGTCCTCCAAAATTGGATGCGCCCACATTAGAGACCAAATTGGGGCTTATTTACGGCCTGTGCAGGTTGGTTTTGCCACTAGAGCCGGGGCGGAAGCTGCAGTACATAGCGCCCGTACTTTTATAAATAACAGTTCTCCTGCCGAGGTCCTCGTCAAGGTCGACGTTAACAACGCCTTTAATTCTATCGACCGTAGCTCTGTCCTTATGGCTGTCAAAAAAGAAATTCCCTCTCTCTTCCCGTATCTATGGCAATCTTACGCCCTCCCATCTTCCCTCTTTTACAGTGACTTAGGAATTATTGATTCTTGTGTAGGCGTCCAACAAGGTGACCCTCTAGGCCCGGCCCTTTTTTCACTTACTATTCAGCCAGCTATTAAAAGTCTCAAAAACCCCTTCAACTGTTGGTATTTAGATGACGGAACTTTCTCTGGAACTCTCGAGGAGGTCTATAATGACCTTTTGAGTCTCCAAGGTAAATTTTTGTCCCTGGGTCTTTCTCTTAATTGCTCCAAATCTGAAATTTTTATTTTTGACCACGTATCTCCCTCTAGGAATGCCGAAATTTTAAGTAAAATTAACTCCATTACCCCTGGCATTAAAAATCTTCACAATCACGACCTTTTCATGTTAGGTGCTCCTCTTTTCGGAGATTCGTGCGATACTTTCATCGATATCACTTTTAAAAAACTAGACTACTTCTATAAAAACCTTCTCGAGGTCCAACCTCATGTTGCGCTTTTCCTCCTCCGTTTTTGTTTTAGCACGCCTCGACTGACGTACTTTCTAAGATGCAGCCCCCTTTTTAAAAAAAATCTTTCTAGTTTGGATCATCTCTTGAAATCGTGCTTGGAAAAAATTCTAAATTTAAGTCTTTCAGAATCTACCTTTTCACAGTCGTCCCTTCCCTTGTCCTTGGGCGGCTTTGGGATACGCCGTTTCTCAGACATCGCACTCCCAGCCTTCATATCCTCCGTTTACGGCAGTTCCGATCTCATTCGGTCGCTCATTCCGCCCTCTCTTGGCGACATTGGGCCGGACTGCCTGTCGGAGGCTGTGGAGATGTGGACATCACAGTGCCCGGGTACGGATCCCCCTCGCTCGAAAAGTTCACAAAAACTTTGGGACATTCCTCTGGCCAAAACTACATATGATGAAATTTTAGCGAATTCCTCTGCCGTCGATCGTGCCAGAATCCTTGCCTCATGCACCTATGAGGCATCGGCGTGGCTTCAAACCATTCCATCTCCGAACATAGGCACTCTTCTTGACAGCCATACCCTTAGAATTAGTACGGGCCTGCGTGTTGGTGCCAAGCTATGCCAACCGCACGTGTGCGTTTGTGGCACTAATGTGGAGCCTAACGGACACCACGGTTTGTCGTGTCAGAAGAGTGCCGGCCGTTTTTCTCGCCATGGCTCTTTGAACTGCACAATCAAAAGATCGTTAACCACAGCCGGCTTCCCCAGTGTTCTAGAGCCACCCGGTGTTTGCCGCTCGGACGGCAAACGCCCTGACGGTATGACAATCGTACCGTGGCGCTGCGGCCGCGCCCTCGTGTGGGACTCCACCTGCACGGACACATTAGCCCCCAGCTTCATTGGGATCTCCTCCAACTCTGCTGGTGCCGCCGCCAGGCGTGCAGCAAACCTCAAAATTCAAAAATATTCCTCGCTGCGAGGCCTCTTCGAGTTTCTGCCTTTTGCGGTGGAGACCCTTGGCGCGTGGTCACCGGAGGCTATCAACTTCGCTAGCCTCATCGGGAATTTCTTAAAACAAAAATCCGGTGACCCTCGAGCCAGGGCCTTCTTCGTTCGCCGCATCAGTATAGAGATTCAGAGGGGCAACGCCGCGAGCGTTTTAGGCACAATACGCAATTCCGCAGAGCTGGAGGAGATCTTTTACCTGTAACGGTTTTACATATATACGAGTATTTATATATTATTAGATTACAAATTATAATTACTTATACCTATATTATCCATAAGCTGCGCTGGGGGCAAATGCTATCCATCTACAGAGCTTTATATCTGATTGGATTGGATAGAGAAAATCATTATTTTTCTCACCGAATTATTTATTTATTATGAAATCTACCGAATGTTATGTGACAATGACAAGAAAACCACCATCACATCAGCATCTTAGATACCTATTAACTTTACCTTTAACTTAATTTAAGTAAATGAATATTTTATAGATCATAAGGATAAATAAGTAAGGTGCTACAAATCTGTCTAGAAATGAATCGCAAATCTATACCAGCTGCAATTCTCTAAGTGGTCGTAACTCTTAAATACGTTCAAACCTTAGTCCAACTGCTTTAATTCCTGTCACCTTTAAAATTAAAGGAAAAATAAAAGAAAAAGTTTTTATTTTTACTTTAAAGTGTTGGTTTGGTACTTAATGAAACGTCAGCGGTTGAAGCGCTCGAATACCCAACTGTTTTCTTTCCTAACTAGAGCCGCAACCAGCACGCGTGGTATTGAAGTTAACTGTACTCTTTTTGAGGCACTGTGACAATAATAGTTATAATACAAGAAATAAAAATAAACTTGTTTTACCAGGGTTAAGACTAAGTAAGGTCAGCAAATCGTTCACGGGGCAATGTATACGCTTCTACAACAAACTACCAGAGGAAATCTTAAATATGACGGACAGAAAGTTTAAGATTCACATTAAAAAACAACTTTGTAAGAAAGCCTATTATAAAGTAAACGATTATTTGAATGACAAAGATGCCTGGTACTAATGTTAACCAGCTTCGCAAAATCTTTATTAATTGTATGCAAACTTGATTTTTAAAAGATGTGTTGCGTGAAGTTTGTTGCGCCGTTTCTTCTTCACAGCGCTAACACCTAGGAAGCGGTAGTCGATAAAAAAA
This sequence comes from Esperia sulphurella, assembly GCA_947086405.1. Lineage (NCBI taxonomy): Eukaryota > Metazoa > Arthropoda > Insecta > Lepidoptera > Oecophoridae > Esperia > Esperia sulphurella. The sequence continues at coordinate 1,831,684 of OX352271.1, read as the reverse complement.
TGACGTGTATAAATGTACCAAGTGTACTCATATGCAATAAATGATTTTGACTTTGACTTTGACCCATAAATACACATTCTCTTGTCTTTGGTCCACCTAAGCGGCCATATTATGCTTAGGCATTTGCAGATTACCAATTGACCAATGTTTAATAGAATATTATCACAACGGCGTCGTAAAGTCGCAAAATAAAAATTAAATTACTGTGACTTTGACATACCTCTTTAAAAGAAAGTTTCGTAAAAACGATTTATCTAATTACGAAATTTGAATTGAAAGCCTTCGTTCCGACAATATGTCTTCTGGGCTGGGCAAATTGGTGTGTTGTGTTTACGCTCGATTAGTCCGGCTAACTAATGCCCGATGTCTCATCGTATGTTACGATGACTCAACTTTCTTTGTACGAAAGTGGAACGCACCGTTTGGACTTATTCCTGACTAATCTTTTATAAACACTGCTACTTATAACGTGCGAAATACGGATTGTACACTTTATTGAATCGTTGCTTTATTGTTTTTTTTTAAATAAGGCTAGATATATACTAGTATTTTTATACACTACTTACTAACTGTTGCCCGCGACTTCGTCCGCGTGGACAACTTAACACCACAAATTATTATGTATTTCCCGTAGGAATGATGTTTTTTCAGGATAAAGACTATCCTATGTCCTATTCCAGGACCTAACCTATATGTGTGCCAAGTTTCTTCCCGATTCGTCCATTGGTCGAAGCGTGATTGAGTAACAAACATTCAAATATCCAAACTTTCGCATTTACAATATTAGTGGGATATTTAGTATTCTTTGCTATCGGCTCTGCGATTTCAAACACTGGTTAACTCAGATGTGCACGATGATGTTTTCCTCCACCGTTTGAGATAATGTACTTAAGTCTAGAAGCCATTGGTACGCGGCATGACCGGGGATCGAGCTCGGATCTCTCGACGTGATAAGCCGAGTCTTCCCTACTGCGCCATCAACGTTCTTAGCCATACTATTTTGTAGCCTGTCCCATCGTAACAACAGTTTCATTTGTCATTTGCAGATCCCCAAAAGATGGCTTGCTCAGTCAGCGATGCCCCGTCCCTGAAGGACCTGCCCAAGGTCGCCAACGATCTGAAGAGCCAGCTCGAAGGCTTTAACACCAGCTGCCTAAAAGACGTCGACACCAACGAAAAAATTGTGCTGCCGTCAGCTGAAGGTAATAAATAGTAGAATAAAGTGGATTTAACATTGGATAAAAATTATAGTTTTTTATATCAACGCAACTAGAACATAAACCATTTCAAGAATTAGTTTTCTTAAAAACGCGCCAGATCCGATGCTAGGAGTAATAAGGGGCGCTAGGTGACCCAGTTTAAAGCGCAAGGTGGCAGCACTGCCTTTAGCATAGAAGTACCTACCATATTGAAGAACGCTTGAAAGAGTAGATGGCGTCTCCCCTCTAGTGTTGCTGTATTTATGAATCAATGAAGGAATATTTATTTATTTTGAAAGGGGAAGATATGTCAGTACTTACTGTGCATATAGTCCTACAAAACGAATTCTAATAAATATATATTGGAATTCATTTTGATCGATCGAAACCCTTATATATCTGTGAGTCGGACAAAATCTATCATAACTTCGGACCGTCGTCTTTGGAAAAAGAAACATCAAAAAACCACTGGGTATTTTCTACCTACCTATAATGTTACCATTTTCTCAGAAACGAGGGGAAAAAAGGTAATGCGTAATATAATGAAGAACATTAATTTCAAAACAGATGTAGCTCAAGAGAAGCAACACACGGCCCTCCTGCAAGGCGTAGAAAAATTCCAAACATCCTCTCTAAGGCGAACCGACACCGTAGAAAAAATCGTGCTTCCGAACGCACTAGGTACTTTATAGGTGGAGAAATAACGCTAATTAATAAAATAAAAAATCGAAACGCCCGTGAGACTTGGCGGCCAGTTTTAAAATTAATGTGTTGGTTGGTTTTTCTTATATTAAATAGGTATTAACATTTAATTAACATATATGTTTAAACTAAAATAATAAGCATGCGTTTTGATATGAAAACTCATTATGTAAAAACATGTCCTTTTTGTATTATTTTTGCTCCAAGGAAGTGACGTAACGAAGTAAATGACGCATGTAAAAAAATATACACAATTTTCTTTGTCTATGGTTTACAGATGTTGCCACTGAAAAGAATCAAAAGTCCTTATTCGATGGTATCGAGAAATTCGACGCGACCCGGCTGAAACACACGGAAACTCAGGAAAAGAATCCTCTTCCTGACAAAGACGGTACCTATTGTTTTGTTATTCTTTGAACTCTGCACGTACACTATCTTGATATCGTCATAAAACACGCAATATTATTATGTTCAACCGTTCTTTCTTTTTGTAACAAATATAAGCGCTTTGAAACAAACTCAGCAAATACTTATCTTAAATAATTTTGAATTACTTTAAATAATGCCGTCACTACACGCTTTTCCTGTTTTAAAGCCAATCCTTATTTGCATTTAGTTTAACTTAATTGGCTGTAAATATTTTTTTATACATAATTTTAGCTTTTTTTTAAATAAAATGTCCACAGATAAGAAAGTTATTTGCGATATATGCTTCTCAATTTTATTTATGTGTTGCCTTGCACGGTTTTGCTTTGCACCAGTTGTCGCAGCGGAGAAGGCACATCAGAACCTATTGGACGGCGTGGAACATTTTGACAAGACCCAGATGAAGCACGCGGAAACAGAAGAAAAGAACCCCTTGCCTCCCATAGAAGGTTGATGTTTTGCTGCTTTAAATACTTTTATATTTTGCTTCCCTCAATCCCTACTTTTAAACTCGTAACTTTATTCACCTAGGCCCTGGAAACAATGAGATATCGATTGTTCAAACAACACTGGCAAACCTGTTGCGTAATAGTTGCGTCTACACGCTCATACTTTTCTATACGCGCGTGTAAACGTTTTCATATTGAATAGCTGATCGACAGTGATCGGACTGATCGGAGAAGATACAGCGATTTTCGGTCAGTGTCCTCAAACGTACAAGTTACTATGGACATGCCTTCTGGATCCAGAATCCATTAAAATTATCGAGAAATTTACTCATTCAATAATCTTATTGTTTACTGTACATATTATTGTTTAGTTGAGATTCGATGTAGGCATTTATTATTTTAAATTTAGCTATTAGTTTTGCAACAATTTACTACAGTTAACCATCAGAATCACATATGAATGCAATTGCTTTCCCTTTTGGTAGGTTTTATAATATACAGAAAATAAATCTCATATCATTATAGAATTTATTATGCTATAATTTTATTTATATCAACTTGTTTACCTACTCTTCTATATAATGGTTGATTTAAATATAGAACATTACAAATCTTTTGCCGTTCTTTTAATGTGACTTACATCTGTATTTTTACTTAACAGCTATCGAAGCGGAGAAGGAAAAGAACAAGTTCCTGAACGGCATCGAGAACTTCGACCCCACCAAGTTGAAGCACACGGAAACCTGCGAGAAGAACCCTCTTCCGACCAAGGATGTCATTGAACAGGAGAAGACGGCCTGAACTGCTCCATCCGTTAATCTCCAGCAACTATATCTCGCTAGTATCGCCGTATTTTAAACTCGACATAAGTAATTTAAGTATTAGACCCGTTTGCTTAGTCGGTGTTAGATATAATGAACATTGAAATATTAACATCTTTTTACATCACTTGCGAAGTATAATGCTAAAATCGACTTTGCAAACTGGTCTTTATCATTAGTTTTTAAGAACCAAATTTTCTATGTCACTTTTAATGGTATAATATTTACTAAGTAAGTGTATTTTATGAGCATTTTATTATTTATATTGAGACGATTATTTTAAGGAGTGATGTCCAGTACTGATTTTATTTTAGTTGGTAACACTACAATTATTGCTACATAATCAATATTTATTTTGTGCCTGTGTTCTCTTTTTTGTTGAAATAGTATTCACTCGAGCCATGTGTTGCATCTACAGTGTACTGTGATGCCTCTGGTCAATAAAATTAGGAGTAGGTATAGTTACCATACCTCATTCTAATCAAAATTCATGTGTAGGTATATTTCTGTGTTGATATAAACACAATAAATTCGAGATTATTATCGAAAGTAGTAGTTCTATAATGATATTAATTGCTCAACATTATACTTTTATAGTAAGACTTGGTCTGCTATTTAAAAAAAAACAATAGTTTGGCGAATGGAGGTGAATAAGAAAAAGTATATCAACTTATTAAATTTTCCACTTTTTATAACGTGCTGTCGATGCCAACCATCAATATTACTGGGATTTTGTATGTTTTACAGAAGGTGCTTTTTATAAATATAGAATGAAAAATACATTAATTGTTTTATTTTATAAATGAATCTAAAGATTATCTTTTGCTTGAAGCTTATTTCTGGCGAAAATTATTATTTATTTATTAATTAATTATTAAAAGACCAAAACTGAGACATCACTTGATAATATTTAAGCATATTGTTATGTTTCATTAAAAAATTATTTAATCTCTCATCACATGGAGACTGCATTATTGTAAACACAAAATTAAAGTCTTAAAAAATTTCACAGCAATCTTTGGGATCTTTCAGCAAAAACGCGCTCAGAATACCGCTGCAAAACACGAGCGTGTAAACATTTTTTGCTAAGCGTGAACGGTTTATTTAGAACCAACGATTATTAAATCGTATGTCGATGTTTAGAACATAGCGGCTAGTCTGCTGGATGTGAATACAATATTCCGAACAGAATCTATGGTCAGTCAGTGAATGAGTGAGTGAGCGACTGAGTTGATTGATTTGCAAAAATGCTTTTTTGATTTTCCTTCCCGCCGGCTCTTGTCGGTTTGCTTTGGCACGTGCGAGTTTTCGTTTAGTTTGCTTTGATATCTTTCTGTAGGTACGTGTTGCTAAATACAGTTCAACACCGATGCTGGCGGCTGGGAAATAATATTTTGGCAAGTATTATCACATTATTTTAGCATCGTACTTTCGTTAGACATTAGCACGTGTCGTTTAATTGTGTATCGTAGACAACAAAACAACCATTTGCATTCGCAGACTTATGTAGCTACATTAGATTATGCGAATATTGTAAATATGCTGATATTAACTCGTGGATAACTCAATAGATAAATATGGACGCAATTAACGGATAGCGTCAATTTTGTTTACCTGCAGATCATTAGCTTAACACAATGTCGCCTTCCACAATACAATGTCGTGGGCCCTGGAAAGCTGTACCCAGACGCGTGACAGAACCCGATCGATGGCTGGACGAAATGGGTTTCTTTCGAAAACATACCGCTAGGGATTCTAGCTGCCTTTTCAGGGCCGTGTCTGAGAACATCTACAACACCCAAAGATATTTCCACAAGGTTCGCCAGGATTGCGTCAAGTTCATGGCTTCTGAACGTCATCTTTTCGAAGGGGTAGGACTACATTTTAGTTACATATTTGCATATTTGACATAATCTTTAGGTTCTGAACTAAATTTGAGTATTTTATGTTGTAGTTGTTGAATTGTTCGTTTGAAAACTATCTAAAAGATATGTTGAAACCATCTGAGTGGGGAGGGCTCATTGAACTATCTGCTATGAGCCATCTGTATAGGTAAGAGATGTAAAGAGTCAATTATCAAAACCTTAGCATACAATTAAGTGTTGAAACATTGTTCTTCCATCAGAAATATGTTGCATACCCACTAATTTGTTAATAAATTCACATTATTCCGTTTTAAAGTCCATCTGTCGGATCACTAGATAACTCCAAACTATCGAACCAATTGAGCTTTTGAACATTAATATAAAAAATGTCCCCGTAATGACAGACAAAATCAAAAATATGAAAAATATATATATATATTCAATATGACATTAGTAGGTACACTATGCTGACTTGTTTGAATACTGTTAATTTTTTATTACAGACGAGATTTTGTCGTATTTGAGGCTAACAAAGGCCCGCATACAAAAATATGCAATGGTTACGGAAACATAATTTTCTTGTTTTACTCACCTGAGACAAAACATTTTGATGTTATGTACACTAAAGACTACATAAACACTTTGTCATTTTGCCAGTGTAAGTACATGCTACAGAATTGCTACATAAAATTATTAAAGACTCCATTAAGTACTTGTAATATGGAAATAGGCTCACTGGATCACTTCTTCTTTAACCACTCAAACATCCCGGGTACTACAGTACCCAAAAAACAGTGATACCACACTCAACTTCTGCTCGCTGCTAATTGCTATTCTTGTTAATTAGGCATACCTAAGTTTAATAAAGTGTTTCTAGATTGTGCCCTATTAAATTTGTCTTCTACTAAAGTAAAATGTCTCTAAATTCATTTAAAAGAATTGCAATTTATAATATATAATAAATAACAGTTTGACATTTTGTGATTTTTATATATAGTATATTTATGTCAGTGGGATGCTTGAGTGGTTATCAGCCCTCTAAACAATACATATCAGTATAATTTAGAAAATGCCCCCTTTCCTCTAATATTATGACCCTTTTATAAATGTTTTCCTAAGAAAAAGTTATCTATTCTCTAGCTAACTAAAGTATATTAATAAAAAAAACATTAAACTGTATTATGCAAACCTTTTAGGTTGATTTTGTCAGTTTTGAGATTTTTATTTTTATACTAAGTATTTTTTTAGAACTAATGTTCCCTTCCTTCCCATTCCTAAAATTTATACTTATATTGCCTTGTAGCAAAAGCCAAAAACAAAGCGAAGTTTTTTTATGAAAACATTGTATTCTTTACAGCAGAATTTCTCAGTTATTTCCTCCATTAGAATCAGTGTATCCCTTCAGAAAAAAAACAACTAATCATTTCAAACAAAGTGCTGAGTAGATTTTATCTTCTTACAAATAATAAGAATATTTTGAGTATTTTTATCATTATCATTTTTGGTGCAGCATTAAAATCTTGTGTTTTGTTTTATTATATTTGAATGCGAAACCAGTTACATAAATATGCTGTTGCGAAAGTAAAAGAAAATGTATTGGTTTATGTGACAGTGACCTTATAGTGAAGTTTGTCCATCTCTCTGTCTGTGCTGTATACAACTCTAATACTACTGGACTGATTGAGCTGAAATTTGGAATATACAAGTAATATTGGCCAGCAATGAAGGGACAATTATTAAAATTCTGTTTTTTTTATTTTCTTCAGATATTTGAAGAAAACTAACAATAATTATGGAATGCATACATTGTGTATGAAGACCATACCCTTTGCTGTTTTTTTTATTACTGTCTTGCTGCCTTAAAATCATTGTTACCTTTACCACCTTTACCACCTTTACCCCTTACTCCTCAAGTCAAAGTCAAAATCATTTATTGCATATGAGTACACTTGGTACATTTATACACGTAATTTTTTATCGACTACCGCTGCCTAGGTGTTAGCGCTGTGAAGAAGAAACGGCGCAACAAACTTCACGCAACACAGACTGACTGACATTATGAATAAGAGTATGATTTAACTTATTTTGAGAATTCCTTCAGTACACTTGAAACTGTTATTATTATGGGACCAAGTTGTAATCAGTCCAATTGCCCCTTCAGTCTGTTAAACAAAAGTAATTAAATATTGACTCGCATCCATCACTTACATTATCAACAAACTTAGTTATTACAAGTATAGTAATGTCTCTATTTAACTGTAGATAAAAAACACAACATTTTTCTCAACAAAACGTTTTAGTTAAAATAAATATGGACTAACCAAAATATGGACTCGTTCAATATCTATCTGGCTCCCATCAGTCTTACATGCACTATAAATATATCTGCCCTGATTCAACAGAAGAATAACTAATTGACAAAAGGGAATTTTGAGAAAATTGCAAAAAATTGCGCCATACTGGTTTACTAGGTTTCTAATCATGAATATTACTACATTACATTACTTTCTTCACCAATAAGAATATTTAGAATTCGTGAGTCATAGAATTCTAGAAATGTTTTTTTTTGCCATTTTCTTAAAACTTTGATGGCTGTGGTGGGATGGTATGTGTAGTGCTTTTAAGATTGATATGCCTAAATTTAAATTATATTTATAGCAATCGTCTATAATATACTTTACGATGGGGTTTACGAAATCAAAGACTTGCCCTATGCTGTGGATAAAATGCTGCACGATAAGTTGCCCAACAGTCACATAGAATACTTCATGTCTGAGAACGTTGAGCGCCGCAAGAAACACAAAGATAGGGCAGCTAAAATGTTTGTGGAAACAGCTGATGAACGAACCAGGAATTACAATGCTGTCGCTTTGAAATGCAAGCATCATACTCAAGATGTAGAACGTGCCAGCTTACTGAAAGAATCGCTGAGCATTTTCGTGTTTAACCGCAGTCTTATTCAGCTGGAAAATGTGTGCATGAACTGTCTCAATGCGAACAGTGCCAAAGATCTGCTTGACAACGGCATCACACCGTTCCCTTACAAAGTCGCAAAGGCGTTGGACCCAGACATATATCGAAACATCGAATTTGATGTTTGGAACGAAGTGCGGCGAGGTACCTACATCAGCTTTTATTGGTTATTTTACTACTGCAGTGTTGTAGTCTGCGTTTTGCCTGTCATGACTTTCGCCAATGTATGGAGAGGGCTATCTAAATTTCTTTAAATGACGTGATCCTAAAAAAAAGATTGAAAGGATTAACCAGCTGTTGGTGGCAGCCGGCAGACGAGTTCTGGAGTGGAGACCGTGGACCGGTAGAATTCCCTCAAATTGACCAAAGATGTGAAGGTGATAGGAAGCGGCTCGATGGGGAGGACAGGGTGTGGTGGCGAAGGCCTAAATCCAGCAGTAAACGTCGATAGGCTGTAATGTAATGCTGGTGTATTTGCAGAGATTCGTTTCGGATATAAATATTCTGATGGGACTCAATTACAAGTTGGGGTGAAATGCTTTTGCAAGCTGGAGTCCGAACCGACAGTGCGGTACCATTGCCACATTCAGGAGATGCGACCTGATGGTGGACCATGTCTCGTGTTTGTCGAGGAGCTTGGGGAGAAGAGGCTAGTCAACTTTGAGCAGTTGGAGCCTCTGCCTCATGAGGAGATGCGTCCGTGGGCGCCCCCGTACCGATATTCGCGTCCCACATCGCAGTTTATGACCTTAAGTCAAATGTTGCAACAAATAGGTATGTTCTAATTTTCTGCAGTTTGCAGTTTCTGTAGATTATAGTATCGTTCATCCCTTTTCGCCTTTTGTTAATTTCTTTTTGCTTTTATTCTTCCAATTTTTTTTTACTATTTTCTGACTTCCCAAAGCAACACGGCCGGGTCGACCCGTAGGGTAGAGGGGAAGACCTGAGTATAGCGACTCCCTCTTGTTGCTTTAAGTTTATTCAGTAGCATGCTACGGTTCTAGTTTCAGAAATTGGGGAAAGTTGGCGTATTTATTAATAGTTTCGTTAATCGAATCGGATTTTCAATTACAATTATAACCCTAGGATATTATAAATTATAAACCTAGGATTGACCCTAGGTTGTGTCAATAAAATATTAGTAATTAAATCTATAAAAAATCACAGCAATGTGCTAAGTTTTGTTTGAATTTCTCACTGACGCGCAAATAGAAAAGTCCGATCTAAAAAACTTACTTTATTTAAAAAAAAAATATATAAGTACTAACATCATTATCTATACATATTTTTTATTTTATTTCATAAACTTCACAGCATAACAATTAATAACATAAAAGAGTAGAAAAAACAAAACAAAAGAAAAGCGAATCTGTACATTAGAGTAATATAATCAATTAATATTGACCACACATAAGTTAGCAGCATTCTGTAAACATTTTACTAAACTTGAAGCCTACAGCATCAACTGTTGGTATAACATTGGGAAGTGTTCTACAAACAGTACTGTCTTAAGAAGATTTGATTTAGTGCTGGCTCTACATGGTCGTCCCACCCTCCATTCGCCCACACTCGATGTCTAGAGGGATGGTTGGCTGAGTTTGACGCGGCGACAGTAAACTCGACATCACACAAAGGAGTTGATGACGGTTTGGTGTTGGCCCTCGATGTGTGGAGACCCGGTTTGTGGGATCGATGGAGTTCGCGCGGGTTCGGGCTGGCGTTGCCGGATCAGTTTTTAAAAAATATCGGACTTAAATGAAAAGGTGTCTTTTAATTCAGACGTTAATAATATTAATCAATGCTTTTTCCTTCGCTGACCGATTCTTTTTAATGTACCTACCGCGCCAAGTTGGGCGTCTCGGGTCAGAGTGACGCGTCCTGAGAGGGAGGAAAAACGGGTCATCTGGGGTTTGGAGTTGGAGGGTTGCACAATCTTGTATTGCCAGCATAAGTCTCAAACCTGCGTACCCCTTTTCATTCTCCTAATTACACAAATTTTTAGTTCTATATTTTCTTTCCATGTCATTATTTTCCTTTACTTACATTATCCTATCACAACACTTAGGCAACATGACGCGTAAGCAAGGCATAAAATCGCGCAACAAGTACAAGTGCGGCGAAGATCCAAAGACCACGGAAAAGATTCAGAAGCAAGCTGTTAAGCTCTCCTGGAAGAATGAGACCACAGAAGTGTCCGAGATGACCAGATACATGAACGATAACAACATTATCAACCATAGCAATGTTAACTACTCTGCATATCAACATGTGGATTTCCTCAACTTTGATTCGGTGCCTGTTAGTTGGTTTTCATTTTGTAGTACATTCACATAGAAGTTATAGTTTTAGACCTCATATAAGAGCTTTTTTCATACGTTTGAATCTTTTGTCTACAGGTCATACCATGAAGCAAAATAATTTTTCGCACCTCACCTCAAAGTTTTAACTTCATGATTGACACTAATTGGTTATTAAACTAGATAACAGGTGTCGTCTCTTATCTGATTTAATAACCAATTAGTGTCCATCATAAAGTTAAAAACTTTGAGGTGACTTAGGAGGTGCGAAAAAGTATTTTGCTTCATGGTATGACAGGAGGTCCAGTCCAAAGCAGAGTTCGGCAAAATGTAATTGCATTTAATTTCTTATTTCCCTAATTTAAGGTGGTCGCTCACGGGTTGAGCAATAATAGTTGGTGCCAGTGGTCGTTAATTTTTTTAATTTAGCATACAGAAAGATAATCAGCCGAAATACTTCCACTGCTGTATTAAGCCTCCCCAATAGAAAGCCAATTTTGGTGGACTGTCCACTGGGGGAATTGGCATAATCACAGACAGGCGAATGTAGACAGGAGAACGCGGTGGCCCGTCCCTGGCGCAATCCTTTAGTCGCCTTAATGGGTCGCCCACGGGATGATTGGGGGTGGCCTGAAACCACAAGGCAAAATTTGGTGAACATAATGATACCTCCAATGTAAAAAATCGAGTCATCATATTATGCTCACCGTGGATGACGTACAAGGCGACTAAGGGAATACATTATGAAACAGCAGGCAGGCCTCCTCAACCCGTCTGGCCAGCGCGGGGAGTGTGGACCAAATCCTCTGTCTCCGGCAGATTAGAGAGGGTTGTACTGCTGCAGTGGAGACAAAAATAACCTGATGGTGATTGTTATGCTCCCTGAATTATAAGAAATAATTATTTTTTACAGTTTTGACATTTGATGACTCGATTTTGATAAAAACAAAATTCACCAAAATTTTGGTTGGCGTAGTAGACTACCTTACCTAGGAGGTATGGATGAATTCATATACATCTTGTCACAAATGATTGCTACTTTGAGTGGTCTAGAAGGCTGGCGAAAGTGATTTTTATCGAAAATTGTGGCCAAATTGATTCAGGAGAAATTTTACCATTTTTTACTACTACTGGCTCCATCTAGTGTTACTCAACCTTTATAATTCGGTATTACCTAAAGAAATTAGGGAATGTAATTATTAATTGCAATTACGTTTGCCCTACACTGGTCCAGATATCCAAAGATCTTGAATTTATGAAAAGGTAACTATTCTATGAAACTTGTTTACTCCATAATTTATCATCGTCATTAATTAATGCCATCTAATTTTCAGATTATGTAATTATGTATTTAGCTCACACAATACGACGGTGTAGATATGCTTGTTGAATGAGGTTGCAGGTAGCCGCCATACAAACATAAATGGGTTTGACGGCCGGTGACCACTTCTCAATTTAACCACTTGTGGATTGGACCACTTTCACCATTTCTGGTTTAGACGGATTTGACCACGTCAGGATTTGACCACTTCTGGATTTCGCCGCTTCTTGTAAAGCCGTAAAAATCGGAAAATATTAAGAAAAATAAATATTTGCTGCCTAGAGAGAGAAGGACCCCTCGCAATTAGTGATCCGTCTCATTAGAAATTATTTAATACAAAACCAATATACGCCGAGACGTCATTGACTTAAACTTGTATGCAGGGCTTTTTATATTATTAGCGTTGAAAATCCAGAAGTCAAATCCTGATTGGTCTAATTCAGAAGTGGTCAAATCCAGAAGTGGTCATCGACAGTCAAACTTATATAAATACTCGTACTGGGACAGACTTTGTTACCAACATACCTAAACATTGCTTTCAACACAATGAGCAGGCGAACCTTACCCGCTCAATATTTAGTGTGATCCGCAGATGTTTATTCAATATCGTGATAATTATTGAGAGTTGCCTAGTGTTTTGACGAATGCCAATGTAGACAGAATTTCTAGATTTCCGAATTTCGAAATGACGAACGTTCGGATTATTTAATAATAATTGTCTATCCACATTAGGATAGGCCGTGCACGGGCGGTCGAAAAAAGTTCAATATACAATAATCATCATCATCATCTCAGCCTTAATCATTATTTTTATACTAGTTGGTAGTTTGGATTTTTACTTTATTTTGCTATTTTTTACTTGGCCTTTTCAGTATGGCGTCAACAATTCCACGGTGAGTTGAGTCTCAATTTTGTTTGTACTCATATCAGCCCTTAGACGTCCACTGCTGGACATAGGCCTTCCCCAATTAACGCCACTACACCCGAGGACCCCCTTTTGCATCCAGTCGCTTCCGCCCACCCTTTTCAGGTCGTCGGTCCACCTGCTTTGTTTGTACTGTTTTGTTCATATTTATTTGAACAAGTGTATATGACCACTTGAACTACAACTTGTTGAACCAGCGGTTATTTATTATACTGTGACAAATTACTACATAAAGGACTACCAGGTGTGGTAAGGGGCTTCATCCTTATGTAGTAGACATAACACGCTCTCGCACGAAGCGTTTTGCTTCCTCTTTCATAATGCGAACTGCTAAGGAATGGAACTCCCTGCCAGATTGGGTATTTCCGGACAAGTACAATTTGAATCTTTTTAAAGGAAGAGTGAATAGGCATCTTCTGGGTAAGCGCGCTCCACCTTAGGCCTCATCATCACTTACCATCAGGTGAGATTGAGGCTAAGCGCAAACCCATCAACAATTGAAAAAAATATTCATTGAAAACGCATTCGATACAGTCTTTCTACCATTATTATGAGGGCGGCTATATCTCTGTTAGCATTTTATAATTTCCATGGAAATACAAAGTAATTTTGTACTGTCTGACGGATTATGTAATACTAGCTGTTGCCCGCGACTTCGTCCGCGTGGACAACTTAAAATCACAAATTATTATGTTTTCCCGTAGGAACAGGCTATTTTTTCGGGATACAAACTATCCTATGTCCTATTCCAGGACCTAACCTATATGTGTACCAAGTTTCATCACGATCCGTCCAGTGGTTGAAGCGTGAAAGATTGGCATCATTTTCAAATTCAAATCGTTTTATTATTATTATAAATTACCAGATTCATAGATTATTACAGTCGTCTTTAAAATTATATTATTACATCAATTGAGTACGATTCATCATCAGGTTATTTTTGTCTCCACTGCAGGAGCACAACCCTCTCTCATCTGCCGAAGACAGACGGAGGATTTGGCCTACACTCCCCGCGCTGGCCAGACGGGTTGGGGAGGCCTGATTGATGTTTTACAATGTATTCCCTTAGTCGCCTTGTACAACATCCACGGGAAGCGTTGGAGTGGTCCTATTCTACTCTACCGGAAACCACACGGCACAGATTACGATTAAAACATTAAAATTAACAGGACATCACATATTGGAGCTCCCACACTAGAGCATGCAGTCTGTACCGGGGAGCCTGAGATTACAGGTTACATTAAAAACTGTGGGACAGAATAAATATTGTTAGAAAGAAAAATATTATTACGATGGTGAGGTAGGGTGGAGAATATGAGTGTAATGTATGTGTGTGGTGATGTTGCAGATTGAAGTACAGACCTTGCCCCTGATGGTGGACTGCCGGCCGGCCGGCGCGCCGCTCGAGCTCGCTGCGCACGCGCACGTCAACGGCGGCTCCGCGCCCGCGCCCCCGCACCAGCCCCCGCACCCGCCCGCGGACACACAGTATAACGTATGTGACTCCATCGATGAATTATGACTCTTATGACTCTGAGCATAAGCCTTACCGAATCATTCGGGGCTCTGATGAGGTGGACAAGTATTTCCCTAGCTAATCGTGGTACCTCAACAAGACGGCGATGTTGTTCGCCACACATCACGCCAAGTGGTTTCACGGGGCGAAAAGCGGACCAAGGAAAGTCACTTTGTGACGTTGCAAAATTGCGATGCATCGTCTCTGTCTACCCCTCTGGGACCAGGACGTGAGAATTATCCTACTAATATTATAAACGCGAAAGTTTGTAATGGGTGGATGTTTGTTACTCTTTCACGTTAAAACTACTGAATGGATTTCAATGAAACTTTACAATAATATAGCTTATACATTAGAATAACACATAGGCTACAATTTATAAAGATATTGTGTGAATTGTCCAAAATACCAAGTAAGTAGGATAAAATCTACCATCTGCGAGCTATTCTGGCGTGCGCCATAAAATTATAATTTTAATGTCATAATGGGCCCGATTCTGAAGACACACATTTAAAATTTGACAGCGCTAAAATTGGTTTCGTCTTTATCTTCATAATACTGTGTGACAAGGATAGCAACAGTTTTAGTGCTGTCAAATTTTAACATTGTGCCTTCAGAATCGAGCCCTATGTTAGTTCTTTTCTACGGCCACGCTAATTTAAGCTACTCGGAATACTAATCCTGCGCAGACTAAGTCGCGGGCACTAGCTTATGTATGTAAGGACTATGACACCTCCCTAAGGGCCATTCAAGCATTACAGGGGCGGCAGGGGGGTCTTTGCTTTGCTTATTTTTGTTGACATGGGGGATGGGGGGTCTGGGTGGTGATTACGTCAGCAGTATTTTTTTATTTACTTTTTCGGATTTTCTACAAGATTTTAAAAGTTTATTTTGTTCGTTAATATACCTATTAAGATTATAAAAACTGAATACCATGTAAATAAATTTTGCTTCAATAAATAATGGGCCCGATTCTGAAGGCACACATTTAAAATTTGACAGCTCTATAATTGGTTTCGTCTTTATCTTCATAATACTGTGTGACAAGGATAGCAACAGTTTTAGTGCTGTCAGATTTTAACATTGTCGAAACGAGCCCATTATGTGCGTAAAAGTCCTTGATTCCAAGCCTTTTCCTTATTTCTAGACTTATAACTGCTGCTCATGAATCAATAAAAAAAAAAACGAGAAGACAAGTACCAATGTTTACGTAAGCATGGAGGGGGGGGGGGGGGCAAGAGCTTTGCTTACTTTTGCTGACTAGTGAGACGGGGGGGAATAATTGCAAAAAATCTGCTTATGTATTACTTTACGGCCCCTAAGACAACAAAGTATTTTTTTAACCTGTTCATTGATTTATTGAGGTTACAATGCTCGCACAGGCTGGAACTAACGGCGGCGTGGAGCCTGGCGCTGGCTCCGTGAGCTCCGGGGGCGGAGGCCCGCCCCGCGTCGGCACGCCGCACACCATGGCCGCCGGCGCCGCCTCGCAGGCCCTCGCCACCTATACCGGTAAAACTTACATACTTAGTTCATTGATTGATTGCAGAGATGAAACGGATAGTGGTTTGGCCGGATGCCGGCTTTCCCAAATGAACGCCACCACACCCGGTCAGCCGCTTCCGGCCACCTTCTTCAGGTCGTCGGTCCACCTGGCGGCTGTTTTTAATGTTTTGTTGTTCATTCTTTGACTTTGTGCCTGTCATGCGCACGAGTTTCTTTTCTTTTCACAGAGACTGAACGAACTTACTGTGTTTTAATGTTTGAAGGTGGTATGAGCGGAACGAGCGGCATGCCGGGCATGGGCGGGGCGTACGTGGGCGGCGGGGGCGGCGGGGGGGCGCCCTACGTGTGCAACGTGGGCATGAAGTCCGTGGTGTGGTGCGCGCCGCACTCCCCGCCGCCGCACCTGCCCCCCGCCCCGCCGCCCCCGCACCTCGCGCCCGCCCCGCCCCCCGCGCACGCGCCGCCCCTGCCCCTGCCCCCCGTCAACCTACACGTCTATAAGAGCGTGCAGGCCAACGGCGCAGATCTGCCTATGAACGGTGAGTGAGTTTATAAGTCTGATTATTGACACCATGCGTGTAACATCGGAACGAAATGTGGATAGCATGTTGAGAACTTTACGCGAGATCGTAAACGCGCAACCACTGAGATCGACTTAACAATATATGGGTAGACTCGCGGCCACTGAGATCGACTTGACAATATATGGGTAGACTCGCGACTGCGGAGATCGACTTGACAATATATGGGTAGACTCGCGACCACGGAGATGGCTTGACAATATATGGGTAGACTCGCGACCACGGAGATGGACTTGACAATATATGGGTAGACTCGCGACCACGGAGATGGACTTGACAATATATGGGTAGACTCGCGACCACGGAGATGGACTTGACAATATATGGGTAGACTCGCGACCACGGAGATCGACTTGACAATATATGGGTAGACTCGCGACTGCGGAGATCGACTTGACAATATATGGGTAGACTCGCGACTGCGGAGATCGACTTGACAATATATGGGTAGACTCGCGACTGCGGAGATGGACTTTACAATATATGGGTAGACTCGCGACTGCGGAGATCGACTTGACAATATATGGGTAGACTCGCGACTGCGGAGATGGACTTTACAATATATGGGTAGACTCGCGACCACGGAGATGGACTTGACAATATATGGGTAGACTCGCGACCACGGAGATGGACTAGACAATATATGGGTAGACTTTACAAAACACACGTAAGAAATCGAATAATACATTCATAGTCTATCGTACTTAATGCTAACGCGCATGAACGAATGATATTGTACCTTCGGGAGAGGGGAACACCTGAGTACGGTGACTCCCATCAATTTCAATGGCACCTAAAGTATGGTTGTGTGTGATATTTCGCAGATATCCCAACGCTGCGCTACTACTTTAATCTGGGTGTGGAGTGCATGTGGGCCTCCTACGGGCCTCCGCCCCCGCCCGCCGCTCTGCCCCGACACTACTCGCAGAGGGACCTTGCTCAGGTAACTGAACCAAACTGTAGTGGCAGTGGAATGGCCACATAGACCGTAGGGGCAGACAGATGGACCTATGACCTGAAGAAGGTGGATGTGAATGGTTGAAGAATGGGTGTGGTGGCTTTCTTTACGTATATATATTATATTTATATTTATGTATATAGTCTATGGGATTGAGCTTGTCATACATTTATCAATGAGTGGTTTTTAAGCGTGTTTTTTAAGTTTTTTTCAAAATTATAACACGATTTAAGTCTAAATCAAAATCAAAATATTTATTTTCAAAATTGGAATACATTATTCTCTTTTTGACGTCAAAGAGAATGATGTACTGTCTAATTTTAACATTGTACCTTCTGAATCGGGCCCAATATCACCATATCTCCCTTAAGAAAGACACTTAAAAACACACACTTAAAATCCATTAGTTGAGAAATGTGAGTCAAGCTCAAGCTTGTCTCACATTTCACTACTAATTGTATTACCCATTGAGGAGTTCCTATGCCCACCTCCCACCTCAATCGTCATACCAGCTCGATGGTACCATATTATTATTAGTATTGTCACCAGAATTCCATGAGCGTGGGCAATCATCGACGGAAATTTTAATTGGCGTAAATGAGAAACCACTACTTTCCAAGAGACACAAAAAAAAATCGTTTTTTTTCTTTGTGATTGTAACTTTTTTGTTTATCATGTCAAGGAATTCCTAAAAATATACAGTTCGATAGAGAATTGAAAATTGAGTTTAGGTAGATAAAAAACCGATTTTGACATTTTGGCCGTTCTCCTCTTCTCTGTCGTTCCCTCACTGCTGAGGATCGCGACCGTATAAAATGCGCCTTCACGCATAGCGGCCCCTAACCAGCCGCACCGCTTCAGATAAGGATCCGCCAGCCAGCCTCCTCAACGGGTCCGAGCACCTCGTCGAAGCTCGTCCTCTGGCATGTCTTGCCCCTTAAACCAATTTAAATTTCCGTCGACGCTATAGACGTGAAGTCAGTTGTAAGATTTGCTTACATCGATAGGAAGTTACAGGGCAAGCTAATAGAAGTGTGTTAAAAATGTTCGCAGGACATTCAGCAGATGTCGATCCACGAGCGGGCGGCCCCGGGGTCGGGGCCGGGCGCGGGGGCGGGGCACGCCGCGGACGGGCACAAGCACAAGCAAGGCGACAAGCCGCATATCAACAACCAGAACAAGGGCAACGGCCAGCGGCCATTGCTGGGACCCAGGTAACACTTGTTTATGGCTTTGCGGCCCTGGAACCGAGTCCTTTTGAATCTATGACAGATTTCATTTATATATATTTTAATTATTCTAACTTTCTCAAACTGCATTCATGGGTTTAAAAAACAACTTGCATAATATTGCAAATTCTTTTTTCATATATAACTAAAGTTTTTTTTCGTAATAAAATAACTTGATGCCTTGCAGGTTCAAACGCGGCAACCACCACGACGGCCCCCCGGGCCAGCACAAGGGGCACAACAACATGGGCAACAAGGCGCCCAACAACAGGTAACATTGGCCTTCCGCGCGTTTAATTAAATGACAATGAGCTGCTGGTGTAGTTAAGATAGAAACAATATAGGTACTGTCAAATTTTAACTTTGTGCTTCAGAATCGGGTCCATTTTTATTTATAGATTAAACGCCAGAAGTCTTTTCAGCACCTCAGAAATCGTGTCTCAATATTATTAATAAAAAAGTATAATACCAGTAGTAATAATCCGTCTCTATTTATTACAATAAACATTGACTTTATGATTATTTTAAAACCCCTAACCTTTATTTATCACTGTAATCAGACATAAAATGTAATTCTCCATGCAACAACTTTTTTTAATAAGATAGGGATTTCCCCTAAATCTATCTATTCCGACCGAGAGGGTCGTTATGCATCAGCAAAGCAAGAGAGGAGAAGGGTAATGAGATGACACTCAGTGCGTATGCGATGCGGTTTGCCGCATTAACACATGCGTACGGAGCTAACACTGGCGTTTTATAATCTCTGGCGCGAGGCGATTCTCAAAACAAACTAGATCTGGTATCGCTACACCAAAAAGTATCGAGTATGTGACGAAGTATCGATACCTAGTAAAGTATCGTAACAAAAGTATCGAGTACGAAAATACTTGGTATCGTAACTAAGGTATCGATACTTTTTGCGGATACCTAGGTGTGTGTGTGTGTGTGTATGTGTATATATGTGTGGGTGTGTGTGTGTGTAGTAGAGAGTGATAATGTGGAGATATATATAAATGTAATAGACCATGGGGTCAGAGACAAGATTGTAGATGTTAGGCCCTGTCTGGATGTTATATTTGTGAATTGTCCAATCCTTGTTTAATTCCCATAGCAATGGAGCTAACCCTAGTTTTGGATCAGATTAGTGTATTCTATATGTGTTATAATGTACATCATCCTAGTTGCGTATGAGCTATATGTATGTCAACTTGTTGCACAGACGCAACATGCAGTCGGAGGGGCGCATGCAGCCCGCGCCGCTGGGCTACGGGCCGGGCCCGGGGGCGGAGGGCGAGTGCGGTATGGAGCCGCAGCTAATGTCGCTGCCCTACATGCCCTACCCGCCGCCGCTCTACCCTGTCTCCTACTACCCCGTCGAATCCGATCCCGGTGAGTGCCACTTGTAACATCAGTATGCGGGGGCCGCGACATTGCTACCAATAATATGGAGATGAGCTCCCCTTTGTACGCACTATTTTGGAACAGTATTTCGTTTCTAAAATGTGCAATAAAAAAATATATAATTGAATGTCTTAAGAAAAAAAGATTTTTCACATAATTTATATTGTCATCGATTATTGAAAATATCTTTATTTATAGTAAATTTTGATTGTAACATATAATTTTTTCTCAACGGACTAAATATCTAGTTGGTGAGTTGGTCTGTAGGTCAGTAATGTCCCATACATTTACTATTATGAACATAGAGGTGATTTGAAAAATAACTTTTATTTTAATAATTAATATTATGTATTTTAAAATGTTTTTACAACAAAATCTTATAATCCTCGGTATTGATTAGGGAACGTACCCAAACTACGTGACACATACATACATAATGATATGGTCTTTATCGGCACTTCAGGATCTTTTGTGCCAAACCCCTGACCACCAACGGTGCCAAACCCCTGACCACCAACGGTGCCCCAAGCCGATTTGGTGTACTTCACATACGCCCTAGAATTTCTCCTTTGGCATATGCAGGTTTCCTCACGATGTTTTCCTTCACCGATTCCGCCTGTGGTATCCTTCTTCCTACTAATATTATAAATGCGAAAGTGTGGATATTTTTATGTTTGTTACTCAATCACGCTTCAACCATTGGACAGTGTAATGTCGGATGCGATGGTGGAGCGATGAATAAGAACTCACTACATTGTTAACTGTTGTTTATTAGACTACGATAGAATCAAATACAGAATACAATCGAAAAGACCTTATCATCTACTTACATATCCTTATATACTAATTTATACAAAACTATATAAGACTACGTTAGATTATTTCCCTTATTATATTTGTTTAATTATCTATTATATCTCACGTCGTGCTATACCACAACGGATCGAAACTTGGCACACATATAGGTTAGGTCCTGTAATAGGACATAGGATAGTTTTTATCCCGAATAAACATCCCATTCCTAGTGTATATAAACCGAACTTAAGTTTGGAAATCTTATTGGAGGGGTTTGTACCAGGACTTCATGAACGTGAGGCGAGTGCGCAACCAACCCGGGGACCGCGGCTTGATATGATCTTAATGTAAGTATTGTATGTTGCAGGTATGATGGGAATGATGGGCGGCATGGGCTACCTGCCCTACGAGGAGGGCATGGAGTACGGCGCGCCCGTACACTACTACCCTGCGCCCGCGCCCCCCGCGCACCACTACCCGCCCGCGCCGCTGCCTCCCGCCCCGCAGCCCGCCGCCCCGCAGCCCCCGGCCTCCGCCCCCGCGCCCCCGCCAGCCAACAACAACATGCACCCACACATCGCTGAACACAACAAGTAAATTATACCCATTTGGATATTGAACGTCTATCGAATTGGCCGCGTATCACAAAAAGAATTAATTACCAGGCATGGAACTGTTTGGGTTAGATGCTAGATTCCTCTGTCGCCGGTCGACCCAGAAATCCTAGCATCTGCCCCATAAAGTTCCATCTCTACTAATTACTGTTTTGAACTCTATGTGATTTATAATAAGAAGCATCGACAATCTCGACGGCTCCACTTGCCTCTCTTCTAGATAATCTAGGAAGCAAATGAAAGGCTAATTATCTAAGCTGTCAAATTTTAAATGTCTACTGTCAAAATAATGATTCCGAAAACAATTTAAGCAGCTTCTGACTTATAAACTTATACACATAAGAGCTATTTTTAAGCTCAAAATATATCTAGGTAAAAAACAGCAGTGCTCATCGAATATGGTATACGATTTACAATGATTCCACGTTGATATAAGAATGATTGGATTGAAATTAGTAATGAGACCGCGTGAGTGTGATTTTGTATCACTATGCTGTGTTAATCTTTATATATAAAGTGTGTAGGAAATATATGTCAATTAATGTTTATCGTTAGTGGTAAGTAAAATGACTAAATATAAATAAAAAAATTATGCGATACGTCTCTGCCTACCCCACTGGGACCAAGGCGTAAGCATCATGTATGTATGTAAAATATTTATTGGCTGCAGCAATACACATATATACAAGCAGAAACAATCTTAAAGTAGAACTAAAAATCAGGTGCTTGTGGAATGAAGTCTCTAATGTTCTAATATGATGTTTACTGCGGCGCGGCTGTGAGGTCTTCTTAATGTCTAATATAGGCTTAGAAATAAGGAGTTACTTAAATAAACATACTATCTACTCTCACACTACACGTCAGTAAATAAATTTTCTAGAACTTGACGGATTTTAACTAAAAAGTAACTAGATTTAAAGTATATTTCATTCCAGATTAATAGTCCTATGAAAACAAACGCATTTGCGTCTCGAAAACAAAATACACAATAGATGGTGTTCCTAAGTGGACTGCAAAGTTTACATGGTAATACAAACCTGTTTTTGCTGCTGGTGACCCTTTCATGTATATGTTACCGAGACGTAAATAGCGTTGGTTTTCATAGGACTATGAATCTGGAATGAAATATACATAGATTACCCACTAAGCTGGCCTTACAATTTTTTTTAGCACAAATTGTGTTTAATATTGCAGACGTCTGCTTGTGACCTGAGTTCTAGTCTTTTTGAATTTTTTCATATACGTAATGAAAATATTGTTAAGCGTTTGATTTATGTCAAATAATTCAAGTATATATTTATTTCTTCTTAGTCATTTTCTTTCCACTGACGATTCCCATAATTTTTATACAGTTTGTATAAACCAGGGAATAAAACTGAAACATTTTGTTGCACACATATATATATATATATATATATATCAATTTCGCTATACACAGCATAGTTTTAAAAATGTGTTATTTGTTAAAAAAAGGCAAAAAAAAAACAACTTATTGTTGTTGAAAAAAAAAAATGAAACGTGTAGACAATTTTGTACACATTGAACGCACGATAAATACCAGGCAAATTCGAATGCGAGATTGAGGCGCAAGACATATAGAAGGGATGTCTGGCGGCGCCGTGCATGCGCGGGCGCAGCTTCCATGTTATTTTTTTTTTAAACTGATGGTGGCAGACCCTGAACCTACGCCCATTAAGTGGGAGATTTGTACAAATTGTTCGATTTAGTTCTGTTCACAATAATAGTAAGTAATAATTGTCTTTTAAGTGGTAGAATAAAGTTAAAAATTGCATGTAGGAGTAAACGTATCCAGCGGATAGCGGCGTATACTCGCATTCCCTATTTTGAACTTTATTTTAACACATTTAAAGACGATTACTAATTGACCAGGTGGACCGACGATCTGAAGAAGGTGGCCGGTAGCGGCTGGATGCGGAGGGCGGAGGACCGGGTGTGGTGGCGTTCATAGGGGAAGGCCTATGTCCAGCAGTGGACTTCTAGGGGCTGACATGATGATGATGACTAATTAAAAATCCGCCGCGCTGTTCTTGGCCAGGTATGCATTGACCTAAAGGCAGCCCAACGTCCCTTCTATATGTCTCGCGCCTAAGAATGACACCATTTTTATATTACCTTAAGAATTAGTTTACGCATTTGGTTTTCATGAAAATATAGTCTACATGGAATCTGGCAAATTCTGGAACTGAGTTAATATAATAATTGGCGTAGTTAGTGAGGGAGAGTTAGAACAGATGGTGGGCGTTTTATTATTGAACTTGCTACTATAATAGAAACCAAAAACAACCAAACAAGCTAAAATTAGGTACAGTAAACTGATATTACTATTGTTTTACATAATAAGACCTTTTCAAATGTGTATATTTACCAATAAGGTAAGTTTCAAAACTATCATTATTTATTTTGACAAATATTTGATAATTCTAGTAACATCTGAAGTATTCATGGATCAACCAGGATTTTACTCAACGTTTTCTTTCTATAAATACCTACAATGGAATTGAAATAGTTTTGAATAAACTGTCTTCCGAAGTCTTCCCTGTGCAAACAAATTTCATTTGATTTTGTACCTATTTTTATGAAAACCGAATGCTTACAACACCCTATATTCACACTAACAATATTTTAAGAAATTCAAAAATCCTTTTATTTAATACCTAACTAGCACGCTGGCGAAATATGCAGCCATAAGTCATAAAATAGGTCCATAGTGGAGGTATATCGGTTCACCTAACTCCTTTAAACCCCCACTCTGGCTCTTTTAAGCTATGTGCCAGTGCTGTGTAATTACGAAGGACTGTAGTTGAAATACCTAATTAAGGTCACTGAGGATTTTTTGAATTTTTTTTATACCTAAGTATTCATTGGTGCTGCAAAATTGTGGAGGGTCGACAGGGTTTTCGAAATATTTTTGTATGGAACGGCATTATACATAACGTAGATGTTATATCATTCCTTAATATAAGGTAAAACTGTACATTTTAAGCCAATGTAAAAAAAATTAGTTGTACGTCTCAAATGTAAGTTACTGTTTAATTTCACGAATATTCACTCGCTACAATACTAAGAACTATTAAGTAATTAAATATATATATACATTTGCCTGTCACCAAACTAGGATTTGTTCCTGTGCTATGGCAATTACACAAGTATAAAACAATTAAATATCCATAACTGAACCAACTTGTCTGTCCCTAGTGGGAATCGAACCCACAACCGCTGGCGCTCGAGTGTTCTACCAAGCCACTAGGCCAACGGAGCGATTGATATGAATTTCTTAGATTTGTCGTCTGAATATATTTTAATAAATCCAGGGTAATTTTTTTTTAAAAAGGTGACTATCAGTATCAAATACTTAATTCACTTTAAAAAAATAGCAAGAAGTACACAAATAAATTTTCTAGCCAGTGCATCAGCAATTCAAAATTTGAAGATCCTAAAATTATTTTTATGTAACTCGCTTACAAACGAAGACATAAATTCTTCGATCATGACTTTAGAAGGAAGGAATAGACAGCGATGAAATCATTCTTGTTTCATAACTCGGTTACAGAGGAATAAAATGTACCTGGTTACATAGAAAAAAAAAACTGTAGAAAAACTTTCATTTTGACACAATTCTCTATAATAGGTCACTTAACACATTTAGTAACAAACTGTTTCAAAACGAGTGTTTAAAAAATTCAAGGTATTTGTAATGCTGCCATACTTTCACGATAGTGTTGTAACGAGTTAATAATTCCATTCGGCGTAAGTTTAGTTAGAAATAAGTCTACACGGTTTCTCTCGCCCGCGGGCGCAGTAGGTTCTGCCGGCGCCATAATCTCACAACTTTGAATCTCTTAATAAACGACATGAAGTCATCGAACTATACCAGAAAAGAAAATGCAAACAAAATGTTTGCTCCACTTTCGTTAAGCGATGCCATGCAAATCAGGGTTCGAAATTATCAAGAGAATTATTTTATTTGATAATTATCATGATAGTTATCGGATAATTATCCCCATGCTGATTCCTAACTTGATCTTTTTATATTTTTGGTATACAATCACTCTTTTGTAATAGTCAAATAATGATAAACCTGTCAGCTTGGGTATTTCCGGACAAGTACAATCTGGATCTTTTTAAAGGAAGAGTGAATAGGCATCTTCTGGGTAAGCGGGCTCCACCTTAGGCCTCATCTCACTTACCATCCGGTGAGATTGGGGTCAAGCGCAAACCCACCAATAATAAGAATAAAAAAAAAAGAATACAATTTGTAGTAAGTATTCCGTTTGTTGATAAACACTGTTTTTTTTTTAATTGACACTACGCGTTTGGATATGCGCTGAAGCGGCAATTCGGATACAAGTTAGGCTACATTGAGAGCGTTAGCGTTAATTTAATTATTGGTAAATGATTTTTATTATTATCAATGTATAATTATCATGATAATTATCAATTCGAACCCTGATACAAATAGTTGCTAAATAGCTTCTGTACAATGGAGCACAATTTCAGTTTGAGATTTTGTTAGATCTATGGCTAGAGTATTAGTTTTACACCGAATAGAAATAAATAATCCTACTTTGATCTCATAAGGAACCGTTGGTTAAGAAATTTTGGTGCTTGGGTAGTCATTTATATTTTTGTAAGGATTTTGAACTCTATAGGATTGCGCGTGAATATATAACGGATGGAAAATCAATTGTAGCTTGTACTGTTTGTTGAATACAGAAGTTTAGTATATAATATAGTGAAGTATTTGTCTGCTAACTGAACCAAAAGTATCGCGATAGCTACTAGTTCGTTTCTGGATGGCTTCCTCTCTATATTTCGTTTTTAATCAATTGGCATACAAAAACTAACGCATTATCGTCTCGAAAACAAAACAATAAATAGCTGCAGTCTTAACGACCTCCGTGGCGAAACGGGAAGCTCTCGAACTGCCAAGCCGGAGGTTGCGGGTTCGAATCCAGCTAGGGAGAAATGTTCGTATGATGAATATGAATGTTTGTACCCAAGTCTTGGATGTTTATATATTTATTTAAGTATGTCTATCCGTTATCTAGTAACCATACCACAGGCTCTGCCTAGTTTGGGACTGGATAATTGGGGTGAATGTCTGAGATATTTATTTATTTATTAATATTCATATTGTAAGACTTTCACAACTTAATGTGTTTCGAATTGGAACGTAAAGTGTACATGTTAATACAAAGATATTTTTGCGGTTGGTGTCCCTTTCATGACGAGACGTAATAGCGTTTGTTTTCCTATGATTAACGATTTGCAGTGGAATATTGTACTTATAACCGATCAAATATCCAAAAAAGTAGAAAAAAATTCAATAAGAAATTGTCAGTGCCGTTCAAATTGGTTAAAAAAACATTTTCAATTCAAACTTGCTTTTCACAAAACGAAAATCTTACTCAAAAATCTCAATCCACATCAAAAAACTTCTCCAAATGTTGAACTCCTTATAAAATTGGCTGTGATTCGGATTTAATCTCTGAAAAGCTTGAATAGACGTGTGATCAGAATAAGATGGTAATAAAAATGACAATTATTATTCTTAAATATACCTATTTTTATTATATTCGTCCTTTTTGAAATAAACTTTATTAGTCGTACCGATAAAAGGGCTGACAACCCCTGACATGTGAAACAAGAATAAATAAAACAAATTATCCGCCCAAACGTTTTAGATCCGTACTTTACAACTCCTGCATTTATATATCTTATAATAAATAGTATATATCTTGTAATAATAAGTGTGTAATAATGTATATTGATATACAGGGTGAAATTTAATAAAGTTAAGTGAAACGGTGATTGTAATTTATAGAGGTACCATGGGCATGGGGATATGATACCCATTTGTCAGTTACCATAGAGGTAGAATTAGCATTCATTACTTCTCTATGATCGTTCACTTATATCCAGTTTAGTAAGGTTTCGTGAAATTTTATGTATTACCCCAACACCTGAGAATGAGCATTTGCTGTGCGAATGCTATGCGGTAGCTGCAAGGCGAATTAGACCTACTCTGAACCGAGGAACTACATCCTTCAACCGCATAATTTATTTATAATAGCTTTTATGCAGCGGAATCTGGGGATGGAAGCATCATATAAAGAGGTGCTGACATAAAACATCCCATAGGGTCGACTTGTCTCCAGGTATACCTGGACCCTATTACAAGATAACACTAACATGATTTTTTCTACATGTATAAAACAAAATACTTAGTTCCCACATTTAAGTTTTTTATTTTTATTTCACCCTGTATACATTCGTAATCTATACGTAATATTGTTTGTACAGTGCGTTGTTAAAAAAAAACTTAACAAAACCTAAAAAAAAAGTGTACTCTTCAATAGATATAATTATGTGTGATGTGTCATGTCAAGTCAGTTTAGTGATCCAGTATTAGTTTTAAATCTTTAGGCGGTAGATGTTATGTTAGTCGTTAATTAGTGTTTACGCAACCATAGTTAAGTATTTTTTTAAGGATACCCTCAGTTACTTTATCTTGTCTATGATCGCGCAGAATGCGTGCGTTTAGTTCCCATATATATGTAATGGTTCATTGATACATTCGTGCGAACCGCGAGCGGATATTAGCGAAGTCCTTCATTCTGGATGTTCATATTTGTTTTAAGTCTAAATATTAATAAGTATGACCATCCAGAAATGATAGGGTTTCTGGATGGTCACACATGTTTTAGCCTAGGTACAAATAAATGTGACCATCCAGAAATGACGGGGTTTCTGGATGGTCACACATGTTTTTAACCTAGTTACAAATAAGTATGACCATCCAGAAATGATGGCGTTTCTGGATGGTCATACAAGTTTTTTGACTAATTATAAATAAGTATGACCATCCAGGAATGATAGGGTTTCTGGATGGTCACACGTTTTAGCCTAGTTACAAATAAGTATGACCATCCAGGAATGATGGGGTTTCTGGATGGTCACACATGTTTTAACCTAGTTACAAATAAGTATGACCATCCAGAAATGATGGCGTTTCTGGATGGTCACATAAGTTTTTTGACTAACTATGAATAAGTATGACCATCCAGAAATGATGGCGTTTCTGGATGGTCACACAAGTTTTTTGACTAATTATAAATAAGTATGACCATCCAGGAATGATAGGATTTCTGGATGGTCATACTTAGCCCAAATAGGCAAGTATGACCATCCAGGAATGATGTTGTTTCGCAAATGTTCGGCAAATAAGCGTAATTCTTGATTCGTGCGCTTATATAAACGCGCCAAAATAGGTTGTGCCTACTATTTTGTAAAGTAAAACTTGTACATACACGGCAGGGTATCAGACGAACAAAACTGCCAAAGAACGAAATTCTTGTCATATCAATTAATATTACCTAGTGTTGTGAATATAAGGGCTGACACGCACTGCGATTTTTATTCGCCGCGATTTTTTCCGCGCGGATTTCTTTCCGCATCCGCGTCGCAGTGAAATCTGCAGCAAGACACAGATTTGGTTGCGGAATTCTTTACGCAAGTGTGTGCATCTTCATACAACTTCCACATGTCACAGAATTCTGCGGACAAAATCGTGCGAGTAAAAACCGCAGTGCGTGCTCGCTCTAACGGTTAGTGTAAAGTGAACACCGTGGGTTGTATAGAGTTAAAAAACACAACGTCTGTCTTAAGATGTTAATTGTATTTTTTTTTTCTTCAAAATTTCATAAAATAAAAGCCAACTGATTTTTCAATTATGTTTTTATTTACTTATCCCCAAGCCATATAATCGTGTTTTAACGCTGCTGTCACTGGTATATATTATGTTTGTATCCAGGTGGAAAGCGCCTTCGCTAGGTGGACCCACGACCTGAAGGTGGCCGGTAGCGGCTGGATGCGGAGGACCGGGTGTGGTGGCGTTCATTGGGGAAGTCCTGTGTCCAGCAGTGGACGTCATAAATAAATAATAATCCAAATAACAACTTTATACTAACAAATGCTACTCTGGATACTTAATACATCTTTAATTCTAAATCTTGTAGTCAAATGGCAGATTTTCGTATCCTCGTGCGCCCAAGCCCGTGACGGCGTAAGTACCACCGCCGTTCGGATTCTCCGCCTTACTCCATCCATAACCGGTGGTCACAAACAAGACATCCAAGTTGGGCCCGCCGAAATTCACAGATGTGACCTGCTTGTCAGGAATTTGTATAGTTTCAACGAGTTTGCCGGTGTCGGGGTTTATTTTTAAAACGCAGCTGCCCTCGTAGCTGGCAACCCAGAGGTTGCCGTCCGTGTCTATGGCCATGCCGTCCGGGTATCCCTCCGCGTTCGCTTCTTTGTAGTTGAAGAGAATGGATTTGTTTGCTGAAACGAAAACCATAAACGCTTAAGTTAGCGTGTACAAACGTTATTTTTGTCTAGAAAACAAAATATTCAATAGAAAATGAAAGTAGCACTAGCCGCAAAACGCAAGTTGGTATTACCACATTTTCTTTGCAGTCGACTGAGCTGAACCGCCTATTGTTTAATTGGTTTCCGATGCGAAAGCTTTGTTTGTTTTTCTGAGTTCCGGGCGAGAGTAGGCTACACATACTCTCGCCTTGCACGGTTTACCGTTTTTGTTCTACTATGCTATTGATCGATACGTCCATACACGGAAACTTACGGTATTGGGCCAGGGAACAAATTGGTAAACACCCAACGATCTCTATGTATCGATGGAGCGTTCCAAACAATGGCTCTGTTCCACGCAACTGCGGCTCAGGGAGCCGCAACTCGTTTACACTCACTTTGAAACTTGTGCAGTTTGAATTGAACAGCAACATTGAATTATTTACTAAATATTGACTCTATTTACCCGTAATGTCATTAGTAATAATTAAATGTTTTGCGTAGTAATTGCACAAGTGTCAAAGTGAATGTAAACGAATTGCGGGTCCCTGAGCCGCAGTTGCGTGGAACAGAGCGATTGTTTGGAACAGTCCATCTAGTAGTATATAGAGATCGTTGATCGATACGAGGTGGTCAGACCCGGTGAGGAGGGTGGCTGGCGGAACCTTATCTGGCTGGCCAATGACCGCTATGCGTGGAGGCGCATTTTATACGGTCGCGATCCTCAGCAGTGAGGGAACGACAGAGAAGATCGATACACACCTTTCTCTACACATAGCTTAGGTGGACTCTGGCAATCGGAATCTGAGATTCCGTAATATTTCACATTTACTCACAAGTCTCCCCCGTTTCGACGTCGTAGTCAAACTTTCTGATAGCATGTTGGAAAGTATCTACATGGTACAGGGCCTTCCTTTTCAGGTCGAATGCGAGCCCGTTGGAGCACGTCACACCTGAAATTATACAAATAGTACGTTGTAGGTAAATAAAAATTACACAATTTATTCACAAAAATACATATCTGTATACGTATACCCGTAGTCACAAGACAAAACAACACATCACGTGGACAAATCACCTGCATCGTGAGTTTTGACGATGCCTTCTCTTGTTACACTGTACAACAAGCCCGTTGGCACGAGGTGGAACAAATTGCCCTCGTCCGGAACTCCATTACCGATGGTTCCTGAAAAACATACGACTTGAGACGTTTGTAACTTCAAATTACATATAAATATTACATACCTACATTATAAAACATCAATCAGGCCTCCCCAACCCGTCTGGCCAGCGCGGAGAGTGTAGGCCAAATCCTCCGTCTGTCTCCGGCAGATGACAGAGGGTTGTGCTCCTGCAGTGGAGACAGAAATAACCTGATGATGATGATGACGTATACTTAGCTTACTTCACCATTATCATCAGCCTGCTAGAGCCCATTGCTGGACATAGGCTTCTCCCAAGGGCGTACCTAAATCCGATCCTCGGCTCTTCTCATCCTTGAGAAGTCACTGAGAGTCGCCTTACGCAGATCGTCGCTCCCCATCTAGCCATGGGCGTATCAAACTAGACTTACGAGTAGCTTACTTATCTGTACCTTATTATAATACTTGTCCTTTCGGTTACTCTAAGGTTGACTGGAAGAGATCCCTAAGTGGGATAAGTCCTCCTTTGTACACAGTTTAATTCCTATTTTATAATTGTTGTAGTTGTTATTA